>JAFIRS010002772.1:0-182966 GCA_018342105.1 Gonioctena quinquepunctata | reverse complement strand
CAGGCGCTGAAACGTAGCGGGAGCTGTGTGGAGACCAAAGGGCATTCTGAGAATTGGAATAATCACGGCTTGGCACAGTGAAGGCAGTTACTGGTTTGCTGCCAATATCCTTGCCGGAGGTTGTTGCTGGAAATATATCTGGCACGCCGCAATTTATCCAGGACGGCATTGGTGAACGGTAAGGGGTAGGCATCTTTCACGGAGACGGAATTGACTTTCTGGAAGTCGATGCAGAATCTCGGTTCGCAATATTTCTCACGATGACTACGGGTGAGCTCTTTGGACACTCCGGGGGCTCTATGATAATCTCCTGTAACATCCGATCTACTTCGGTATTCATCACTTCCTGCATCCTGGGACCGGTACCACTGTTTTTTGGATCAGAATTTGGAAGACGGTGTTACTCCATGGATCTCTTCGAATGGCGCCAGCTCCTGCTCCAGAAATGTCGCTAGTTGATCTTCTTCCTCGGCGGTCAGGATAAGTGGCGGGCGGTTCTCCAAGACTCCCACAGGAAAGCACGGTGCGGGCGGGGACTGCAGTGAGACGGGACGACAGTTATTGGATCAGAATTTGGAAGACGGTGTTACTCCATGAATCTCTTCGAATGGCGCCAGCTCCTGCTCCAGAGATGTCGCTAGTTGATCTTCTTCCTCGGCGGTCAGGATAAGTGGTGGGCGGTTCTCCAAGACTCCCACAGGAAAGCACGGTGCGGGCGGGGACTGCAGTGGGACGGGACGACAGTTATCTGTCGAGACTTGGCCAGTTGACGTCTCAAACTGTATCTTTTGCAGGACATCCATTCCTATCACCATGTCGGGATAGTAGTAGATTTAAGCCGGTTCTGGGTCTCCCCCACCACTATGACGTCACAGTGTGACCTTGAACGTGTGTGGCAAGGCCTTGACCTTGAGTTGGGATGGTTTCCAGATCATTGACACTCTACATGACGAAGAGTTTTGCTATGTTTGACCTTGACTCAAGTTGTGTGTGCATACATATTCTGTGAGAAATAACCTTCATAAATCCTTGCACTGAAGCAAGGAGGGTGTTAATTCTGTGAGAGGATAAGAGTGAACTCCGAGAATTGATTAGTGCGTCAAAGGTCAAGAGAATCCCCTCACAATCCGTACAGATTGCGCATCGCATTGGTTTTGTTGTAGG
Source organism: Gonioctena quinquepunctata (assembly GCA_018342105.1). Classification (NCBI taxonomy): domain Eukaryota; kingdom Metazoa; phylum Arthropoda; class Insecta; order Coleoptera; family Chrysomelidae; genus Gonioctena; species Gonioctena quinquepunctata. Next base: position 181,802 of record JAFIRS010002772.1, on the reverse strand, counting down.
GTGAGAGTATTCTATAAAAATGTTTTAGGAGGAGAGTATTTCGAATCAGTGTCTCCTCCAATGAGCTACTGAAAACAAGTCTGTGAAATGTATTCGTGTGTGTCGCATTTCTAGCCTTAGAGTATCTGGTGGGAATATTTGATTTATTTCATTTCCAACATCACATTAAATTGAAGGAAGTAAAGTGTTCACGAGTGTGTGTCGATTCTCGTAGCCTCCATAGCTCAATTGGTAGAGCATAAGCCCGGTAAGCTTAGGGTTGCGAGTTCGAGTCTCGCTAGAGGATGCTTTTTTTCTTTAATTTGAAATCTGTCCATTATGCCACAATTTCCTTTTTCATAATTTCTCACGGACAATAATTTCCCACTTCACAACATATATTTGGCTAAATCTTATCAGTGTTCGGAGATCATCTTCCTAGAACTTTCACTAACATCGTCACTTCGACGATGATGTTTGGGTGAATAGGTACCGGGTCTCGACGGCCACTGATAAGTACGTTTGATTTATTTCATTTCCAACATCACATTAAATTGAAGGAAGTAAAGTGTTCACGAGTGTGTGTCGATTCTCGTAGCCTCCATAGCTCAATTGGTAGAGCATAAGCCCGGCAAGCTTAGGGTTGCGAGTTCGAGTCTCGCTAGAGGATGCTTTTTTTCTTTAATTTAAAATCTGTCCATTATGCCACAATTTCCTTTTTTATAATTTCTCACGGACAATAATTTCCCACTTCACAATATATATATATATATATATATATATATATATATATATATATATATATATATATATATATATATATATATATATATATATATATATATATATATATATATATATATATATATATATATATATATATATATATATATATATATATATATATATATATATATATATATATATATATATATATATTCGTTACCTCAGAGAGAGGGATGTGCACAACCATTCGTTTTCCTTCAATTATCTTTGTAATTGCATCTGCAACTTTGTAAGATGTACCTGCATATTCTCATCTGCACTTTTATTGCATGAACTCATGAAATGAGTTCCCAACATGTTTCAATTTTAAATAGTCGCACACCTGCTCTTCTCCACCTATTCACTTTTATTGCATGAACTCATGAAATGAGTTCCCAACATGTTTCAATTTCATAATAGTCGCACTATCTCCGGCCCTGACGAGCAGATTTATTTCTTCTTTGAAATTACTTTGAACAGGACATTCATCTGTAATTGACCAGTATTCTTTTCGTTATGAGTTCAAGGCTTGTCTATACCCTATCTTATGTTTCATTAATGCGGTTGGAACATTCTGGACATTCCTTATTACATGGCAGGTGACAATTTCTAAATATTCATTGTGACTTGCTAATATTTATATTGATACTTCATTTTTGAATCGAATGTGAACATTCGAAAATACTCATACATTCCTCAAATTTCAGGGTTTCTAATACTGATAATATTTCCACAACTACTTGTGAACGTATTCTTCATGTTATTTCATTGATTGGAACGTGAAAATTTAGCAATACTATCATTCCAGGATTCCTCATAATAATAATAATAATTCCACAACTACTTGTGAACGTATTCTTCATGATATTTCATTGATTGGAAAGTGAAAATTTAGCAATACTATCATTCCAGGATTCCTCATGATAATAATAATAATTACACAACTACTTGTGAACGTATTCTTTCTGATAATTCATTTTAAATGGAATGTGAAAATTTAGCAATACTATCATTTTAGGATTCCTTCATTATTTTTGGTTTCTACTATTATTTTCCGGACGGTTATGCACTTTTCCAATTGAAGCGTTTTCACAGTATAATATTTGGTGTCAACTTGCATTTGTTTCGAGGAGGGGTTATTCCGAGGAAGTGTGAACTGGTTATTCAACCTTGACCCAGGTAACCGGTTATGGATTTCAGGAAGGATTCTAAACCGGTTATGCTAATTCGGAGCCCTCAGGTCTGTCATATCCCCTCTACTTTCGTTTGTTGATCTTTTCCTAACCGCATCTATGTGCGGCCGCCACGTGAACCTACGATCTATGATGACCCCTATATATTTGGCCTTGATTAGACCACTCGACCTCGTGCTGATCAATAACTACTCTGGAAGTCGGAACGTTGTTGAATCTACCCAACGGGATTGCCTGAGTTTTTTCAGCATTGAGCTTGATTTTCCACTCAGAAAACCATTCTTGGAGGCCGTCTATAGCGTTTTGTAGGTATAGCACGGCTTGATTTTGCCGCCTAGAAAAAGCCATCAAGGCTGTGTCGTCGGCGAACAGTGAAGTCTTGACGTTGTTAGAAACCCGAATGTCAGAAGTAAAAATGTTATATAACATTGGTGAGAGTACTGCGCCCTGGGGGACGCCTTCCTGAATTTCACGAGTTGTGGAAAAAGTATTTTCTACTTTTACTTGAAATGTTCTGTTACTTAGAAAGAAGCCGATCCATTTTATAAGCCCCTGGGGGATACCTATAAAGTCTAGTTTGAAAAGTAGGCCAAAGTGCCAGAATCTATCAAATGCTTTCGCAATATCAAGGAACAGAACATGTACAAAGTGTTTTTTGTTTAGCTCGCAAATTGAATTTTCGATAAGCCTCAGAGCTTGAAGTTCAGTAGAATGAGCCTCTCTGAACCCAAATTGAAAATCAGGCAGGACATTCCTATCCTCAATTTCTTCTTCAAGCCTCTGCTTGATAATTAGTTCAGCTAATTTGCTGACATTGCACAATAGATAGGTCTATGGTTTTGCGGGAAAGCTGGGTCCTGTCCGGCCTTCGGAATCATGACAATGACGGCTTGTTTCCATCTTTTAGGAAAATATCTGAGTTTAATAGAATTATTTATCAAATTAAGAATAGAAATTAACTGGTTTTGAGGAAGTTTTTGAGAGTTTCGTTTGGAATTTTGTCTATGCCGGGAGCTTTTTAATTTTGGCTCTCTTGATGAAACCTTTTAGTTCATCAAGAGAGGCTGGTCTAATGACGTCATTGTCACGATTTCGGAGAACTTCGTGGACCCTTCTCTCCACAGCCATATCTCTATCAATGTCATCATTTGGGTTTAAGTTTGGCTGAAATTGCTGTTCCATTTTATCAGCAAAGGCTTGAGCCTTCTCAGCATTGCTGAAACAAAGTCCGTAGTACCATGAATGGGTGGTAAATTTATCTTTTGTTCTTGATTTTCCTGTATATGCGCCAATACTATCAGAATTTCCTGCAGAATTTCTGTCATCAAGAGCATTCGCCCATCTTTCATTTGTAACGAACCTAGGCCGGACCTGTCGCCTCACGCGTTGCCATCGACAACGATGATGTCATCCCCGGAGATATTCGAGAACAATCCAGTCGCGCTGCCGCGGATAACAACGGTCAATATTGGAAACAACTGGAACATGCTGTCCGCCAACCGCCAGAATTGGAAACATCGAGAATTCTGTAACGGAGATAAATAGGCAGCCCTCAAGAGGGAGTCTCAGTCTCAGCAGCCGATAGCGTCGAGCGATACAGTGGCGTAGTTAGTAATATAAATTAGTTGTAAAATTAAGTGTGAAATAAATTAGTAAAACCAAGTTAAGTTTATTTACGTTACAATTGGTGTCGGAAGCGAGATTTTGAAAATAAACAAGTGATCGTGGAGTGGATAGTCAGAAAAATAAATTGATAGACCTTTTTTCACGCCCAAAATAGACAGTGACCCGGTTTTCGCGAAGTGGACAATTGTGCGTGGGAATATAAACTGATACACTGTTCGCGTGAAACAGACAATAGACTGGTGGCCCGTGGAAAAGAATTCGCGAAGTGAATTTTAAACAAACTTATAAACTTTTCGTGTGAAACAGACTGATACCTCGTCAAAGACAAAATGTGTTCAAGAAAAGTGCGCCTTGCGGATTTGAAGGTAGCGGAATTGAAACAGGAATTGGAGGAAAGGGAATTGGAAACAACGGGTAAAAAGCAAGTACTCCAGGAAAGACTTGCAGAAGGACCTATACAAGAAGGTGAGGACCCCGAATCATTTTTATTCGAAGTTCCCGGAGGTGATTTGAGTCCGATAATAGAAAAACTTGAAGAAAATTCTAGAAATCTGGAAGAGAAGTTTCAAGAAAATTCTAGAAATCTGGAAGAGAAAATTCTAGAAATCTGGAAGAGAAGCTTCTAGAAAATTCAAGAAGCCTGGAAGATAAGCTCCTAGAAAACACAGAAGGCCTAAAAAAAGAACTCTGTGGTGTGGCGAATCGTCTAGAAAAAAGAATAGGAACCGTCGAGGCAGAGATGGACAAGATGAAGGAAATAATCAGCGATGAAATCAAAGACGAAATCGAGGCAGAAATGGACAAAATAAAGGAAACGATCAGTAAGCTGGAAAAACGAATTGATAGTGCGCCCTCCACAGAGATGGTTAACAAAAATGCAATGCTGGACTTGAGTTTGAACTTGGATAAAGTTCAAGAGGGTATACAAGATGTCAAGGTCATTTCTGAAATAGGGAAGCTTTCCATGAAGCCGCCTCAATTCGACGGAAAAACTCCATGGGAAAATTACCGCCGACAGTTTGAAGCAGCGGCCAAAGCAAATGGATGGAATGCAGGGGAAAGAGCTATAGCACTAACACTTGCATTACGTGGAGAAGCGACGAATATTCTACAAACTCTTACCGCCCAAGAACAGGATGACTATGATCAGCTGATTAAACATCTAGAATTACGATATGGCCAGGCCCATTTGGAACACGTATACCACTCCCAACTGAAAAATCGCTGCCAGAAATCGGGCGAATCCTTACAAGAATTCGAAGCTGAGATTGCACGCTTGGTTCGTCTCGCATATCCAGCCACACCGGAAAATGTAATGGAGCGATTAGCGGTTCAGGCATTCTTGGATGGACTCCGTGACCAAGAAACCAGACAAGCGTTGACACTAGCTCGTCCAACACATCTAGTAGACGCCCTGGCACGCGCTTTGGAATTTGAGGCAGCAAAACAATCCTGCAAAAACCAAAGTAAAGTTCGAAGTATTGAGGAAGACTCACAGGAGCCTGCTAATTTGGAAGCTGCCATAAGAAAAGTGATGAAGGAAGTGTTGCCTGAGAAAAGACAGATGAGATGCTGGAATTGTGGCAAAATTGGACATGTGGACATTCATCGACTCCGATGCAGGAGAATTAAAGAAGGTCGATGAGAAGGGGCAATCGTCGGCATGTGTCCAGCAAGCCCTGGTTAACAACGCATATGTCGCTACCCTTCAACGACAGAACAAAGGTGTCTTCGTAGACGGTCTCATCAATAATGAGCCTTGCACCATGCTGCTAGATACAGGTGCGACTAGGACAATTCTCGGGCCTTCCTTTGCCAGAACACCGGAACGGATTGAACCGACAACTTGGAAGCTACGCACAGCAACAGGGGAGCCAGCTACTGTATATGGCGAGCTACCGATTGAAATAATTTTGGGCAGCACTAAAGTGAAACATCAGGCACTTGTAGCGGACATCGAAGACGATGCGATCATCGGAATGGACATCATGAATTCCAGAGGGTTTGAATTGGATTTCAAAGACGGTGTCCTACGTGTCAACGGATTATCGAAATGTATTGCATGTTGTTAATTAAACTAAAGGTACCCAAATGTAATACAGATCCGACCCAAAGAAATTTGGATAAGGGTCAAAATCACCTGAAAATCAACTTTGAATGACATTGTATGATATATCGTTGAATTAAGCGTTAAAAGTTATTTCGAAAAGTGTCATAAAATATGCAGGTCCGTATTGAAAAAAATTAGGTTGAGGGTGGCCCAGAGCGTACGAAACGTTGGATACAAAATCTGATTATGTCAAAATGAGGATAATTTACTGTCGAATAAAAAATTCCTTGACATTTTTTGATAATATTCGAAATAAAGTGGGAAAAAAAGAAAAATCAAAATGACAGAATTTACTTTTCTTATGATATCTCAATAACCGGCCCTGATAATCTCGATTCGTTTGAACTACTTGACAATGCTTCTATGAATGCAACTTTTTCTCCATTTGACCGACCTTCTAACTCTTATGGTTTAAAAGTTACCAATACAATCCCATTAAAAAAGTGGCCACTCTGTATATATATATATATATATATATATATATATATATATATATTCGTTACCTCAGAGAGAGGGATGTGCACAACCATTCGTTTTCCTTCAATTATCTTTGTAATTGCATCTGCAACTTTGTAAGATGTACCTGCATATTCTCATCTGCACTTTTATTGCATGAACTCATGAAATGAGTTCCCAACATGTTTCAATTTCATAATAGTCGCACACCTGCTCTTCTCCACCTATTATTCGCTATTATATCTCTACATTGTATCTAATGATAGATTTTATCTCCTGCCCTGACGAGCAGATTTTCCTATTTCTTCTTTGAAATTACTTTGAACAGGACATTCATCTGTAATTGACCAGTATTCTTTTCGTTATGAGTTCAAGGCCTGTCTATACCCTATCTTATGTTTCATTAATGCGGTTGGAACATTCTGGACATTCCTTATTACATGGCAGGTGACAATTTCTAAATATTCATTGTGACTTGCTAATATTTATATTGATACTTCATTTTTGAATCGAATGTGAACATTCGAAAATACTCATACATTCCTCAAATTTCAGGATTTCTAATACTGATAATATTTCCACAACTACTTGTGAACGTATTCTTCATGTTATTTCATTGATTGAACGTGAAAATTTAGCAATACTATCATTCCAGGATTCCTCATAATAATAATAATAATTCCACAACTACTTGTGAACGTATTCTTCATGATATTTCATTGATTGGAAGTGAAAATTTAGCAATACTATCATTCCAGGATTCCTCATGATAATAATAATAATAATTACACAACTACTTGTGAACGTATTCTTTCTGATAATTCATTTTAAATGGAATGTGAAAATTTAGCAATACTATCATTTCAGGATTCCTTCATTATTTTTGGTTTCTACTATTATTTTCCGGGCGGTTATGCACTTTTCCAATTGAAGCGTATTCACAGTATAATATTTGGTGTCAACTTGCATTTGTTTCGAGGAGGGGTTATTCCGCGGAAGGGTGAACTGGTTATTCAACCTTGACCCAGGTAACCGGTTATGGATTTCAGGAAGGATTCTAAACCGGTTATACCGGTTATGCTAATTCGGAGCCCTCAGGTCTGTCATATCCCCTCTACTTTCGTTTGTTGATCTTTTTCCTAACCGTACCTATGTGCGGCCGTCACGTGAACCTACGATCTATGATGACCCCTATATATTTGGCCTGATCAGACCACTCGACCTCGTGCTGATCAATAACTACTCTGGAAGTCGGAACGTTGTTGAATCTACCCAACGGGATTGCCTGAGTTTTTCAGCATTGAGCTTGATTTTCCACTCAGAAAACCATTCTTGGAGGCCGTCTATAGCGTTTTGTAGGTATAGCACGGCTTGATTTTGCCGCCTAGAAAAAGCCATCAAGGCTGTGTCGTCGGCGAACAGTGAAGTCTTGACGTTGTTGAAAACCGGAATGTCAGAAGTAAAAATGTTATATAACATTGGTGAGAGTACTGCGCCCTGGGGACGCCTGCCTGAATTTCACGAGTTGTGGAAAAGTATTTTCTACTTTTACTTGAAATGTTCTGGTACTTAGAAAGGAGCCGATCCATTTTATAAGCCCCTGGGGGATACCTATAAAGTCTAGTTTGAAAAGTAGGCCAAAGTGCCAGACTCTATCAAATGCTTTCGCAATATCAAGGAACAGAACATGTACAAAGTGTTTTTTGTTTAGCTCGCAAATTGAATTTTCGATAAGCTTCAGAGCTTGGAGTTCAGTAGAATGAGCCTCTCTGAACCCAAATTGAAAATCAGGCAGGACATTCCTATCCTCAATTTCTTCTTCAAGCCTCTGCTTGATAATTAGTTCAGCTAATTTGCTGACATTGCACAATAGATAGGTCTATGGTTTTGCGGGAAAGCTGGGTCCTGTCCGGCCTTCGGAATCATGACAATGACGGCTTGTTTCCATCTTTTAGGAAAATATCTGAGTTTAATAGAATCATTTATCAAATTAAGAATAGAAATTAACTGGTTTTGAGGAAGTTTTTTGAGAGTTTCGTTTGGAATTTTGTCTATGCCGGGAGCTTTTTTAATTTTGGCTCTCTTGATGAAGCCTTTCAGTTCATCAAGAGAGGCTGGTCTAATGACGTCATTGTCAAGATTTCGCGGAGCCATATCTCTATCAATGTCATCATTTGGGTTTAAGTTTGGCTGAAATTGCTGTTCCATTTCATCAGCAAAGGCTTGAGCCTTCTCAGCATTGCTGAAACAAAGTCCGGTAGTACCATGAATGGGTGGTAAATTTATCTTTTTGTTCTTGATTTTCCTGTATATGCGCCATATACTATCAGAATTTCCTGCAGAATTTATGTCATCAAGAGCATTCGCCCATCTTTCATTTTTAAAATTGGATATCATGAATCGAACTTCCATACTGCCGCCAGTAGAAATAAGGCCGTAAAGTCAAAAGTTATAGTTTTGAGATAATGACAAAAACGTTTAGCGTTCTCTGCTGCAAGGAAGAAACATAGTAGGAACAAATTTATTCATGTCAATAACAAATCTTATAATCAATTTGATATTTACAATAATCAGTTTCTTGAATTTTATTATTTTCAATACTTAAAAGACACTTACGGCTTTTCACAATATTTCGCTTATCTTAAAACATAACGGGATACGAAGTATAAAGGCCGTAACTAAGGCTCTTTGGTGTATTTGGGCTTTGCCGCTATTAATATGAGTGAATATTATTTGACAGATAACGATTTCTGGTATACAAAATTATATATATATATATATAATTAAATTTGAATTTCCTAACAATAAACCATGAAAAAAGTCTCCACTTTGTTCTAAAGAACCACACCCCAAGAGGAAAAAAAAACAACCTACTTTATAAGATACATGGTTCAAGAAACCCAAACTCAAAAATATATATAATATATATATATATATATATATATATATATATATATATATATATATATATATATATATATATATATATATATATATAAAATGGCATGTAATTTGTTTAAGAATTATTCTTTCTTCATATAAAAATGTAAATAAAACTTTCAGATCTTTATTAACAAACAAATTATAATAAACATTTTATTCTAAAGAAACATTCAAATCTGTTATATTTGTGTTCCCTTCAAGTTCATTCCAGAATTTTATTCTATTAGCTGGCATTAGTGGACAGAGTTTTTCCAAAATGGTGTCTTTTTTGGATTGCAAAATTCCCCTAGGTCGATTTCGATCAAGTGGTTTTGTTATACCACGCTTTTCTATTTGGGCTTGAAGAAAACTCAGTTTATGATCAACACCATCAAAATCATTGTAGTAAACGAAAGTATGCTCGCCTCGTGTAAAAGATGCCATTACCATATTGTTAAGATAGGCCCGTGGTTTTGTTTTTTCAGTTTGTACTGTGAACTGAAATCTTTCCAGTCTGAAAAATGAGATGGAGTCATGCTAATAACATCCACTTTTCCTGAGTTTGCCCGTTGTACTGCTTCATGAAAATCATTGAAATCATATATATTACCACTTTTCTTCATGCTAAGCTCCACCTGATGGTGAAAACTATCGGCGCTCATGAAAGTATGACCAGCTTGAAAATACTTCAGGTGAATTTTATTCGCAGCTATTTCAGAAGAGTTTACGATATATGTTAAAAAACTGAACATGCACCAATTTTTATTCTGTGCCGAACAGTTATCTAACCAGAGGGTTACAGTTTGTGCGTCTCTATTTTTCAGAAAAAAGGCATGGAAGCTACTTATTATGTCTTCCTTTTTTCTTCCTGCAATGCCTTCATGCCAGATGGCTGCCACAGCATTCAGATGTTTTTGTTCTCCTACAGGCACAAAGCTTTCGTTGAAAATAACAATTCTTGGAGTAAACAAAACAATTTTGTATTGATCCATGCGTGGAAGCATGATTACCTTTTGAAGGTCTACGGAATAACACATCATTTTTTGATCCTTCTGAAATTTGTCTTTTTGATAAGCAGCTCTAGCTTTCTTTACTTTCTCTAAAGGCCAGTTTGTTCCTCACATTTCTCGCAGTTTGGCTGAATATCTTTAGAATGTTCGTGGAAACTAAATATCCCACAAGTTTCACATTGCTCATGTCCAAGCTTAGTGAAGGAAATGTTCATTTTTCAGAACATTTCTATATACATCATATGAGCACTGATCATTTTTGTTTTTATTATTGTAATCATTCCACATAAATTTAATATTAATGTCTTCAGGTAAATATCTTCTGTCTGGAGCATGTTCCCTTCGATAATGAGAAATAGACGGATTAAAGGATTCAATATGTATTCTGATTTTCTTATGATCTAATTTTGAAGTTGATGGTTTTCTACCTACAAAAATAATAATAAGCATTTATCAAATGCACCGAAACAACTTACCTCTCATATCACGTTTGGTAGACAAAAGGTGGTTCTGTGAGTTCTTCAATGCATTTTGCAACACCGTATCATTATTATATTTGAACCCCAATGTGGTAAGGAAAAACGGTTTACAAACTTGAGCACTAGTACCTTCTTCATTTTTCAAATAGTAGAAATAAGTATTTGCTCTTGACGAATTTTCAGTATGTTTCTTAGGAATTTGTCTCTGACACTGGCCAACAATAAAAATTCTCTGTTCTGACCAACTCATTTTCCAAAACTCATCATTGATTTGTTGTCTTCTATTTTCCGTTATTTTGTCTTTACATTTCCTTATACACTTATTTGTACATGATGTACATTCTTTCAGAGCATATGCTTGACTTTTCTCTTGTAATTTTAGTTTTTTTCTTTCGCATTTTTTTATAGTATTTGTTTTGCGTTTCCTTGGACATCCTTTTTTGGTTAGCAATTGGGATTGATTACGAACCTCAGTTACAGTCTCAACTTCATTTACAGATTGTGATTCCCTGAGTGTGTGGCCATCATTTATTTCTGTATTGATATCTATATTTTGTTCTAGTGGTATAACAATATCTTGCAAAACATTTATTCTGGGCATCATCTCATCACATTTGGTTTCCACAACATTTTCAATTTTATTAATGTCCTTATCCAAAAATTGATGGGTTTCAGGCATATTTATATGATAACCTAGTAATTAAAAATGACTATAACAAAAAAAATACTTAACACTTTGCTATAACTCACCCTCAGTTATGTCATATTCATAATTCACATTGGTAGTAAGCTCGGGTTTTTTTTTTCATCATATACGGCCTGTGTATCTATAAAATCCAAAATGAGAAAATGGAGTTACTTTATTAATTTTCAACATCTTTTAGGATTTCCCATGATATTTCCCTACTTCTAAGATATTTATGGACCTCACAAATCAATTTAATATTATACTGAGAAGGTATTATCTTACCTCCTGAATCACTTTGTATTTCCAAATTCCTTGCCATTAAAACCATTCTTTCACTTCTTGTACTGAATATAGTTTTTTTCATTGTCGCTGATATAGCTGTATTATAGCTGATTTAAAAAAGGAAATGTATCCAACAGAGCAATTAAATATTGGTAACATTCACTGTGACACACAACGAGGACTGAAATTGCAATTTCTTGTCTGTGCCTGTCTGTCGGAATATTCTGTTTACTTTGGGTTGGATTCTAAATAATTAGTGAAAAAGCCGTAAGGTGACCTTCTTCTCAACTATACGGTGTTTTAGCTTCGGATGTAATAGATGCGGCGTTCTTGCTTCCCGAAACGATGACGTCTTAACTTTACGGCCTATTTCATTTCACTTTTAGGTATATTCAAGATGATTTTACGGTATTTATACTTCGTAGGAAGGTGGAAAACAATAAAACCAACCTATCTAGCCAAAAAACTAAAAACCACAAAAGTTGGACTTTACGGCCTTCTTTCTACCGACGGCAGCATAGTCAGCCTACTTTTTTATAATATTGTTTTTCAATTTTATTGTTTTTGAATATTTTACTTTTCGCTTTCATCTCTCTGGCATTATTCATGAAATTTTTAGTTGTACCCTCTTCTTCCCGAATATCAAGTTCTTCAGGATTCCATTTCCTCCGAAACTCATCCCGTATTTCGTCTATGGACTCGGCTATGGAATCCTCCTCTTCCTCACCCATGAAGATACAGTTCGATGCCCTGGATAATGGTCTTGCAGCTTCCCATTCACCATTTTGCATCCTCCTCAGGTGACTCTGCAGTTTGACACTCGGACTGCCCTCCTTCGGTAGAGCCGGTTCCATAAAACGGCCTGGGGTCGACGGAAGTGGTCTGCATGGTCCTGGAGATGATGGTGGCTCTATGAATGGTCCAGGGGTGGTCGGCCTGCTTGAATAACCACTCGGTCCTGGTGTTGCCTGGTACTGCGGAGTGGATGGCCTTGTTGAATACCCTGTTGGGGATGCAGTGGTATATTTCTTGGTTTGCTGCATGGTGTTCGTTTTAACTCTTGGAATAACTGATTGTAAACCTCTCGAGTCTGGTATATATATATATATATATATATATATATATATATATATATATATATATATATATATATATATATATATATATATATATATATTCGTTACCTAGAGAGAGGGATGTGCACAACCATTCGTTTTCCTTCAATTATCTTTGTAATTGCATCTGCAACTTTGTAAGATGTACCTGCATATTCTCATCTGCACTTTTATTGCATGAACTCATGAAATGAGTTCCCAACATGTTTCAATTTTATAATAGTCGCACACCTGCTCTTCTCCACCTATTATTCGCTATTATATCTCTACATTGTATCTAATGATAGATTTTATCTCCGGCCCTGACGAGCAGATTTCCTATTTCTTCTTTGAAATTACTTTGAACAGGACATTCATCTGTAATTGACCAGTATTCTTTTCGTTATGAGTTCAAGGCTTGTCTATACCCTATCTTATGTTTCATTAATGCGGTTGGAACATTCTGGACATTCCTTATTACATGGCAGGTGACAATTTCTAAATATTCATTGTGACTTGCTAATATTTATATTGATACTTTATTTTTGAATCGAATGTGAACATTCGAAAATACTCATACACTCCTCAAATTTCAGGATTTCTAATACTGATAATATTTCCACAACTACTTGTGAACATATTCTTCATGATATTTCATTGATTGGAAAGTGAAAATTTAGCAATACTATCATTCCAGGATTCCTCATGATAATAATAATTACACAACCACTTGTGAACGTATTCTTTCTGATAATTCATTTTAAATGGAATGTGAAAATTCAGCAATACTATCTTTTCAGGATTCCTTCATAATTTTTGGTTTCTACTATTATTTTCCGGACGGTTATGCACTTTTCCAATTGAAGCGTTTTCACAGTATAATATTTGGTGTCAACTTGCATTTGTTTCGAGGAGGGGTTATTCCGAGGAAGGGTGAACTGGTTATTCAACCTTGACCCAGGTAACCGGTTATGGATTTCAGGAAGGATTCTAAACCGGTTATGCTAATTCGGAGCCCTCAGGTCTGTCATATCCCCTCTACTTTCGTTTGTTGATCTTTTTCCTAACCGCATCTATGTGCGGCCGCCACGTGAACCTACGATCTATGATGACCCCTTATATTTGGCCTGATTAGACCACTCGACCTCGTGCTGATCAATAACTACTCTGGAAGTCGGAACGTTGTTGAATCACCCAACGGGATTGCCTGAGTTTTTTCAGCAGTGAGCTTGATTTTCCACTCAGAAAACCATTCTTGGAGGCCGTCTATAGCGTTTTGTAGGTATAGCACGGCTTGATTTTGCCGCCTAGAAAAAGCCATCAAGGCTGTGTCGTCGGCGAACAGTGAAATCTTGACGTTGTTAAAAACCGGAATGTCAGAAGTAAAAATGTTATATAACATTGGTGAGAGTACTGCGCCCTGGGGGACGCCTGCCTGAATTTCACGAGTTGTGGAAAAAGTATTTTCTACTTTTACTTGAGATGTTCTGTTACTTGGAAAGGAGCCGATCCATTTTATAAGCCCCTGGGGGATACCTATAAAGTCTAGTTTGAAAAGTAGGCCAAAGTGCCAGACTCTATCAAATGCTTTCGCAATATCAAGGAACAGAACATGTACAAAGTGTTTTTTGTTTAGCTCGCAAATTGAATTTTCGATAAGCCTCAGAGCTTGGAGTTCAGTAGAATGAGCCTCTCTGAACCCAAATTGAAAATCAGGCAGGACATTCCTATCCTCAATTTCTTCTTCAAGCCTCTGCTTGATAATTAGTTCAGCTAATTCGCTGACATTGCACAATAGATAGGTCTATGGTTTTGCGGGAAAGCTGGGTCCTGTCCGGCCTTCGGAATCATGACAATGACGGCTTGTTTCCATCTTTTAGGAAAATATCTGAGTTTAATAGAATTATTTATCAAATTAAGAATAGAAATTAACTGGTTTTGAGGAAGTTTTTTGAGAGTTTCGTTTGGAATTTTGTCTATGCCGGGAGCTTTTTTAATTTTGGCTCTCTTGATGAAACCTTTTAGTTCATCAAGAGAGGCTGGTCTAATGACGTCATTGTCACGATTTCGGAGAACTTCGTGGACCCTTCTCTCCACAGCCATATCTCTATCAATGTCATCATTTGGGTTTATGTTTGGCTGAAATTGCTGTTCCATTTTATCAGCAAAGGCTTGAGCCTTCTCAGCATTGCTGAAACAAAGTCCGGTAGTACCATGAATGGGTGGTAAATTTATCTTTTTGTTCTTGATTTTCCTGTATATGCGCCATATACTATCAGAATTTCCTGCAGAATTTATGTCATCAAGAGCATTCGCCCATCTTTCATTTTTAAAATTCGATATCATGAATCGAACTTCCATAGTCAGCCTATTCAAAAGGATTTTATCATTTCGAACTAGGGTACGTTGGTACCTACGCCTAGCTCGATTTTTGTCCCTGATTTTTTCTTTGATTATTCTTGGCAAAGAATTATGAGAAGTGTTTTGGCTTGGGATTTCTATGAAAGTTTGAATCAACGCATCGAGAATAGTACTTTCAAACTTTGCAACAGCAATGTCGAGTTCGGCCGGAGTGAGAATATTTTCCGGGGCGCAGTATTCATGCTCCAGAATTTGATAAAAACTAACCCAATTTGTTATTTTAAAAGTTCGATTTATCTGAGTGGGAGGATCGTTACCAAGCTCAATTTTGATTGGGTTGTGATCGGAGCTCAGTTCCTGAAGGGTATCAACTTCAACGTTCCAAAATAGATTTTTGATCAACACGATGTCGAAAATATCAGGTCTATAAGCACCATAAAAAGTAGGTTCAACAGGCGCTTGGATAAGATAGTTGGAACGATCACAGTGTCGCCTCAATTTTAAACCATTGCGGTTGCTAACATTACTCCACGTGATATGTTTTGCGTTTAAGTCACCCGCAACGATAGTTGGGGTATCACTCTCAGCAATAATCATTTCCAAGAAATCATTGGCTAACTCATTGTTAGGAGGGTTGTATGCTGAAAAGGGCCTCTATTAGTTATCATTTTTATGCCAATCACCTCAGTACCTGAGGTGCGGTCATAATTAACGGCGGTTTGCTCATGTTTTAGGCAACATTTAACAGCTATAGCAACTCCGCCTCCGCGGTTGCCAAGCCTATCCTTTCTATACAATTTATAATTTGGAATGCCAATGGGTTCGTTTTTCAAGTGAGTTTCTTGAATGAAAACAACATCAAGATTTAAATCTGTAATTAAATCTTCAAGCTCGATGATTCTTTCTCGGAGCCCATTGGCATTCCAAGATATCATTGTTAAAGAATTTGGCGTGATTTTTTCAGGCATTTGCGATGTTATTTACATTAAAAGAAAAGACTTGCTGTAGAATAGGGTTTGCTCTAATAACATCTTGAAGTGCTTGTAGGCTGGACATGATGTCTGTGGGACGATTATTGCTGGGAGTGGCCGCCGCTTGCGCATAAGAAACTCCATCTCTCTGTGAATTTGCGACTGATGGGCGGGGTTTAGGGGTAGTAGCAGGAACATGTTCGGAATTTACTTTGTTTCTATTTACTCTACCCAATTTGGGAAAGCAATTACAGCCGCGGTAACTGGCCGTATGACCACCTTTACAGTTTGCACAGATGGCAGGAGTGCTTTTAGATTTTTTGCATTCTGTGGAAAAATTATTGCTTGCGCATTTCACACAGACTGGGATGGCCCAACAGTTGCGTTGTGCATGGCCAAAACGTTGGCATCTGTGGCATTGTCCAACAGATGCTCTGGGCTTTTGAGCTTCGGCAACTACACGAACACTCAAGATTTCATACACATCAAAAATTTCTTTTTGAGCTCGATTGCAAGTGACGAGGATCATAGGCATGGCAGTTTTGTCTGGCTTTCGCATTCTCGCGATGGATAGGATATCAAAACCTTGATCTTTAAGATCATCGCGGATGTCATCGTCTGTAAACTCTACAGGGACGTTTCTAAACACTATTCTAAGAGGTTTATCCTCTTGAAGAGTAAACATGTGGTGAGGGATACCTTGATTTTCAAGGAGATGGTGGAGTTTCCTATAGTCTTCGGGACTACCAAGCAGTATGCTAATGCCGTCAACTACCGAGTGGGACTTGACTGGGACAATATTGTTGTCCTTCATAATTTTACGAAGATCGACCCATTTGGTTCGATCCCTTAGCGTTATGGGAGGTACCCTATATAGTCTTCGGGACTACCAAGCAGTATGCTAATGCCGTCAACTACCGAGTGGGACTTGACTGGGACAATATTGTTGTCCTTCATAATTTTACGAAGATCGACCCATTTGGTTCGATCCCTTAGCGTTATGGGAGGTACCCTAACCTTCTTTTGATTTGGATTTGGAATGTTAGAATCATCATTATTCGTGTTTGAAGGTCAGATCTGATGAAATCGGAACTTCGATTCCTTTGACGTTTTTTGGTGAAGGTTTCGGGGTTTGTTAAATTCGATGCCATATCGATATCATTGATGATTTCCGCATGAAAATCATTATTCAATTATTTGGATTGATTATCAGAAGAGTTACTAGGACCTGCTTGGGGTTCTAGGTTTGCTAGGACGTCGAATTTGTTGTTTGTGGAGATATTTGATAGCAAGGAAATTTTGTTGCTTTCTTGACCTATCATGTGGGTCTCTGGAAGAGACTTAACACTGTTGAGAGTTATCACGAGAAGTATTACCAAGAACTTGTACGCCGTGTTGATTCACCCCTATGAGTCGCGCAGAGCGTCTACCTCTCTTATTAGGGGGTCCACCATTGGTATTGGGATTTGGTTTGGAAGGAGCAGCAGGAGGAAGGACAGCTGGGCCATTTACATTTGGATCGGAGGGTTTATATTGGGATTTCAAATCATTAATTCGTTTAACATAAAATGCTTCTTTAGCATTGAGTTGTTCCTGAAGGGAATTCATCTGGTTTTGCATTTGCAAGAATTTGACTTGAATTTGTTCTTGAAAGAACATTTGAATACTTGGAAGTTGAACGTAACAATCTATATTCTTTTGCACTTCCGAAGTTCCGGGCGGTTGCCCATTATCTACGTCTTCAGACATATTGAGAAGGAATGCAACACTGGAGTCTAGGAATCCCCACGACGACTTTTTTGACGAAGGGCTGGATCGGAGGATTCGATGAAGTCGTTCGGGACTCTGGGTCCCCACACAGCTATTAGGTAGGAAGGCTACGATGGACGAGCTTTTTTAAGCTATTTGGGTGCGAAATATTTTTAACGTCAGAAATCTGTCGATTTGACAATAGGATTAACTGACGGATACCTGGAACGATTGTTTTGTTTTGGGTCCGTGATTTTGTATTCAGAGTGAGGGCTTGGCCCTTTTACTCTTTAATAGGATAATGACATCGTCGAATTAGAGTTTAAGAAGAGTTTATACATAGCAAAGCTATGTATAATACTCTGGTGTATGGCTTGAAAATTACGCCAGATTAAAAGTTTAAAATATTGGCACTAGAGGATGTGCCTAGGCCTTTCATATCGAGAGGGGTTATCGGCCAGATAATCGACCGCTTCTCTGATTGAAGGATTTTCGTGAGTATTTGCCTTGGCAAATACTTCACGATTCCTGGCTAAAATTTCAGCTAAAATGGTATTGTTCGAAACGTACCACGGAGCATTTATTAGCATCCGCAATAACTTCATCTGGGTCCGTTCCAGAATTTGAATATTTGAGTGGGCACTGTGACCCCAGACAGCAGAAGCATACAAAATAGTGCTTCTAAACACCGATTTATAACATAATTTTATTTTTGAGATTCAATTTGCTATCTCGAGCAACAAAAGGAAAAAATATAACTAATCTTTTTTCGAATTTCTGTCTGATCATATTTATGTGCGGAACCCACGTAAGCCTACGATCTATTTTCACACCGAGGCATTCAACCTCATTTGACCACTCGAACTCGTGTTGATCAATGGTTACTTTGTCCTCAGGAACAGTTCGGAATCTACTAAGTTGAATCGCTTGGGTTTTATCGCGATTCAACTTGATTTTCCAGTCCAAAAACCGTTGTTGAAGAGTGTCAATCGCACTTTGTAAGTACAAAACTGCTTGGTTTTGATGCCTAGAATAGGCCAAAAGAGCGGTGTCGTCGGCGAATAGCGAAGACTTCACATTTCCGAAAGTGGGAAAATCAGATGTATAAATGCTATAAAGCAGTAGAGATAATACTGCGCCGTGGGGAACGCCTGCTCGGATTTCCCTGGTTGTAGACAAGGAGCCCTCAACTCTTACTTGAAATGTTCTGTCATTCAAAAAAGAACTCAGCCATTTGATCATTCCATGCGGAATGCCAAATGTCTCTAACTTGAATAACAGACCATAGTGCCAGACTCTATCGAACGCTTTTGCTATATCCAATAGCAAAACGTGAACGTAATGGCTCTTGTTGAGCTCACAGATGGCATTTTCAACGAGTCTGAGCGCTTGAAGTTCGGTAGAGTGAGCTTGTCTGAAACCAAACTGAATATCGGGCAGGATATTCCTATCTTCTACCTCTTCTTCGAACCTTTGCTTGAAGATGAGCTCAGCCAGCTTGCCAACATTACACAATAAGCTGATAGGACGATGATTTTGCGGAAAACACGGATCCTGACCATGCTTCGGAATCATGACAATGATAGCTTGTTTCCATCTTTTTGGAAAATAACGTAATTTTAAAGAGTTGTTAATTAAATTTAGAATCGAGATTAATTGAATTCCTGGAATTTTCCTGAGAATTTCATTCGAAATTTTGTCTATACCGGGAGCTTTCTTGATTTTAGCTCTCTTGATGAAACCTTTCAGTTCATCAAGAGTAGCTGGCCGAATATTGTCATTGTCATGATTTCGAAGAATATCACGAACCCGTCCCTCAACAAAAATATCCCAATCAATATCATCGTCATGATTTGCGTTAGGCTGAAACTGTTGCTCCATCTTATCAGCAGAAGCTTGAGCCTTGTCGACACAACATGTAGCACATACCCCCAATACCGTGGATGGGAGGTAGATTCGTTTTTTATTTTCAACCCTTTTGTGAAGTTTCCACGTTGAAGTTGGATCTTGTGGATCCACTTCTTCAAGTGCGTTTGCCCATTTCTCATTTTTGAATTCAGAAATCATGAATCTGACTTCCATGACGAGCCAGTTCATGAAAATCTTATCAACACGAGCTAGGGTACGTTGGTATCTTCGCCTAGCTCGGTTTTTTTCCCTAATTTTTTTTTTCCTTGATTTCTCTTGGGAGAACGTTATGAGAAGTGTTCGTGCTTGGCACTTCAATAAAGTTGTTGTTTAAAACCCTGATGATGGTATTTTCAAATAGTTCTACAGCAGCGTCGAGTTCGACCGGAGTAGGGATAATTTCCGGGGCACAGTATTCGTTTTCAAGGATTTGTGAAAATCTTCGCCAATTCGTGACTTTGTAAGTGCGATTGACTTGTGTTGGGGGGGTCTTCTCCAAACTCAATAGTTATTGGATTGTGATCAGAACTTAATTCCCGAAGAGTAGCAACATTTATGTCCCAGTGCGAATTTTCAATCAACACGATATCGAGAATATCAGGTCTATATGGACCATAGAAAGTGGGCTCGTCAAGCGCCGCAATAACATAATCAGAATTGTCACAGTGCCTTCTCAACTTATTGCCATTGCGGTTACTAACATTGCTCCACGTGATATGTTTCGCATTAAAATCACCCGCAACTATAGTTGGTAGATTAGTTTCAATAATGATCATTTCCAAAAAATCATTCGCCAATTCGTTGTTGGGAGGATTATAGACAGAAATTAGTCTCATCTAAATTTCGCTCGAGAATTAAATCTTCGAGCTCAATAATTTTATCTCTGAGCCCATTGGCATTCCAGGACAGCATAGATAATGAACAAGGAATAACTTTTTCAGGCATTGCGGATTGTATTGACGTTAAAATTCAGCAATTGTGAAATAAGTGGGTTATCTTTGAGGAAGTTGGCTAATTTCATGAGTTCGGCAAGTGATTCATTGGTTTTTGGGACTTGATCATTATTGAAGTTCATAGCTTGCACATAGGAAACTCCAGATCGCATTGAATTTGCGCCCGGGGGGCGTGGCCTATGGAAATCTTTCTGATTTTGACTGGGCTCGCTCACGGATTGTGGATTTCTCCAGTTCAGTGAGATCTGAACGAGCAACATGTGCTTTCATCAAGGCAAGTGAGAAATTCAAGGTATACGTTCAGTGAGATCTGAATAAGAAATATGTGTCTTCATTAGGACAAATTGGGAATTCAAGGCATTCGTTCAGTGAGATCTGAATAGGAAACTGCCTTTATTAAGGCAAACTCGGAATTCTACTCAACTGCGAAGAGTATAGCCGTCCAGATCATTAGATCGTTGGTGGCCGTACAGCAAAAAGAAGCGAATACAATACAAATGCAATAAGAAAAATGGAGTCATTCTCAGACGAAGGACCCGACGCCTTCTCGGACGAAAGTAGCCGAGACTCTACCGACTTGGGGGAACCAATAAGGAGACGGAAAATCTGCGACTGGAAGACCTCTTCAATTTACTAACCGAGCTGAGGAAACAGCTCAATGAAATGAGGAGAAAGCTGAATGAAACACGACGGGAAAATGAAGAGTTGAAGAGGCAACTCCTCACCTCCCAAAACACCGCAGCGGCTGCTTCCCAGACGGAAGTTGCCAGGGCCACCGCCACGCCCGAAAAAAAGGCAAAAAAGCCAGTCCTGGCCGGAAAGCATGACCAGGCTGAAAAGCCAGCACTGGACCCGTTGCAACAAAAGCCAGCGCAAGTGCAGAAAAATGATGACATGGAGACGGACGAAAACGTTTCGAAGAAGAGAAACCTCGCTGTCTCAGGAGACGAGGAGGAGAAAAACGGGAGCAATGACGACGGATATACCACCGTTTCCCACAACAAGAGAAAAAGAGAGGCGAAACCGGTGACCCCATCAGCCGAAGCCGACATCAAATCAACCCCCGTCGAAAAAACGGCCCCCGTCGCGGCCAACGGTTGAAAAACCATCCTCGAGGGGCCCCCACCCCCAGGAAGCGACCCCAAAAAACCACCCCTAGTCGTCCTTGGAAATGAGGACAAGTGGCAGACCATCTCCGCCGAAATGGCCAGAGGGAAGATCAACTTCCTGAAGGCCAGGCTCACCTCCGATGGAATAACCATCCAGACGGAGAACTAAATAAGCTGGAGGGCAACCACAACATTTCTGGAAGCAGGAGGGTATGAATTCTACACATACTCTCTCGAAACAGAGATTCCATTGCACGCGGTGATCCGGGGAATACCGGAACACACCAAGTCGGAGGACGTGAAGGAAAGCGTCAAGGATTCAGGCTTCACTGTCCTGGAATGCCACCAAATGACGTCAAGACGAACCAAAAAGGCACTTCCACTGTTCCTAGTGAAAGTACCCAAGTCAGAATCCCACATCTTCAAGCTTGACACCTGTGCTTGACACCTGTGTCAACGGCAAAGGACCGGCGGATTCGTCTCCCAAAAATGCCAGTGGTTCGGACACGCACAGAGGTGTTGCCTTTCCACCCCCAGGTGCGTGAAGTGCGGAGCAGAGCACGAGTCCCGCACCTGCACGAAGAACAGAGAGCAGCCAGCCATCTGCGCAAACTGTGGGGGCCCACACACGGCCAGCTTCAGAGGCTGTCCCAAATTCCCCAAACCCACGACAAGACCCACACAACAACAACCAAGACCTATACCACAAACAACATACCAACCACCACGGAGGAGGCAGGGACTCAGGAACGCTGTGCCCCAACCTCAAGCACCACAGGCACCACCGAAATGGGTCCAACGAGGATAACGACGATGGCAACCACAACAGTCAACCAAGAACTGTTGGCACTACCTGAGGCGCTCAAGAAGCAACTTCTTGAGCTCTTCAAACATAGTCAGGCCCCAGGAAATCTTAAATGTTAAGACAACCTCCAAAAACACTCAAAATCTGCTCCTGGAACATCAACAGCGCACTCACACGCAAGGATGAGCTGCACGAACTGATATCCAGAACACATGTGGACATCGTCGCCATCCAGGAAAC
The DNA here is from genome assembly GCA_018342105.1 of Gonioctena quinquepunctata. NCBI lineage: Eukaryota > Metazoa > Arthropoda > Insecta > Coleoptera > Chrysomelidae > Gonioctena > Gonioctena quinquepunctata. Next base: position 159,102 of record JAFIRS010002772.1, on the reverse strand, counting down.
AGCGCTGATACCCCAGAAGAACTTCCAACTTCCAGGATTCACCTGCTACCGAACAGACAGACCCGGTGGTCGAACCCGCGGAGGCGCAGCCCTGCTAGTAAGGACCGGCCTCGAACAACACGAAGCTGAAAAACCAGAACTATCTCGAGGAGAAGCAGTCGCAGTTAAAGTGAAGGTCAGACGCATAGTAATGCTAAGAATCATCTCAACGTATATCCCGCCAGGGGGAAATATACAAAGAGAAGACCTAGCAGAACTATTTCCAGATCATCACCCAACTGTAGCCATCGGAGACTTCAACGCAAAGTCACAGACATGGCACTGCAGAAACAACAATCCACGAGGCCGAAATCTGGAGAACTTACTGGCCGACTACAACGACATCGAAGTAGTAGCCCCCTTCGAACCCACCTACCACGGACTAGCAAACCATACACCAGACATCCTAGACATAGCACTGATACAGTCCATCCCAGCCAACACCGAGATGGAAGTATTAGACGAGGGCTCCTCAGAGCACAACCCAATCCTACTAACAATAGGGGAGGGAGACGCGGAACCTGGGGAACCAGCCACCAGGAAGACGACCGACTGAAACCGATTTCAAAGAATCATACACGACTCCATAGGACACATCCCACAAATACACACAAAGACAGACCTCGAAAGAGCAACAATACAGTTGCAACAAACGATCCAGGAATCCATAGAACGCAGCTCCGAAACCACCCAAGCAACCAGATTCAATTTCCAACTAGCACTAACCCCAGAGGTTAGGGAGCTAGTTACGGGCAGGCGCCGCTTGAAAAAGAGATACCAGAGAAAACTGGCTCCCGAAGATAAGAGGAGAATGAACCAGGCAGGCAGGCAACTACGGCTGGAACTCAAAGCTCACCAAGCACAGCAGTGGACAAACAGGATGACAGAAATGAGCACAGAAGACAACTCTGTATGGAGAATGCAGAGAGTACTTCGACAAGGCAGAAGGAAACCGTGCCCGCCACTCCACGGAGAGGGGGGCCTGGTCTCACTGACAGCGAAAAGGCAAAGCATTTGCGGACGCCTTTGAACGCCAGTGTAGAGACAACCAGGTCAACCAAACCGACGAGGTGGAAGACATGGAAACCCGAGCCAGTCAGACTGTCAGGAGAATAAGACGGATCAATGATGCCGACCCGTCCTTGAACCAACTTCGCCAGAAGAAATCAAGGACATCATCCGAAACCTTGCTACCCGCAAGGCACCCGGACCAGACCAAATCTCGAATAGAGCCTTGAAGGCTCTACCGAGAAAAGGAATTGCTGCCTTGACCAACATCGTCAATGCAGTGCTCAGGCTCAGACACTTTCCACGACCATGGAAAGAAGCCACGGTCATCATGATCCCCAAACCCAACAAGAACCATGTGATACCGCAAAACCACCGACCCATCAGCCTCACACCCTCGATGAGCAAGGTGGCAGAACGAGTCATCCAGAGACGATTGGAACCACTCACGGAAGAACTCAACGTCCTACCAGACGAGCAGTTCGGCTTCCGACAAGGACATTCTACAGAAATGCAGGTCCTGAGGATAGTGGACTTTGCCGTAACAGGCTTCAACCTGGGCAGGGGATACCACACAGGAGCCTTATTCCTAGACGTTTCCAAGGCCTTCGACAGGGTCTGGCACGATGGCTTAATCACCAAAATGACAGACCTTGGATACCCCACTCCCATAGTGAAGCTGATAGACTCCTTCCTGTGAGGACGGCGGTGCCAATGTAAAGTTGGCAGCGACCTCTCAGCAGTGAGGACCCTAGAAGCAGGAGTACCGCAAGGCGCAGTCTCATCTCCACACCTGTTCTCCATCTACACGGCGGACATCCCAAAGCCCGTAAAGCTAGCGCTGTACGTGGACGACACAGCACTAGTGGCCAGATCGGTGAACGCAACGCAAGTAACCCGATACCTGCAAGATCAAGCAGACAAGCTTGAGGACTGGTTCAACCTATGGAAGATCGAGATCAACGCGGAAAAGAGCCAGGCAATACTTTTCACCAGAAGGCGAACAACACCGTCAGGACACGTCATCATGAATGACCAACGGATCCCATGGGCAAACGAGGCCAAATACCTTGGAGTCACCTTGGACAAAAGATTGACATTCAGGCAACACGTAGACCGGAGGTTCGGACTAGCGAAAGCAGCCCGAAAGAACCTCTACCCCCTCATAGGACGCAGTAGCAACATGGACCTCCAGTTAAAACTGCTCCTTATCAGGACCATCCTCCTCCCCATCATCCTGTATGCATCCGCCGCATGGGGTCAATGCGCACAAACATACAGGACCAAGATCCAGCTATTCTTAAACGTGAGCCTAAGAATGGCAGTGAACGCTCCCAGATACGTCCCGAATAGATTTATCTACAGGGACCTGAATGTCAATCCGAACTTCATTGACGACCATCTTCGGAACCACGCCACCGCGACGTTCCTGAAGACGGACACCCACACGAACCCGGTGATTCAAGACATCCACGCGAACCTAAACCTGGACGATCCCAGGTTTAGAGAAAGGGAAAAGTATTTGCGACCAGTCTACCAAAACGACCGTCCACCACCGAGAGTAGCACTCCGGCGCGTCAGGTGAGTAACAACTCAACACAAAACACGTAAGATCAACACAACCACATCACACCATACACTTACACACCCATCAGGTACATCACCACCATGCACACACAGCACAAGTCAGGTAAACATACAAAATCAGATAATAAGGGGTTTAAAGCACTCAGAGGCTGACTTCATTCCACAGGAGGTACGATTTCAATTTCGCAAACGTGCCATTTGCGAGTTGAGGACCGCTCCAAGGAGGAGCGGGGGAGGATGGAAGTGGATAGTAAATCTCGTTCACATATAACATGAAGGGGATTTACTATCCATGGGCGCTCAACCTTAAGGGGGGCATGGTGTGTTTGGATTTCTCCGATTTAATTTTGGGAAACATGTGCAACCCCTATAACTGGCAGTGTGTCCACCCTGACAGTTTGCACACTCAGGAGGAATATTTGTAGGCTTTTTACATTCGGTGGATTTGTGTTTTCCACCGCATTTAACGCAAGCTGGAGTTGCGAAACAATTTCTTTAGGAATGACCAAATCTTTGGCAATTATGGCATTGCCCAACAGCAGCCCTCGGTTTTTGAGGTTCTGCTTGAACTCGTATATTTAGAATTTCATATACGTCAAATATACCCTTTTGATCTCTATCGCATGTAACCAGGACCATCGGCATGGCCGATTTGTCCGGTTTTCGCATTCTGGCAACGGATCTGATATCGTAGCCTTGGCCACGAAGATCATCCCCGATGTCAGAATCCGAAATGTGGGTACGTGCCTGAAGACAACCCTTAAGGGTTTGTCCTCCTGGAGGGTATAGACATGATGTTGTATATTATTTGCTTGCATGATTTTGTGGAGCTTCCTATCAAATCCGGGCTATCTAAGTGAATACTAATACCATCAACTATGTTGTGGGATTTTGTAGGACGGATGTCATTATCCTTCATCAATTTGTTAAGGCAATCCATTTGGTTTTGTTCCTTAAAGTGATGAGGGGTACCCTGGAAGAATTTTTTATTTGAGTCTGAATTCGAATTTAGATTATCAGAGCCATTAATAGGTTCCCTTCAGGAGAGCCAGAATGAATAGAATCAGGACTTTTATTTCTTTGGCGCTTTTTGGCGAAGGTAGCGGTATTTGTCGAATATGAGTCCCCACACAGCTTTGTGGTAGGAGGCTACGTTGATGAGCTTTTCCAAGCAATTTGTGGCGCGAAAATATTAGTGTCAGAAATCTGTCAAATTAACATTTGGATTAACTGACGGATGATCCCTGAAAAACGGGATTACACACACCATGCCCCTTGGTTGAGGCCCAGTGGATAGTAACCTTCATGTTATGTGTGAACGAGATTTACTATCCACTTCCATCCTCCCGCTCCCCCTTTGGGAGCTGGTCCTCAACTCGCAAATGGCACGTTTGCGAAATTGAAATCGTACCTCCTGTGGTATGAAGTCAGCCTCTGAGTGCTTTAAACCCCCTTATTATCTGATTTTTGTATGTTTACCTGGGTTGCGCTGTGTGTGCATGGTGGTGATGTACCTGATGGGTGTGTAAGTGTATGGTGTGATGTGGGTGTGTTGATCTTACGTGTTTTGTGTTGAGTTGTTACTCACCTGACACGCCGGAGTGCTACTCTCGGTGGTGGACGGTCGTTTTGGTAGACTGGTCGCAAATCCCTTTCTCTAAACCTGGGATCGTCCAGGTTTGGTATACATATCCATGGACGGGAGGATCATCCTAATACCATCCCTGGTATTAAAGTTTTTAACGGACGTGATTCCAAAGTTCTTCAGGGTCTCGTTGATTTTTGGCCATTGTTTCTTTTCCCTTATGACGATCGGGGGGGTTCAAAACTCCAGTGTTGGACGTTTCATCTTTCTCGGTATCTTGATCTGCCAGAATTTCAAATTTATTGCTGACTTTGATGTTCGAGACAAATGTTTCCATTTTTTCCATTGAATCTGATTTAGTAGTTTCCGGGGGTGGAGGAATCTTTTCAGCCACATGCTTCTTGTGTTTGCTTTCGTCGCTACAGCCTGGTTTGAATTTTTTTATATAAGATTCATACACTTCAGGTCGATTAAGACTTTTCAATATCGTGATTCTCCTTGAATCTGATACATTATGAAAATTTCTGTCGATTTCAATTATAGCTGATTCCAAAGGAATGAGATGTAACAACCATTGAATAATTTGTTTGATGTCTCCATCCTTTCTTGTGTCCATTTCGATTTTTTAGGTTATGTCATTTAAGCGATGCTCTGCGAACGATTGGTGGTCCACACCAAACGGGGATTACTGACTTTGGGTCTTTGATTGCTTTGGGAGTGAGGGCTTGGCCCTTTTACTCTTCCATCTCATTATAAATCATCGTAGTAGAAGGTGGGTGCTAACTACTGAGAGTTAGCTGGGTGCGTTTTCTCAGGCCAGAGTTATCTGATGCTAGACGGGGGAAGTTCAATCGGAGGATGGTGAAGTTATTGCCCCTTGGCTATGTTTCAGCTGGATTAGACTAGCTAAAATTGGTCTCCTGATTATTAAGTCCTTAAATTCATCCATTGCTATTATAAGTTCGTTGAGGTCTGAGCTCTCGGGTATCCTAGGGGTATTGTTGTTTCCTAAGTTACTGGGTGTCCTTGCACGCCTTGGGGGAGGTGGTGGCTCCTTATTTCCATCCTTTTTTCTCATTGAAGGGAAAGCAGGGCATCCTCGGAAATTCGATTTATGCGGGCCCTCGCAGTTGTTGCACTTGTTTGGCCCCACATCGTCCTTATTATGGGCCCTGGATTCGTGATTGCCTGCACAGTGCCTACAGACAGGTTCCGCCTTGCAGTTATAGGCACTGTGCTCAAACTTCTGGCAATTAAAGCATTGCCCAGTGCGTTTCTTCTTTCTTTGATGTTCAAAGTGAACCTCCATATCACAGATCTGGTTTATGTTTTTTATCGTGGCTTGGGTCCCTGGAACTATGACAAGAATGATGGGCATGTTCCGACCATTCCTGTTCTTGAATCTCGCTACGATGCGTGGAGTAAATCCTTTGTCTTGGAATTCCTTAGTGATCGTGCTTATCTCGATGTTCTCGGCGATTTGGTGTACATATCCATAGTCGGGAGGATCATCCTAATACCATCCCTGGTATTGAAGTTTTTGACGGACGTGATTCCAGATTTCTTCAGGGTCTCACTGATTTTCGGCCATTTGATTTTTTCCCTCACAACGATCGGGGGGGGGGGGTTTGAAACTCCAGTGTTGGACGTTTGATCATTCTTGGTGTCTTGATCTGCCAGGACTTCGAATTTATTGCTGACATTGATGTTCGGGACAAATATTTCTTCTTCTATTGAATCACGATCGGAGATTTCCTGCATCATTAATTTCCATTTTTTTTCCGTGTCTCGCAACAAATTCCCTTTGAAGTATGTCTCCATCGTATTCGTTGGTCTTCAGGAGTGCAGCGAAAGCATTTAAGATTTCAACTGTTGAACATTCATATCTTGTAAATAACGTATCTACAAGATCGACTTTGCCATTTAGATCGCAATTTACTTTGAGGATTTCTGATAATCCAAACCTAATTTCGCGTTTTCCACTCATATTGGTCGGACGGAGTATGGAACGGTTTCCTGTATCACTCTCCGGATGGGGGATTACTGACACGATCTGTTCATTTCCCAGTTACATATTGAAATAGGCTCCGCCCACCAGGCATCGCGCTCTGATTGGTGTCAGGATCTACATGACTACCCGGACAAGTCTGCTTGCAGTTCCGAATTTCCAAACTGGAGTAGGTCTGAGCTTGTCTGGTCTGTCTGAGTCTGAGTTGTTCGTCCAAGCCGTCCAGATCGTTAGATCGTTGGTGGCCAGTGTGTTGCGATAGTGAGTGGTGTCTGCTGACAAGTGAACATCGATAGTGCCTAGTTCTTCAGTGCGACGTACTAAAAGTCCCGGCGTATGCCGTGTAGTGTGTTCTTCTGCCTATTCACCAGGAATCGCGATAAAAACGCATCTTATGTGCAAAGTCTCGTGTTAGTGTTGTGTTTTAACACAGGTGAGTTTGTTATAGTGTGCAAATCGAAATCATAGAAATCATAAAAATCTTTCTGGCCTAAAAAGCTAAAAAACGATGGATTCCGTCCTGGAAGGGGGGGAAGACCCGTCCGGAGTATGTCCAATAAAGCTCGCCAATATGGACGAAGTATTCCGGACGGAGTTTTTGCCCGTTCTGGATCTGATTTCCTCATTTAAAAATCTCGTAAAATCCCAAGTTCAGGCTGAAATAGCCAGTCAATATGCAGAAATGGCAAACCAATTTCATAGCCAAACACTAATCATTGAACATCTCAAAATGAGCTGTATGCATTTAAAGTAAGCCAGTAACTCTCAACGTTGTAGATGGCAAACTTCCGTTCCTCCAGTTATTTCAAACATAACAAATGCTCCCCAAAAAGGAAATAATAACGAACCTCCCCCAAAAAAGAGAGAAAAACGGAGCAGTAGCGAATCTGCTGCAGTAAGAAACAGCAATAAAAATAGTGAAATCAATAACCCTATCCTAAAAAATAAAAAAAACACGGAAATAAATGTATTTCTAACAAATGATGAAAAGAAACCTTCCAATAGAACAAAAATCCAAAAACCAGACGATGTTGAAATGACTTCAACAGATGAAAACATAAATTCAATAAATTCAGTAGAAACCAATGAAACAACTGAAATACCAGTTTCAAACAATAGCATTGTTAAAAATAATAATAACATAAATAAAGAAAAAAATGACTGGCCTTTACCACAAGGCGCGATATCTAAAAATCTGAAGCGAAACAGGAAAGCTATGGAACAAAAAGAATCAGATGACTCTTCATCTTCAGAAGACGAAGAGGATATCGAAAAAACCCAAAGCAAAAAAAGTACAAAAGTACCGCCAATAGTCTTACGCGACAAAACCAAGTGGGTACACCTTAGAACCTACATGGATAAATTCCAAATTAAATTTAAAAAAGCGGAAAACCTCAATGAGGGCATTAAAATCCAGCCGGAAGATCCTGAAAGTTACAGGAAGATCCAGGAAATTCTAACAAAAAAAGGGGTACCGTATCACACATACACGCTACCTCAAGATAAACTCTTCAGAGTAGTCATTAGAGGCGTCCCTCAGGAAATTTCTGAGGAGGACATCAAAGAAGACCTAGAAGACCAAGGTTTTGAAGTAACGTCAGTCTCAAGAATGAGGAAATACGATAAAACACTGATGCCGATGGTATTAGTTCTCTGTTCAAGAGAAAATAAATCGATCTTCGACATTAGAGAAGTACTTAGCGTGATCGTAAAAGTAGAATCTCAAAAACCCAGGGCAGATGTGGCACAATGTCACAGATGTCAGAAATTCGGGCACTCACAGCGGAACTGTTTCGTACAACCCATGTGCGTCAAATGTGGACACACTCATCTCTCAAATGAGTGCCGCAAATCCAAGCAAACCCCAGCCAAATGCGCAAACTGTCGTGGAGGGCACACAGCAAGCTATCGCGGATGCACATGTTTCCCAAAACTCCAAAAGAAAATAAGCAATGTTGAAAATAACCAAAATAGAAATGCGCCTAGAAGACCAGTAGGCTCAGGAAACGTACAAGAAGGGTTTTCATACGCAAACGCTGCAAACAAAACAAACCCCAGTACTAGTAATAACAATATCAATAAAGAACAACCAGACATAGTAAGAGATCTCGAAGATTTGGCGGAATTTTTAAAACGTCGCCCTGGGCTAAAGCAAATGATAAGCCTCAAGCCACTAACAACTCAAAATGAGTAATACAATAATACCAAACTTTCTAAATATGGTGACCTGGAACGCGAACGGGCTCATTAATAAAAAAGACGAACTAATTCAATTTTTAACTAATCATAACATAGACGTGGTCTTCTTACAAGAAACCCACCTAAAAAATGAACACATCAGCTTACCAAATTACACGTTGTTCAGGAACGACAGGCTGAGAAGGCAGGGAGGGGGCGTGGCCATAGGCATTAAACGAAATCTCTCTTTCACCCAAGTAAACTTAGACCTAAACAGACTAAATAACACGGAAATAGTAGGAATTGAAGTTGAAACAGAAGAAGGTAGTATAAGACTATTTTCTGTATATAATCCGCCGCGAAACCCGATAAACAACGATACACTAGATATGATAATCGGTGAAACCAATACGCCAACAATAGCTGCTGGAGATTTTAACTCAAAGCACGTTGCATGGAGCAGGGTTACAAATCAAAACGGGCTCAGACTACGCAGACATTGCGACGGGTCGAATTACATGATAGGGGCCCCAGTTCGGCCAACACACTTCAGTCACAATAGGCCAGATATCCTGGACATTGCTCTATATAAAAATCTTTCCTGGGAGTTAGAGCTGGAAAGCGTTCCAGAACTCGACTCAGATCACAACCCAGTAATAATGACATTAGGTCAAGGACAAACTGCCCAAGTCGACAGCTATTATAAAATTACCGACTGGGATAAATTTAAACTAATCCTCTCAAGGGAGTACTGCGCTCCAGAAATAATCGAAAACAAAGAAGATCTCGATAATGCGGTAGCAAAGTTCGAAGAAATAGTACACGAAGCACTAAATGAGTCAACAATTCAAGTTAAGAAAAGAGCCCCAAATTTCAATGCACTCCCACAAAACTTAAGAGATTTAATAAAAAGTAAAAACAGAGCCAGAAGGCGATATCAGTCCACTCTAGCTAGAAATGACAAAGTAACGTACAACGACCTAAAACAGCGAGTAAAATACGCAATACAAAACTACAAAAACGACAGGTGGAGCGAAACCTTAGAAGCAATGGATCCAAAAAATCCCAATGAGACATGGAAACTAATAAGAAAACTAAAAAACAAAAAGACGAATATGCCACCAATACATGGCATTAACGGACTATGCTATAGCACTATCGAGAAATCTGAAGCTTTTGCGGAGACCATGGAGCGGCAGTTCCAAACAAACATACACCCAGATGATAGCATAGATAGAGATCAAAGACTCGAAAACGAAATCAAAAACCAGCTTGGAGAACAGGAAAATGATATCATACGCCCCGCCTCGATGGAAGAAATCAAAGGTAACATTAAAAGATCTAAGAAGAAGAAAGCCCCTGGGATCGACAAGATCTCAAACGAAATCTTGAAACAACTACCCGACAGGCAAATGGAGTCTATTACAAACATCATTAATAACTCTCTGAAACTAAGATACTTCCCAAAAAGATGGAGACATGCCATCATCGTAATGATCCCCAAAGCTGGACAAGACCCAACTTTTCCGCAGAACTACCGCCCCATAAGTCTACTGTGCAACGTAGGGAAAATTGCAGAGAGAGTGATCCTCCAACGACTAGAAGAAGATGTCGAGGAACTTAACATAATCCCAAATTTTCAGTTTGGCTTCAGAACCAGCCATTCCACAGAACTACAGGCCTTGAGATTGGTGGAAAACGCAATCTCAGAGTTAAATAAAAAACAACACGTCCAAATCTTATTCTTAGATATCGCTAAAGCATTCGATCGCGTTTGGCACGAAGGACTGCTTCACAAACTTCATGCCTTCCACCTACCGCTAGGCCTAATAAAAATCATTGCAACCTTTCTAAACAACAGAACCTTCCAAATAAAAATTGGAGAATCACTCTCTGAAGTCAGAGTCATTTCAGCTGGAGTACCACAAGGAGCGGTACTCTCTCCAAAACTGTATAATATATACACAAGTGACATCCCATCGTCAAGAAACACGAAAATATCACTATTTGCCGATGATACGGCAATAATGTCATATTCACTACGCCAAGATCTCTCTGTCTCTTACTTACAAGAAGCAGTAAACAACCTAGAAGAATGGTTCGTAAAATGGAAAATCTCAGTAAACCCGCAAAAAACACAAGCTGTCCCCTTGGGCAGATTTCTAAAAAAACCAGCCGAAAAAATCACCATTGCCAACCAGGACAAACTGGAGCAACAGCGCAAAATACCTAGGACTAATAATCGATCGTAGACTAACCTGGAAACCCCACATAAACGACATAAAAAATAAAGTAGATAAAAGAGTAGCAGCGCTATACCCCTTCTTAAACAGGAAAAGTACTTTAAACTTAAAAAATAAAACACTAATTTATAAATCAATAATCGAACCCGATATGGTATGCCCCGCGCATGGGGGCAAAACTAATTCAAACAGAGAATCCTGGAACGGGTCCAGACGAAAATTCTACGGATGCTCACGGATGCGCCGTGGACGTTAAAAGAAAAATCATTGAACCTTAAAAACGATATAGTATGAATAAACGCAAGAAATATGGAAATCTTCGAAAAAGCCGAAGACCATGAAAACAATTTAGTCAGGGAAGCCCTCGAATATAACGCAGGCGACCCCACAAAATATAAGAGGCCCAAGCTCTCAATAGCTTGAGTCTAAACACCTAAAATCAAATTCCTACCACGGTAGAAATTAAACGAACTCCAAAAAATGGATTAAAACTAAAAAAAAAAGCTTCAACGAAACAACGAAGCAATAAATAAACAAGATAAAGATTAAATAATGACATATTAAATCAACTAAAAATAGACTGAGATGAACACACTCAGACGAAAAAGTAAAAGGGCCCAGCCCTCACTTGACGCACTAAACCTAGTAAATGTCCCTAAATAAAAAAAAATAAAATACAAACTGGAGTACGAGAAAGATGTATGAAACTTTTTCAATCTTAGAATTATTTTCATGAGCCGTGATTACTGACACCACACCCTACCCTATGGAAAAACGCACTGGCATCCTGTATGAACCATCCAGAGAAAAGGTGTTCATTTCCAAAAACAGATATGCCAAACTCCTTTCACACGATTGCCATTCAAAATTTTCTCATCAGGGAGTTGAAATGATACTGACTGAAATTTCACAGAAATTTTGGCTTTTTTCCTCAATGTATTCAAATATGTTGGAGATTATTGAGTTTTAAGTTTTTTTGTTCCAGCCCTTGCCTTAATTTCATTCGAAATGTCTTCGCAATACTTGAAAACTTCTTAATGGAAGCTTCACAATATATATTTTATGCTCAATATAATGTTTCTGTGCCTCAAACCATTCAAGAAGCGACGAGGCAAGTTGTTTATCCACTTTTTCAATAATATTTATTTTCATAGTATTTTGTTATATGATATATATAGCACTGCATGTTCAATAATGTACATTTTCTCATTGAATTTGGAGGTGGTTTCAAACTACTGCAGGTCATAATTTCCATAAAAGAATAGTAGTTCCTTCTCATCTATGAAATACTTTTTATTCTATGGAAAAATCTTACAGTCACTACATATATATTTTTTAGACGTTTTTTACCAAGTAACCAGCAAAATACACAATTGAATAAGACTGCAAAGTTTCCGGATGGAACTTGAAACATTTTTGTGTAGAATTTGACGCCTTAGATGAATCACTTGTAATTGAAAACTCCTCTATATCAAATGATTCCAATGTAGTCTCTTGAGAATTCCTTGCTGCTTAAGTTAAAATATTGTCGTCATGAGCCTGACCCGTTGAACTTTGTTCATCCAATCCATGAACCTTCGGTATTAAAATTATTCCATACACATTTCAATAAGTAAAGAGCATAAAAAAAGGCATAATATGTTGAACTTACTCGAGAAGAAAAATTTTTCAATTGATATCCCTAACTTTCCATGAAATTGTTGATTCCTTGTTCAAAGGTCACAAGTCATTCCTACAGGATACAATCAATTTTTTTTCTTTTCTATGTACTAGTTAGAATCCTTCAAATTATCGGCACTCACACCATCATCACTTACAAAATATGTTGTTGATAATTTCCAAGAGGAACAAATACCTCTGATCATCACAGCCAGGGCCAGAATTCTCGACAAGTGAGCTTTTTGACGTATACGCATCAAAACGAATGGTTCATGTGCGGATACTTTTCCGAAGTAGTATTCTTGACCATTCGTTTCTTGAAAGGTATTCGCTGGAAAACGTGCGATCACCAATATACAAGCCACTGCAACATTTTACGAATGATATAAATTGGTTCGTTAATTCACGTTCTAGGAATATGAATTGAGAAACTGCCAAGGCGAAAAATGTCCCGCGATTGCCAAAGCCTTTTATTTTGTTTAATTGTAAAAGAAGATGAGTTGATTTCATCAATGAAGATGTCTCAGCGAGATAAAGAAAGTGACTGACTGCCATGAAAATAACCTCATTGAATACCTAAAAAATTCAAATGATTTCAAATCAGGTGAATTTTCTAACCAGTTCACAAACAAATATTCTCAAAGGAAATGGAAATAGGTGATATACTCAGTCCTGGTTTCACAATGTGGGGTAGACATTGAACCGAACACACGTGTGAAAGTGATCTCCTTAATAAAGTGATAATTGTGAGGAATTTACGGAACAAAACATCAAGTACTGTATATCAAACGGCTTGGAAATTCATAATGCACCACTTGTGAGTAACCACTATTTGAATCTATCCATAATAACCGAAATATCGAACATTGTTCATTCAAATTGAATCCATACGATACATAAAGTAAATATGGAACAAAAAATTGATCTCCTAATAAAAAATTTGGCCGAAATAAAAACCGACATACAACAAATAAAAACCTCCATGGATCATATTAGATCCGAAAACAATGATCTAAAGAAAAAAGTCTCTTACCTGGAATCCAAAATAGACTACATGGAGAGGCAGCAGAATAAAAATGATTTAGTTTTTTACGGATTGCATGAAGAAGAACAGGAGGGCACACGAAATATAATTGACTCAATCATGGAAATAACTACTACAAATATGGAAGTTAAACTGGAGAAATTTAATATACAGGATGTTTTTCGCCTAGGAGCAAGAAATAATGGAAGAAATCGCCCAATAATATTAAAATTAACCTCTGCCCTAACAAAAAGGCAAATAATACAAAATGCTAGAAAGTTCAAGGGAACTGCTTACGCTATATCGGAAAATTATACCAAAAAGGTTCAAGAAGAAAGAAGGCAACTTATGCCTTTTTTGAAGAAAGCAAAAGAAATTGGGACATCTTATACAAAATTATATGATCTTCGATAGACGAAAATATTCCCTTGAAGAAATTAAACAGGTTGAAGAACTACAAAATTCCCATTCTAAGAGCGACAATGGCAACGCATCATCATATAACCAACCAGTACCAGCAAGTCAACAGCAATACAACCACACGAGGATCAATACTCGCAGCAATAAGAGGACTGGACCATAGGATCCGAACCCATCACTATGTGAGCCTTTCGTCATTATGCATCACAATGTCCAATCTTTGCGGAATAAAATTGATGAAATTAATTTGTTTCTTGATGATTACAAAAACGAAAATTCTATTCAGGTCATATGTTTTTCAGAACATTGGATGCACAATGACGAGAAAAATCATTATATTCTGAACGATTATCATTTAATCAATAGTTTTTGTAGAAAACAATTCATACATGGCGGAGTAGCAATTTTTGCAAAAAAAAATTTAAATCTAATACCTGTTAATAATATTGAAACCTTACCAGTAGAGAAAACTTTCGAATTTTGCTTGGGAACTTGTAAAAAAGAAAAACTTTTAATCGTTTGCTTATATAGGAGCCCACTTGGGGACTTTGATCTATTCAATGATATATTTTCCCAGCTCTTCAACGAAATTTATATGAAATTCAACAAATATAATGTAATAGTGTGCGGAGATTTCAATCTGGATTTTAACTCAGATGATACAAAAGTAACTAGTTTCAAAAATACAATAAGATCATTCGACTTAAATATAACAATAAACGAATTCACAAGGGTTACAACAAAATCAGCTACACTATCGATAACATTCTTGTGAGCACAGAATATGATTACTCCACTGTCACGTTGGATATGAGTGTTTCTGACCACAATGCACAGTTTCTGCTTTTGAATATCTATAACTCCACTGGAAATATCAGCAAACAACAATTGTGCAGAACATATTCCGAAAGTAACCATAAAAAATTGGAACAGCATTTGCAAACTATTGATTGGGCACAGCTATACGCAAATGAAAACACGAATAATGCGTATGATCATTTCGAGACTATATTGAAAATCCATTTTGAAAAATCTTTTCCACTGAGAAAAAAAGAATTTAACGAAAAAACAAGTTATAAAGAATGGGTCACAAAAGGTATTCGACAATCTTGCAGAAACAAAAGGTCTCTACTATATCTGAAACGATTTACAACAAATCCTATTATTCTCGAGTATATACAGAAATACTGTCAAATTCTTAGTAATATAATTGAGATATCTAAAAATTTGTATTATGAAAAACACTTAAACAATTCTTCAAATAAAATAAAATCGACATGGAATATGGTATCATACTTCACTGGCAAGCAGTATAAAATTGAGAATCTTAAATTAACGAATGGAAAAGGCAATTTGATAACTGAACCTAGAGAGATCGCAGAAGAATTCAAAAATCAATTTGAGCAAATAAGTACGAAAACAATACCTAACTCAAACAGTCGTACTTCTTCTTCAGAATACTTGCACAATTGCAAATTCAACAACAAAAATTCATTTTTTTTCTCTCCGCTTACCGAAAGTGACATTTCAGAGAGTATAGCTGCTCAAAAACCTAAGTTCTCCACTGGAATAGATAACATACCAATGACTTTAATAAAAAGACACAGTCAGGCCCTGAAAAAGCCACTCGTCTTTTTGTTCAACCTCTCACTCTCTTCTGGTATATTTCCGGATTCATACAAAAAATCTATCATCATACCTCTCTTTAAAGAAGGCGATAAGACAGATCCCAATAATTACCGCGGCATTTCATTACTCTCTAGTTTCTCAAAACTATTGGAGTGGAATGTTAACAAACAAATACTATCATATTTGAGCACACAACAAATTCTTACAAAATCGCAATTCGGATTCAGACAAAACTTAAATACTACGGATGCTACTTTCCAAATGATAGAAAAAATACACGAGTTTTTGGAATCGAAACAATACCCACTCGGAATTTTCTGCGATCTCTCTAAGGCATTTGATTGCGTAAATCATAATACACTCTTAGAGAAATTAAACTTCTATGGTAGCAGAGGTCTGTCTAATGCTTGGTTTGAATCATACCTATCACGAAGATTAATGTGTGTTAGAGTAAAACATGAAATGTTAGGTAATGTGTCGCTTCAGGACTCAGAATATACTCAAATTCAGGCTGGCGTCCCACAGGGATCAGTATTAGGTCCGACATTATTTCTCATATATGTAAATGATATTGTTTGTAGCTTTCCTACAGTTACCTTTACACTTTTTGCCGACGACACAAGTATACTAATTCACGAGAAAAACACTGACTTACTCACTTCTTCGTCCGAAGAACTAATGGACGGAGTTTCAGACTGGTTTCTGGCAAACTCAATGTCTCTCAACCTCTCCAAATCGAACAATATATTATTTAGATTATATAAAGATATTGATGATATCACTATACACCTCAACCAAAACTCCATTGCTTTCGTGAACTCAACAAAAATTCCTAGGAATAATTATTGACAACAAGTTGAACTGGCTAGATCATACTTCTGCGCTTCAAGTGAAATTAAGTAGGTCAATTTTTGCGCTACGCACTATTAAGAGAAATACCAACTTCGTGACAACGAAACTAGTCTACTTCGCATATTTTCATAGCATATTACAGTATGGTATAGAATTTTGGGGCACATCCATTTATGCTCCTGAAGTATTTATGATCCAGAAAAGGGCTATTCGTATACTATTCGGCTTGAGTTATAGAGACTCTTGTAGAACATTCTTCAGAGACCACCGAATATTCACCTTCGCAAACACTTACATATTTAAAATAAGTATGCTGATACACAAAAATCGATCAACATTATCATTAACTTCAAACAAGCACTCATATCCAACTAGAAACCAAGAATACCCTCTGCCAAACTATAATTACAACAGAACTAGAAAGGGGCCACTGTATTCAGGAATCAAAGTCTACAACCACCTACCTTCCAACTTGAAATCTCTAAGCAAATATCGTTTCAAAACACAGCTAAAAAAATTACTGCATGAAAATGTTTTTTATCATTTAGGCGAATTTTTTTCCCAAAAATTAGAATAAGAATCATTTTTTTATGTATGTATATATGTTTCTTCGTATATATGTATACATGTATTTCTATGTTTTCTTGTCTTTTCTACTTTTCTCACTTGCGCTATCATTCACTACACCCCTAGACTTTCTCGATGCTGTATGCTATGTAGAATCTAACATATACTTGTTAAAATATGTAAAAATACCAAATGTAATTTCGATTCTGAGAAATAAACTTATCTATCTACCTATCTATCTATCAATGTGTAGTTAACTCATGGTAAATGCTGAACTTGTAGTTATTTACCGAATGGGTGACTCACAACTCTTGGTTTTGTTTGACTGTAGGTGTTAACCGTGAAAAAGATAACAGAAAGAGGAAGTATCGGTTAACTACAAACATGACAATTTACCGGGATTTCATAACCTTACATATTTGTTTTGGATGTCAGTTCTTAGTTTTCTGAGAGAAAAAATAATAATGAATGATTATGAGGTCAATGCGTTCAGTAGTGACGAGAAGGCTGCAAGACCTAGGATATTTAGACATAGGACAAATTATTTTGAGGAATATGATCACATCGAGTTTTTCAACCGATTCCGATTATTTCCCAGAATAGTGGAATATCTAGTTGAGGAACTTGAGGAAAGAATTGCGCATCCTACACAAAGGTTGTATTTGAAATAATTTTTTGGGAATTGATCAACATTTTTCTAATTTCAGAAATGATTGTTTATCTGCCAGCCAACAAACTTTACTTGCACTGAATTTTTATGAAAACGGTTCATTTCTGAGAACAACTGGTGATTTTTGCGGAGTAAGTAAATCAACCGCTAGCAGAGTAGTGCGAAAGGTTAGCGTTGCTATTGCTGCTCTACGCCCGACATATATGAAAAGGCCAGAAGGAGACAAAATTAATGAAATTAAACAAGAATTCTATAACATTGCACGGTTTCCCTGGTGTATAGGTGCTCTGGATTGCACCTGTGTTAAGTTACAGTCTCCTGGTGGTGAGAATGCAGAGGTTTATAGAAATAGAAAACAGTTTTTCTCTTTCAATGTTCAGACAGTTGCAGATCCGAATTTGAAAATTAGAGATATTGTTGCAAGATGGCCTGGTTCATCACATGACTCCCAAATATTCCGAAATTCTTTATTGTATGCATCTTTTGAGCAGGGTCACTATGGTGATAGTTTGCTGGTGGGTGATAGTGGATATCCTATCAAGCCTTATTTGATCACTCTCCTTCAGGAAATCAGAAATGAAGCTGAAAACCTCTTCAATGAGTCACAAATAAGAACAAGAAACTGTGTAGAACGACAATATGGTGTCTGGAAACGGAGATTTCCTGCATTAGCTATGGGATTACGATTAAAGTTAGATACTGCTCAAGCCATTATCGTTGCCATAGCTGTTTTGCACAATATTGCTTGTGATCAAAATGAAAAGTTGCCACTTGTGAATGCAGAACAGGAAGCTGCTGTGCATTTTATTGATTATGTTCAAGTGCCAAATATACTCAACAGTGATCAGATGGATACCAATAATAGAACCAGGTTCAACTTGGTGAATAATCACTTTACCAGATTATTGAATATTTGATGTTAAAATTATGTTGTTTATTTTATTGGATATTTTCTGTTTTCATTTCAGCAACAAGAACAATGACAACTACAAACATTTCATCATAACTAATAAAGCATTTGAAAATATAAAAATTCTTGATTGAAAACCAGTGAATTAAAAAACAATCATCTGAATTAAAGTGCAAATTTCAGATTTTTTTCTAAAGGTAATGGAGAATGTCTTCTATTCAACTGAATACTTTCCAGGAGGTTGTCATGAAAGTTGGGAGATTGTAACTTAAAGAACATCTCACTTCCTAACTTTGAAAGAAATCAAAGTGAGCAGTGTGTTGAAACTTTACTTTTGTGAGACAGAAATGCAAAAATATCAATAGTAATCAATGAAATTCAGATCAAATCAACATTTTATTAATAAACAAAAAATATTTAGGACATAGAAAAAGATCAACATAAGATGAACTCTAATAACATCTGAAATTGGCATAAAAAGGAACCATGAGCGAAATGTGAAATCTATCTAGAAACCTACTAAACATTTGAGGAATTCAGTATTTCCAACTTTTTGCCTTTTATTTCACAATTTTTTTGTAAAATAATCATTTTTAAACAAGGTTCCTTCAGAAACTCCTTCTGAAGCCTGACAAAGTCTAATTTCTCCTGAATGGGTTGCGTATTCAGAGATAAGTACTTTTTTGTCAACACATTTTCCTTTCTTATGATGGGTTTTCGTCTTTTCTCTTCATTTAAATTTTTTACATGTGAATTGGTTGTTAAGGGTCTTTTCAAATGTGCTCCACAATTTGATGACCAATCACTGTGTTCCTGATTTTCCTGAACTGGATCAGTATTTAATGTATCTTCTACTGGTATGTCTGTAACCAACTCATATACCACTTCATCATCGAATGGGTTTTCGATAGCATAGTTATGATCTTCAATCAGAACATCGCTCTCTGAAAATTATTCACCTTATTGAACACTACAGTTCATTTGTATATACCTAATTGAGATAATACAGATTCTGGAATTTTTATGCAACAATGATAATATATAAAAGAAAATTTTGCAGGTCATCAAACAGTCCTTCATGACAAAATTATGATATTCAATAACATTCATTGCAATTCGAGTGATTTCATTCTATATCTTACTTTCATTGGTCGGAACACTTAAACCAGGTGAATTTTGTTTCTGGAAATCGCTATCATAAGCATTCTGTAGGCCATATATATGGTCTCCAATCATTTCTTTGATAGTCATGTCGATATCATCCACTGGGACAGGATTATAAGAGCCCCCACCGGTTTTACATATATTCAATTTGTTTTCAGCAAACTTGACCTTTGTTTTTTTCTTCAGATTCTGATATTTTTCATTCAATGTTTTTATATTCTTGGGTCCATTTATTGACATACAGTTGAATTCGTTTTCAATCAATTTCCATGAATTTTCCTTCTCGATCACATTTTTGTACTTCTTTATTAAAGAAATAAGATAATGTTCTTCGCTTTTTGAAAAGTTATTTCTCCGCTTATACATATCAAAGATACAAATAATAATCATCATAGAACGTAAACAATGAAAACCAGTGGTACCAACTTCAAGAACTATAACATCTAATCTCCAGTTAACTAACATTGAGTCGAGATGTGTTTGTGAAACACATTGTCATAGTTAACCTGTAGTTGTCAGTAACATAACAACAGTTAACAGTCGATTGTGAAACCGCGCCTCAATAGCATGCCTCAACCAGAGATTGGAAGAATTGGAGAAAGGTGAAATTAGACCCCAGTAATCCATTTTGTATAATTATATATTTGTAGACTTGGCAAGACCTGAAGTCCAGAGAGAGTTAGCAATGAAAAAGCCATGCCAGAGGAACAGGCGGTGGATCTCCAATCGAAGAGGAATTCTCAAAAATAGAAGAAAACATAATGAATATTGTTAAAGAGGTTTCCATTGAGGGTCATAAGGAGACAGCTGCAGCTGAATCAGCAGTCAACTTAAATTTTGATAAAGACCATCATTTAGAGGAGCAACAAAATGAAATATCAATAGTAGTAGAAGAACCACCAACAAAAAATAATGAAAATCAGGTTCCAGAAACTCACGAAGAACCAACTCCAGCTAAAAAACCCATTCTGAGAAAAAAATCTTCAACATTGAGGCACACCATTGATGCCGAGAATGAATTTAAAGTCAGCATGGATGCAAAAATAAGAATAAAAAAAACTGAACTAATGAAACGTATTGCGAGTGCAAAAAAGAGAAAAGTTGATGCTTCAGAGAGACAAGCTGGTGCCGAGGAAAGAACTGCTTCTGCCAATGGAAGGAATGCCACTGTATTGGAAACAATTGCTGAAAGCATAGTTGTATATGAATTTCTACATATATTTCTCCATTTTATGTCAATATTTGTGAATATTGAAATGTAATTTTTGTTTTGTAGAATTTTTTTTTTTGTATCTTCATGAGGAATAATGTTCTGTTTACTGCATTTGTTGATTTCATTTCTTCTTGTTATTTGTTGGAAAATCCATTTTTTTAAGTATTGTTTGTTTGGAATAGATCTATAGAAAAAATGTGTTTATTTAGATTGGAACAAATGAAATATCAATAGATTTATAAATCATTCAATCATAGGTATATCATTGAAAAGTTTTACAAAAGGGAACATATTACTCAACTTGGAGATTGTGTACTATGGTTGATCGTAATCTCCCACCCACTACCAATTCCGGATTTATTCTCCTCATCATCACCATTATTGATAAGAAGGGCGTATACTCCTAAATCAGCCTGTGCTATGTCGTCATCATCTGGTTCAGGAACATGTTCGATGCACAGATTATGTTGCACAACACAAAAATTGATAATTTTATTGGCCGTCTTTGGAGCATAATGAAGAACTCTTTGTTTGAGTAGATAGCGAAATCTCATCTTGAAAACCCCATTACATCTCTCAATTAAGCTTCTGATTGTTTTCTGTTTTTTATTATATTAATTTTCCGGAGTGCCTTGAAGTGGTTCATTCTCCAAAGGAGTCATCAACCACGTTCTGAGTGGCTATCCAGAATCACCTGAAAATTAAGCTGGATTTATAGTTAGACGGACTGTGAACGTAACAAACGGACTGTAGAATATTATTAATTTATAAATCGACGGAACGGAATTTTTGCGCATGGGTAGAGATGATGAGTGAAACACAATAGTGTTTTGTGGAGTGACATTCAACATAACCTAAAAATTATACTAATCATAAACAGCCTGTGTTGATTTGGATTTGTATAATATTCTAAATATTTATCTTTGCTTTGTTTTCCGTGTCATAATCACAATGGATTCTGAAATACAAGAAGGTATGCTTCTTGGTGCCGCGGGACTGTTGTTGTGTGCAGTAGCATTGGCAAAGTGTCGACAAACTCCAAGAACGATAATTAGGCGACCAAGGCGTTATAAAACAAGAGCTATAAACCGCAACAGAAAAGTAGAGAATGCCTACAATTATTTTTTAGAGATGAAGAGTGCTGGTCCAGATCAGTTTTTCAAGTATACGAGAATGAATGTTACAGTATTCAATGAATTGTTAAGTCTTGTGAAAAACATAATTTCCAAGAGAAGAATAAAAGACGGGATATCAGAAGAAGAAAGGCTTGTCATAACATTGCAGTAAGTAATTTATCCATCAGATAATAGATAGGTACTCTCAAAAATTATTTAACAAAAACATTTTTCAACAGGTACTTATCACAAGGAGGAAGCATGCAAAGTTTGCATGGAATTATCAAATGGCTTGACAACGGTTCACAAAATAATACATGAAACTTGTATTGCAATATGGTATGCACTTTCTCCGACTATCTAAAAAGTCCTTCGACTGAATGTGAATGGAAAATATTGCGAAAAACTTTTTGATCTCTGGAATTTTCCCAATTGCATAGGCGCTTTAGACGGGAAACATATAATCATACAAGCTCCTCCAAAAACTGGGTCCCTTTTCTTTAATTACAAGAAAACGTTCAGTATCGTGTTGATGGCAGCCTGTGATGCCAAGTTTGTGTTTACTTTGGCAGATATCGGTGCCTATGGATCACAAAGTGATGGGGGTATCTTTAAACATAGCGTGTTTGGTGAGCGTCTTGAATCAAAAACACTGAATGTGCCTTTGCCAACTGAAATTCCCAACACCAATATTAAATTTCCTTATGTGTTCGTTGATGATGAAGCTTTACCCCTAATAGAATACATAATGCGTCCGTATGCAAAAACAAACCTGAACCTGAAACAGCAGATTTTCAATTATAGACTTTCGAGGGCCCGCCGAATTATTCAAAACACGTTTGGAATTTTAGTGGCCAGATGGCGAATTTAAGCAAACTATTATTGCCGATGTAAATAATGTGGACAATATTGTGAAGCATGTGTGGTTCTCCATAATTTTTGCATACTCAAAACTAAGGAAGACCAATTAACTCATTATTGCCCTCCAGGATATGTAGATTGTGGAGATGAAGAAAACGGTATATGGCGAAAAGAAGTCGATGAACCGCTACAGTCAGTTGGACGTTTATCAGCCAACAATGCTAGTCGGATGAATATTGAGTCTAGAGATATTATGACAGATTATTTTGTATCACCTGACGGAGAAGTTTCGTGGCAATTAGAGAGGGTACTTAGAGGAAGAGAACTCCAACACTAATTATTATTTTGTCAAGCATGTAGATATGAGACTTATAATTATTGTTGATTCAATTTATTTTTATTTTATTAAATGTAGAATAAAAATGAAACAAATATGTAGTTCTGTGTTGTTTATGAATTCATTGAAACAAAATACAAAAACTTTCACATGATATTTACTTGTCATCCTGTAAAACTTCAAGAAGTCTTCGCCTTTTCATTTTCTGTGTCTCAGGAGTCATTTCTTTCAAGATGCTAGCGATATATTCTCCGAAGACATATGCTGACGTTTTCGGCTCTTGTTTTTTTTGGGAAAGGTTTTTTAATTGTTGAGTGATGGACTTGGCAGCATCAACGATCCCCTTGGATGTGTCAGGTTAAGTTCTATTTTTCTTTCCTATAATGAAAACAATATAAGTGCAATGAACATGAAACTGTGCTGTGTTTGTCAAATTTGTATTTTTGGGTGATGAGATTCAAATAAAATTAATTTTGTTAATTTAAATTAATAAAATTAATTCTCACCTTTACTAGCAAGCTGCACTGTTTCGGAATTTGTAGTCGGTGTCTGTTCCTCGGGCTGTTTAAACTGGATTATTATATTCTCTTCATACATTGACCCTACTTAAGAATCATCTACTTCATTACCTTTATTTGATAGCGGAGATATCAGCATGTCCTGTGTCGGACAGTCTAAGGGGCTATCGATCATGGTAGAATTTGACCATGCACTGGAGCAGCTGCTTGAAGTGTCAATAAAAATAGGTGACCTCAAAGGTGGAGCATATTGATGCAGGGATGTCATGGTAGGTTGTGACTTCTTTGCTACTACTGGTGTTGTTGTATATGTACTGAAAAAATTGTATTTTAACAATCATCAAGCTCTTTTGTTTAATACTATACTCACTTTCTGGGCTTAATGTATGCATTAAGGAATGACATTGATTCCGAGTACTCCCATTGCGGAGTAACAGGAGCTCCGGAACCAGACGGCAATACTTTCTTCTCTCTTCCAAACTTATTCCGCAAATTTAACCAAATTCTCTGGCAATCTTCCACTAGGAAAACGATAAAATGCAAAAACGTACATTTACAAGAAGTGCAGAACTCCAATGAGGAGGTTTTACTTCGATTCATTCACAGAAGATAAACATACCGGTCATTTCAAGTTCTTGGGAAATTTGCTTCCAGCTATTTTCCTTCATTCGCTGGTCTTCAAAATGTTTACTGGTTTAATGTTTACCGTATAAGTGTGGATAACCCTGAATCAGGCTAATTGACAACTCATATTTATCTGAAATTTTCAAATTACACTAAGAGAATTAAAAAATATATATTACTTATCGCACATTTCAACAAATGAATAGCAGAACTGGAATAAAAAACAACAAACAACTTTTGAACGGAGAGCGGGCAAGTGACTGCTGACAGTCACGCTGACATAACACATAATTCTTCCTTTTGATTGGCCAGACGCAAGAAACGCAGTGTAAAAGATGAAAGTTGACCAACTCTTCCGTTCCAGTCCGTTTGACTTACGTTACGTCATGCGTTTACGTTCATTTATAAACAAGAGTACATACAATCTATAGTTGATCTTTTTGCAGTGCGTCTACGTTTACAGTCCGTCTTACTATAAATCCAGCTTCAGTTGAATAAAATCAGTCTGAAATTCGAAGATTAAGTAGAAAAAACATTGAATGAAAATATAAAAAATAGAATAATGAATATTATTTAGCATTTCCAGCTTCATGTAACTTCCTCAGCATTGTTCGGACGTTCGAACTATCCCATATGAAAGCATCAGGAAACAAAGCATATACATTCATTATTTTCAAATTGTAGTCACAAATTAATTGGACATTTATCGAGTGGTAGTTTTTTCTATTTACATAGATGTTCTCGGGATGTTCTTCTATTCTTCTTCTCGGGATGTTCTTCATATCTACACAAGCATGTCTTTTCTCTAGAAAAGCCGATCTCACTGTGCCTAACATAACTTTGTCAGGAGTAACCATACCACTGAAGTCATCCATATCGATGCTTGGTATTACTATCAGCAATAACCTTTCCTGGGAAAATCACGTGAGGTCCATTGCCAAAAGTGCATCCCAAAAACTTGGTTTTTTGTTTCGTGCCAAGAGCTATTTCACCTCCAGTCAGCTGCTTATGATCTATAAGGCACAGATCCGACCTGTCCTGGAATACTGTTCCCATATTTGGAGTGCGGCACCTAAACATATCCTGAAGCTATTGGATTCTGTCCAAAGGGCAATTCGTCTCGTCGGTGATGCCTCGCTTACAAACTCGCTCACTTGTCTGGAACACCGTAGAAAAGTTGGCGTTTGTCTCTATTTTATAGATATTTTCATGGGCGATGCTCTTCTGAAATATCAACAATCGTTCCTCCTTTGGCAGTCTCTTCGAGATTAACCCGTCAAGTTCAGTCTTCACACCCTTCGTGGTCACTTTGGAGACCTGCAGAACATCACTTTCAAAGACTCATTCATCCAACGAACTGCAGGCTTTGGAACTCATTGCCTAGGGAGGTGTTCCCCGAGGGCATACAACCTCCAGAAATTTAAAGAAGAACACCAACTCCTACCTTCTTTCCTTGGTTCCCACGATGTTCTCTGAACATTACAGGATATCCCTTTTCGTGGGAACTAGAACATAAAAAAAAAAAAAAAAAAAATATTCTTGAGGGGGATACATGGCTACAGTCCAGTCGATACAACCAATTATAAGTTGATGCGATGCGGCCACTTTCATCAGGCATATGATTTTGAGGGTGCATTGGAATCCAATTCGATTTGTTCCTCTTCAATTGGTTCTTGAAGATGAATGCTTGGTGTTCTCCTTGAGGGTAGCAAGCTTCTAAGGGATGATAATGCTACTCCCGGTCTTGGAGGTTGTGGAGGCTGATCGTTCATACTTTAGGTCATTATACCAATTCTCATAGAACGTCTATTCCTGCACTTACAAAATATGTATAGTGGAATAAAACAAAATAATTATGGAATAGTGAAATATGTAAACCATAAAATATGTTTTTTCTCAAATGGTTCATTTATAATTTCATATAATTCTTCATCGTATTGATTTAATTTATGTTGGCAATATTCAAATTGTCAACATTTAATTTGCTTAACTATGAAGGTTTTAGCTCGGGTAGCTTTTTTTTCAGGTGAATTATTGCAACATTGATAAGGTATCAAAATTGGAAGTGTTCTATATGTAACATTTTGTTCTTGAGACATGAGAAATTTTGCATGTACTCTTGTATTTCCAATATATGCATTGCATTGTGGTTGTAATTCAAAAATTTAATAAATTTTCATTACTTGAGTTGATACATCTCCTTTTTGACAATTAATGGTTATAATTAGAGGATCTGATCAAGCAATTAACCATGTATTTGAAAAACATTGTAATCCTTTGTAAATAATAGCGAAACTGAGCATATTTTGGGAAGTTCTAAGAGTGGTCTTAAAATTTGTGCTTCACATAATGAATAACTGTCAATTGGATATAAAACTACATTTTCACAGATTTGAAAATTAAAAAATAATTGTTTACCTTTATCAAGGTTGTGAAAAGCAACATACAATATCGAACCATCGTCTTTTGCTATGTAATTATGAGTTGTAGATAAAATGTGATGTAATCCAGTTCTATTATCTTGGATAGGAATGGGGTACACTCGGTAAATGGTATAGATTTCTGGTTCGGCTAGGGTAATCTTTAATATAAAAATAATTCTCGAATCTGCTTGGAAAGCTTTTAGTTCAATAATGTCTGAATATTTGGATATTGATGGCATTTTGATTGGTGAGGGAAGATTATTATTTTGAGTTGTTTGAGAAATATCTCGAAGAGATGTTATTCAATCATTCGGTCTTATAATTGATGTATGAATAATATTGAGTCTTGCAAAAGTTATTGCATTCAAAATATCATTAAATTCATTTTCCAGTAAAGTATAACTTTCTAATAATTGTTCAGAGATTTCGATAGCTTTCAGCTTTGCGTTGAGTATTGCTAATTCATCTGTTAAATCATAAATCCACGTTTCAATTTTCTTTATATCTTCATTAAACAATTTTTCATCTATTTGTCATTGCTGAAAAGTTGTATTGAATCCTTTTATAACTGAATTTGTTACTAAAATTTGGTTTTTGACCAAATTTTCAATTTGGTGTTCATCTTTGTATATTTTATTTATACAGTCATTAAAATATTCTCCGTCACTGGCATCTAAATCACCTGTGATTGCTTTCCATATCGAGCCTTTTCCGTTAAGAATACCTCTTTTGTATCTCTTATCATATTCATTTGAATCCATTCTGATTTCATTATATTTTAAATCTACTTGTGCACTTATCTTACTTAATAAGCTCATATGTGTGTTTATTTCAGAATTGAAATATTGCATTCTAGGATTATTTTTTTTAAGAGATGTATAAGTTCTTCTACTATCTTATTATTATGGTCTATCGCGACTTTGAATGGGGCAATATCCTTATAAACTAATAATGTCCATTTTTCATTACCAATTTTCATGTCACCTTCTTCATGATAGTGAACTCCTATCGAGTTGTTTATAGGTGAGATGTTATACTGGGCGTTGGCAAGTTGAACTGCTGGAATTATCATTAATAAATGATACTCCATTATTGATCTGAAACAAAATATGGTTTCAATCGATCAAAATTGACTTTAGTAGTGTAATCATTTCTAGGTTTTCAAGAAGGGCCGAGTTTTGGTAAACTTCAAAAATTTCAAATTAAATTTGTTTTCTAGTTTATTCTTTATTTGAGATTCTTTCACAAATACTTCATCTCCAATGTTGTATGTGATAGGTAGGTTGTATGTGACAGGTTCATCAAATCGGATTTTGGCTCTTTCCTTTTTTCTGTGAGAATCTTCGCGAGCTATTTTATAATAGTATTCCATTCTGTTGTTCAAGTCTCTTATGTACTTTGTCATTAATTATTTTTGATTGTATAATACTTCGGGGGGTCTACTTGAAGTATGTCCGAAGACCAATTCATATGGACTGAATCCATGTGATGCGTTTTTTGGAAATATTATAGCAAATCACTGCATAGGGTAAAATTGTAAGAGGATGCTCATCTGAGTTCTGTGTTTTATGAGCTCTAATCATTTCAGTTGAAGTTGCGTGAAATCTTTCTAGCGAACCATTTGATTGGGGATGATCTACACTAGAAAAAGTTAGTTTTATGTCATATCATAGGCATAAGTCTTTCAATAAACTACTATTGAATTCTCTTCCTGAATCTGCATGCATTCTGAGAGGGGTTCCGAAATGTTGGAAGTAAAGGAGTAAAGTGTTTACTACTGATTTTGATGTTTTATCCTCTAATAGGTATGCTTGCGTGAATTCAGTTATTTCGCATCTTATCGTCAACATGTAGTTTTTTACTGGTATTTCTAATATATCAATATTTATTCTCTCAAAAGGAGTCGTGAGTGTTTCCGTACAAATTTTTGTTCTCTGACAAATGTCACATTCTCTTATAAATTTTTCAACATCTTTGGTCATTCTTGTCCAATTATATTTATGTCTGATTCGTCGAATTGTTTCGTTAATTCCACTGTGTGAATTACTTCTTCCACTATGAAATTGATCAAGTATTATTGGTATTCAATTTTTTTCTGGTGTTACAATATTTTGACAAATTTGAAATTTGATTTCCTCATTATCTGATGAAATGTATGAAAGCATTTTCTGTATTGGTAAATCTGCATTATTTTCAACTTGATAAACTTTTGATGATTTGAATATGTCTTGGCATTTGTATAATGAACTAAACATATAATCGATCGCGTTTTCTGGGTCATAAGGTAATGGTATTCCTGTTTTCAACTGTTTTACTTGTCAATACATTTATTTTATTATATTGAAAATTCGGTTCTTATTCGAATATGTCTCCAAAGAATTTGTCATGCAAGTTTGTAGTCTTATTTCTCTGGCGAAAAATTATAATTTCTTTATGAGCTTTATCCAATAGTTGAGCATTGGTAAATTCAAATTTAGAATATTCTAACATCGATTTCATTTTGGAAAGTCTGGAAAAGTTTGATAATTCTTCCAGTATTGTTTCTGGGGCAATTTCAGTTTCTGTTTCTGAAATTTCTGTTTCGTCATTTTCATTATCAATGGCTAATATTTTTTAATGAAATTTCGTAAATTCGTTGAAATGATTTATTTCGATTTTTGATAATGCGTCGGCATTTTTATGTATTCTACCTGGTCTATAAATTACATTGAATTGATATTCTTCTAATTTTGAACGTCATCTGGCTAATCTGCTGCCAGGGTCTTTGATAGGAAATAACCATGTTAAAGGTCGATGGTCTACGATAAAATTAAATTTTCCTCTATATAAATAAGGTCGAAAATGTTTTACTGACCAAACCATAGCTAACAATTCTCGTTCTATAGTTTAGCATCTTGTTTCAGCTGGACATAATGTTCTAGAGGCATACGCAATTGGTGAATCTTTTTCAATTGGTCCATGGGATACTGCCGCATTTATTGCAAATGATGAGGCATCTGTCGAAAGAATGAATGGTTCGTCGAAATTTGGATGAATTAATATTAGATTGGTTGTCAAAGCTTTCTTCAATTCTTGAAAATAATTTTAACATTCATTATTAAAATTGAATACTACATCTTTTTGTAATGAATTTGTCATAGGTTTTGAGATTTTCGGAAAACTAGAAGTTCTAGAAATTGTTTTATTTATTTTGGATTCGTTGGTTCGGGAAAATTCATTATACAATCAACTTTTGTTGGGTTTGGTTCAACTCCTCCTTCAGTTATTACATGTTCTAAGTATGCTACTCCTTGTCTTAAGAATTCACATTTGTCTAGTTGTATTTTCAAATTTGCTTTTTTCAATCTTTTGAAAACAAGTGTTAAATTTTTAATATGTTCATCTATCATCGGGGAATAAATTATTATATCGTCCATATAGACTAAACATCGTTCGTTTCTCAGTCCGGTTAATATATGGTCTGAAATACACTGTAGTGTACAGGGTGAGTTTTTTATTCCGAAAGGCATTCGTAAGAATTCATATAGTCTGTTTTCTACAGAAAAAACAGTTTTTTCTATATCTTCAGGGTTCATTTCTATCTGATGAAATCCTGATGCTGAATCAAGAGTTGTAAAATATTGGCATTTTCCAAGTTGGTCTAAATGATCTGATATATTAGGTAATGGGTATTTATCGTCAAAGGTTACTTCATTTAATTTCCTATAATCAATAACTACGCGCCATTTTTGTTTTTCTGAAGCGCCAAGTTTTTTCGGCATTACCCATACTGGTGCTGACCATGGTGAAATAGAGGGTCTTATAAATCTTGTTCTAACAATTTGGAAATTTGTGATTTTACCTCTTCCTCATGAACATGGGGGTATCTATACGATTCTGTTGAAACTGGTTGAGCGTTTTCATTTGATTCTACAGATTGTGGTATTCCACTAGTAAAAGTTGATGGATCACCTTCTATATACAAAATTTCTGAAAAGATCATTAATTATCTCTCTTCTTCATTCAAATGATCTTATCGAAGTAATTTTTTTATTTCTTGTAATTTTTTCCTTGTGGTAAATCAATTGTATTTCCAAGTTCTAAATTATTTTTATCAAATTCTTCAAATTAAAAAAAATTTTTTAATTTTTTGGAATTCGCCTTTTTCATCAATTTCAACAATTGCATTTGGGAGTCTTACTTTTTCTTTCTCAGTAGCTAACAAGTATAGCTTCTGTATTTTTCAAGTTTGATTTTAACTTGTATACTTGTTCAGTTCTTGGTCCTATTTGTATTTCATTTTTTATTTTCGGTTCTAAGCTTGAATACTAATTTTGAATTTTGGGGCTGTTTTGAATTTTGTTTGTTGAATATAAAGGAAACGTTTTGTAGTTCAAAATTAATATTTGATTTCCAATATCTACTATTCCATCGAAACGTTAAAGAAAATCTGTTCCTAAAATACCGTCAAATTCAAATACTGCTGATAGTAGCTGATAGTATTTTTCATTAAATATAAAAAAATCTTGTGAAAGGCAAAGATTCAAAATGGTCAATATAAAAGTAGTACAATTGTCATCAACTTTTGCAAGACTTAGAGTCTCGTTGACTAGTGGTAAAGTTTCCATATTTGGAACAGAAGTGAAGAGATTACTAACATCAAAAGAAATCATTAAACAATCTTGGGGTAGATCTAAATTCGTAAGTTTATTAATCAAATCTAGAGAATTACTTACCGAAAATGTGGGTTTGAAGTTAGTGAACTGTTTTTTGAGTTTATAAATAGAAGAAGCTACGATTGAAACTGGAGTATTGGTGAAACTCACTACTGGCCTTATCGGTATGTCGATCTTGTGGATCTTTGGCAGTCCATACAATCTAGGAATGACTGGATTGCTAGAAATTAATGAAAAAGGAGCAGAATGTTCTTTGAACAATCCAGAATGGATATTCAAATGGATTTTAAGTCTTTTGATGAAGTTGTTGAATGGATTTGAAGGTAGGAGTTTGAAATTGTGCTCCGAGAGAAAATTTTCAACTTTTTCAATGTAGTCTGATTCATTTAGAACTACTATACAATTACTTTTATCTGCTTTTGAAAATATAATATTGTGATCTTTAATTTTGGTTTTAATTTATTTAAGAATGGAGTGATAATGTTTGTGACTGTAAGTGTTGAAATTTTGTTTGCTACGTTTGATTTTATATAGAAAATTGTGAATATCATTACGAATAGTCTTTTTGACATTATAGTCATTTGAGAGTTGTCCGATCACAACGTCTACTTCTACTGCAAATTCCAATAGGTTTCTCTCAGAAACTTGGTAACCCAAAGCAAATTTGAGCCCCAATTTCAACAAGTCCATTTCATCATCACTGAACACAATGTCAGAAAGATTCTTCACCCAATCGTGAAAAATGAAATTTGAAAATATCTTTGTATTTCTCTGTTTGTTTTTTCACAAATTGTATGTATGGTTAATCAAACCTTTAACTTTTTTGTTCACTTTGTCAAATTTAAGTCTTTTAGCTATGTCCACCTCATCAATGACTTCATTGAAGAAATTTTGTAAATGAACATAATCAAATTGTCTAACTAAAATGTCATAAACATTTTTCAATTCACAGTTGATGAAGTTAAGTTTGGAGTAATGTTTACAAATAGTCTGCTTGAGTAATCTTGATTTCATTTCCAATTTCATATAATTGTTGACATTCCTTGAAGTTTTGATTTTTGCAGAGGTAGGGATCACCTGTTCTTTACACTATTATAGATACAACAACCATTTTCTGTTTTTTGTTTCATTATATAATCTTGAATGATTTTTTCTTTCATTTAACAATGCAAAATAACAATCAAATCTTCAATGGAAGAACAGTCTAATCAAATTATGACATTACACCCTCACCAGGGCAATATATATGAAAAAATGAATACATCATAGAAAACAAAAAAATCCTCCATGAATATTATGGGAGTTCTGTCAGTGACTCTGCAATTGACTCAAGAGCAGAAGCTATCCTAGTTTTCAATGCAATTTCTTGTTCATATAATTCAAGATTTTTAGATATTTTTTTCTCATTGTAATATCCCTACCTGTTTGTTGAGCTAATTTTTCAGTTGCCGAATTAGTTTTTTCTAAACGTTGCAGTCTTTTTGGCCGATGGATTCTTTTTTTTATATTTCTTCAGCTTGTTTTGAAATGTGATCTCGGTAAAACATCTGAATCGGCTTTGTCGGGTATTTCAATATATTAAAGGAATAATAATGTTCATTTTCATCCAAAGTTATTTCCAGAATAGGTGCGTTTGTTGGGGTTAATTCTTCTTGAAAAAACGCTTGTGATTCCAACACTGTTGGTTGTCCCTATACCACTACAGAACCCATGATTTCCAAAATCTATTCATCCTCATTTGTGATTCTGATGTTGGTTGGAGGACCTCCACCTGTCTTGACTCTGTGTTGGTTCACTTGGCATTTTCTGGATTTAGGCCGAGTTTTGATATCATGCATGTCTAGAAAATAATAACCATATACACAAAAGTTTTCTAAATGGGATGTCTGCTACTAAGATCTGAATGGTTTTTCAAAAAGTTTGAACTCATTATTATGGAATTTCTTCTCCAAACTTTCGTTAATCAGGTGGGAACATTGAGAGCGAAGGAATGTTGTCATATCTTTCAAACGAACGTGCGGATGGAAAGTTCGATCGGTCTTCGTTGAATTTAGATAACCAATTTGAAATGAAGTATACGAATTATTTTATATGTCATTGAACTGAATCTCAGATGACTCTTGTAGATACTTCCTGAATGAATCAAACGATTATTTGATTTTGGATATATTTATATTACAACGATACAAATATATTATACAAAGGTAGAACAACAATGTAATATTCAAGGAATAATGAATCTGGATATAAAATGTATTTATTTACAAACATGTATTCTAACTATCTTATTGTTTATTTTGCTGCATTATTTCCATAATGTGGCATAGGCATCCAATACATTTCCATGCCAAATTTCAAATTGGTACATTGCAATACTCAACTGAACATGTTTTGAAGAACCTCAAAAGTGGTTTCTTTTTTCTTGACGATCCTCATGAAAGTTTTCATATATTTAATTTGGTACAATTAGATGTGCTGCTATAAAATACCAAAGTTCGCATTCTCATAACCAATGACAGTGTTATTTTAAAAATAATAATATCATGGAATTTTGACATAATCGAGATAGAATATTGATTTTATTGACATTCTACTATATTGGGTTGATAGTGTGACTGACTTCATTTGTGCATTTGCTGGTAACAATTATGTCCGAAAACCCAGATGAGGTGTTTGCATAACATACAAACGTGATTATCGTTACTTGTTACGAGCAAGTAGCCATCGAAATATAATACTCAGTGTCTCTCGCCTTCCTCAGGACTGTAATATAAAAAGATGGATGGGTAGTCTTTGCTGAGGTACAAAACTAGGCATATTGCGGTAAGCAGCAATGGAAAGGTGAATTCTTTAAGGTTTATCCTAGCTTTCGGACATATTTATTACAGGGGGAACTACAATAGATGAAAAAACTAATAGTAATACAGATTCATGTACGACACATTATGGTACTTACAACTTTGTTGAGGTTGATTTCAATTATGTTGAACATATTTGTAAAGTATTTTGACTATACTTTGTCGGCTATTTGATCTATGTAATGAAAATTAAAGTCTGACTGACAATATGACTCTTTACTTTCATAACTATCAAAATTGACATTAAAATATAATTGAACATCAGTAACAAAACAAAAATAGCATGACGACTTAACATTTCTTCCCCCTCCAAAATAGGACATCTACTCAGCAACTTTTCCCAATTTGGACACCGGTCTTTTGAAAATTCCATTCTTCATTTTAACCTCAACGACGCGTATTCGCCCATCTGGACCAGGAAATACTCTCACTATTCGACCCAATTTCCAAGAGCTTTTCATCATATTATCTTCCATGACAATAACGACATCATTCTCTTTGACAGGCTCATTGTCTATCGTCCAACGATTTCTTTTTGTGAAAGTTGGAAGGTACTCTTTTACCAATCTCTTCCAGTATTCATTTGTGAGATTCTGAACTTTCCTCCATTCTTTCCTCAAGTCGTTATTCGCTCCGAGTTGATGCATCTTATTTTGAGAGCCACTTAGAAAATTGTTTTGGTGTTAGGGCTTCAAAATCATCCGGATCTGTAGAAATCTTTGTGATAGGTCTCGTATTTATCATGTTCTCTACTTCCGCGAATAGGGTGAGCATAAGTTCGTCTTTGAGTTGTTGTTCCCTGAGAATTGTATAAAACGATTTTTTGACGGAACGTATAAGCCGCTCCCATGCTCCTCCCATGTGTGGGCTGGCAGGCGGTATGAATTTCCATTCAATTCCACGGTTCATCATATCATCCTCTATTTGCTCGTGTTCCAATTCACTTAAAGCTTTCCTCAACCCTTCCGAAGCACCTCATATATTTGTCCCATTGTCTGCGAATATTTTATGAGGTTTTCCTCTTCTAGCTATCATCCTCCTAATTGCCATAATAGCTGAATCAGTCGTCATATTGTGTGTTACTTCTAAGTGGACTGCTCTAACTGACAAGCACGTAAAAAGAATGCCCCATCTTTCTTTCCTTCGACCTACAAAACCAGAACGGTCCAAAATCCATGCCTGTAAACGTGAAGGTCTCACGTTCGGCGTAAGTCTCTCAGCTGGCATTTGTCCATGGAGGAATCATAGACTTCGGGTTTTTCAACTTACAAATTGGCAATCAGAAAAACTGATTTTACCACCGACCTCCATCTATTATCCAGAATTTTTGTCTGGATTCATTGAAAACTGTTTCGACTCCCTGATGTCCAAATTTCTCGTGAAGATGTTTGAGAAAAAGTATAGTAAATCGATGTTTTTTCGGCAGAATTGGCGGTCGTTTTGTTGATTCCCTCATAGTTGGAGCTAAATCTGTTCGTCCTCCTAATATTATTACACTCCTTTCATCTAGCATCGGTGTCATTGTTCTCAGGCGGCTATGTCTACTTATTGTTTTTTTTCCTCTGAGCTCATTTATCTCTTCCGGAAAACTCTCTTGCTGACATTTCTTTATCCACATAATCTCCGCCTCATTTATGTCCTCCATACTTAGTCTTTTTGAACAGTTTTGTTGACGTATTTTTGAAATCCAAACTTCAGTTATTTTGATTATCCAAGCTGTGACTCTAAGTAATTTATTCCAATCAGAAAATCTTTCAATATCAGGCAAATATGTCTCTTTTCTGTCGGTTGTGATGTTCACACTCTGAATAATTTCAAAATCTTTTTCCAAATTTGAGTCTTTTGTGTCAGTTACTTCTTTTGTTGGCCAAGTTGTCTCATCTAGTTGTTTCAGGAATTCGGGTCCATCAAACCAGTTTTCAAAATTTGTCGTGTTACTACCGTCTTCATTATAAGTCCTCGTCGCTTTATCAGCCGCATTCCATTTCGATGGTATCCCATGCCATTCTGATGTTTCTGTAAGTTCTTGGATTTCTCCCACTCGATGACCTTCAAATTGTCCGAGTTTGTTTCCATCTCCTTGAATCCAGTATAATACTGTAGTCGAATCGGTCCAGTAGTAAATTTTATCGATCTTTATGTCGAGTATTGATGGACCCAAATTCCTGAAACAACTAGATGAGACAATTTGGCCAACAAAAGAAGTAATTGACACAAAAGACTCAAATTTGGAAAAAGATTTTGAAATCATTCAAAGTGTGAACATCATAACCGACAGAAAAGAGACATATTTGCCTGATATTGAAAGATTTTCTGATTGGAATAAATTACTTAGAGTCACAGCTTGGATAATCGAAATAACTAAAGTTTGGATTTCCAAAATACGTCAACAAAACTGTTCAAAAAGACTAAGTATGGAGGACATAAATGAGGCGGAGATTATGTGGATAACGAAATGTCAGCAAGATAGTTTTCCGGAAGAGATAAATGAGCTCAGAGGAAAAAAAACAATAAGTAGACATAGCCGCCTGAGAACAATGACACCGATGCTAGATGAAAGGAGTGTAATAATATTAGGAGGACGAACAGATTTAGCTCCAACTATGAGGGAATCAACAAAACGACCGCCAATTCTGCCGAAAAAAACATCGATTTACTATACTTTTTCTCAAACATCTTCACGAGAAATTCGGACATCAGGGAGTCCAAACAGTTTTCAATGAATCCAGACAAAAATACTGGATAATAGATGGGAGGTCGGCGGTAAAATCAGTTTTTTCGAATTGCCAATTTTGTAAGTTGAAAAACCCGAAGTCTATGATTCCTCTCATGGGACAAATGCCAGCTGAGAGACTCACGCCGAACGTGAGACCCTTCACGTTTACAGGCATGGATTTTTTTGGACCGTTTTCGGTTTCTGTAGGTCGGAGGAAAGAAAAAAGATGGGGCATTCTTCTTACGTGCTTGTCAGTTAGAGCAGTCCACTTATAAGTAACACACAATATGACGACAGATTCAGCTATTATGGCAATTAGGAGGATGATAGCTAGGAGAGGAAAACCTCATAAAATATTCGCAGACAATGGGACAAATATACGAGGTGCTTCGGAAGAGTTGAAGAAAGCTTTAAGTGAATTGGAACACGAGCAAATAGAGGATGATATGATAAACCGTGGAATTGAATGGAAATTCATACCGCCTGCCAGCCCACACATGGGAGGAGCATGGGAGCGGCTCATACGTTCCGTCAAAAAATTGTTTTATACAATTCTCAGGGAACAACAATTCAAAGACGAACTTATGCTCACCCTATTCGCGGAAGTAGAGAACATGATAAATACGAGACCTATCACGAAGATTTCTACAGATCCGGATGATTTTGTAGCCCTAACACCCAACAATTTTCTAATTGGCTCTCAAAATAAGATGCATCAACTCGGAGCGAATTACGACTTGAGGAAAGAATGGAGGAAAGTTCAGAATCTCACAAATGAATACTGGAAGAGATGGGCAAAAGAGTACCTTCCAACATTCACAAAAAGAAATCTTTGGACGATAGACAATGAGCCTGTCGAATAGAATGATGTCGTTATTGTCATGGAAGATGAGATAAAAAGCTCTTGGAAATTGGGTCGAATAGTGGGAGTATTTCCTGGTCCAGATTGGCGAATACGCGTCGTTGAGGTTAAAATGAAGAATGGAATTTTCAAAAGACCGGTGTCCAAATTGGGAAAAGTTGCTGACTAGATGTCCTATTTTGGAGGGGGAAGAAATGTTAAGTCGACATGCTATTTTTGTTTTGTTACTGATGTTCAATCATATTTCAACGTCAATTTTGATAGTTATGAAAGTAAAGAGTCATATTGTCAGTCAGACTTTAAATGTTAAGTCGTCATGCTATTTTTGTTTTGTTACTGATGTTCAATTATATTTTAATGTCAATTTTGATAGTTATGAAAGTAAAGACTCATATTGTCAGTCAGACTTTAATTTTCATTACATAGATCAAATAGCCGACAAAGTATAGTCAAAATACTCCACAATATTCATCTAACATACTGTTACAATAGAAGAATGTGAATCAAAGATAAAACGAAGTTAAAATTTGATAAAATCATTCAAAATTATGTGGATGTAAATGAGTACTCCATGTGGTATGACTAGTGAAACTGACGGGTTAGGAATAATTCTCGCAAGCCAACGATACCTGACAGGTGTCACTTGGAAGTTATTTGAGTGGTACCAACTGTTGGATTTGAACCAACTGTTATTACCAGATTGTAGTAATTTTAAAAAGTACTATTATTTGATATTGCATTGTTGCCACAATTTGGATTGATATCTAAAAACAATAAATAAAAGAAGAAGAGAGGAATTATTCTGTTAGATAATGTTCTTTGCGTTTGACCAATATATTGTTTATCACAACCTTGACAAGGGATAATGTAAATTACATTCGACATTAGAAGTAATGGAATTTTATCTTTGACTTTGGAATGAATTGATCTGATTGAAAAAACTGTTTCACATGCTATTTTAAATTCATCAGGAGCGTGAAATAATCTGAAGAGTTTAGAGGGATCTCTTTTATATATGGTTAGGAAGTGTTGTTTGAGACAATGCTTGAATTATTACTATTTGAGGCTAGTACTTCTAAGTGATATGATGTATTATATAGAATGTTATAAAGTAGCGTTTTTGGATAGAATTTTCTGAGAAAGGTTAAAGAGAATATTTCAATT
Organism: Gonioctena quinquepunctata; assembly: GCA_018342105.1. NCBI lineage: Eukaryota > Metazoa > Arthropoda > Insecta > Coleoptera > Chrysomelidae > Gonioctena > Gonioctena quinquepunctata. Next base: position 120,213 of record JAFIRS010002772.1, on the reverse strand, counting down.
TTGTTTATGGATTTTAGGATGTGAGATTTTTAGTACTCTTAATTTTATTTGTTTTGCCAAGTTCACGTCATAGACTGTTTGTGATATGAGTGGTTATTCAGGAATCTGCCTGAGCTGCATTGTTTCATATACCAATCTACTAGTAGCTTGTTCTATGTTGTTTGTATAAGTTCGGAATCAAGGAATGGTACGGAATTATCGTTGTTTTCAGTCTATTGTGAACTGGATGTGATGATCGTAGCTATTGAAGGTATTGAGAATCTGATCCACACCATCATTCGGTGATGCTATTATGATAACATTTACATATTTTTTCATGAAGTTAAGATTGAAAGATAAAAGTGGAATAACATTGTCTTACAAATCAACCATGACATACTCTGCCATAATGGGTGGAAAGGAGGTACCCAGTAGGAGCTCCTAGAGAAGCCACTTTAGGTCCGACTGAAAGGGTGGGTTCATGGATTTTCGGTAAAAATATAATTTTGGAAAAATACCATCGTAACAGGTGTTTTTTATCATAACTTCATCAATGTATTCTCATATTGAAGAAACATAGTTCAATTCCTTTCAAAAACTCTTCTGAGGTTAGTGTTGTGTGACTATTTCATTCCATTTTTCTCTCATGATATCTATCGCTAATTTTGTATCTATATTTGTATATAAAGATACTAGATCCAGAAAGATTATTATATGGAATTTTGTGGAACTGTTATATTGCGGACAAATTCCCAAGAGTTTTTCACATAGTAATAATTTTTTCCAATAACATTTGAGAGAATTTCTGAGAGGAATTTTGATAAATTGTAAGTGGCAGATTGAATATTGCTGACAATGGGCGAAGGGGAATTCCTGTTTTGTGTAATTTGGGCAAACCGTATATTGTTGGAGGTTGGGCGTTGTGTATATTGAGTTTGTTTTTTGTTACCTGATCTATAAGTTTTGACGAGAACCAATTATTTACTGATTTATTAACTTTCGCTTGAAGTTTTTCTGTGGGGTTGAATCTTTTTTTTTATATGTGGTTCCTTCCGTCCACCAGCAAATTTTTTAGTTTTTCTTTGTATTCAGATATTTGCATAATTACTGTTTCATCAGCCCTGAGTATAAGTAATTCGGTATTTTTCTTTAAAAAAGTTTTCGTCTTTTTTAAAAGTTGATTGAAGATATTTTTTGGATTTTTTGTTCCTTTTTCAAAACTGGTTTTGAAGTTGGTAATGATGTTATTGATTTTGTGTGTGATTTAATTCGGATTTTCGGTTGATTTCAATGTTTTAACCTGATGATGACAAATACCATGTCGAAACGTCGTTAAAATAAATTATATGAATCGACCGAATCAGACCTTTATTCCGAGAAATTGAAGAAATATATATATATATATATATATATATATATATATATATATATTTGTAGTGAGGGCGTGGGGTCTTTTAAATTCGAGAAAAGGTTACCATTCGTTTTTTTACTGTATTGGACAATCTTCATATTGTTCTGTTCCGAAATTTCACCAAGTGCATTACTCAGTCCTTTTTGGGGCGGTAATTTATAATATGTGATATTTTTATTTTGGTTATTTTGTTTCGGTGAATAGGGTAAATTCAGAATTTTATTGATGATGTTATTAGGGAAACCGTTATCATTTGCTATTTTCTTCATCAGCCTATAGTTTTTTTCCCTAAATTGGGGGTGTGCAAGATTTAGGGCTCTGTGTTTGAGGGATTTGAGCACTGAAATTTTTTGGAACATTGGGTGTCCTGAATTTAAATTGATGATTCTACCCGAACTTGTAGGTTTTTGATACCAATCAGTAATTATGTGGTTGTTAGCATCTCTAATCAAAACCGTGTCCAGGAAAGGTAATCTTCTGTTAGCCTCATTCTAAATGGTGAACTGTGTTTGTTATATGAATTAAATGTATTGAGCACAATAGTATCGAATCCTTCAGGGATTGACAGACATATATCATCTAGTAAATGTATAAAAAAGGGGTAGTTAAAGGTAACTTTGAGGAGACGTTTACTAGGAGTTCATGCATACAGAGACTGGCAAAAATAGGGGCGCTGGGTTGCCCATGGCGCTGCCAAAGATTTGTTTGTAAAAATCATTATGATAAATAAAGAAGCTGCTGTTGAAAATAAATTCAATGATATTTTTTGATTTTTCTCTGTTGACATCGGTGTGTAAACGAATGGTTTGCCAGTGTTCATCTATAACTGACAGGACCAACTCTTTGGGAATGTTAGTGAATAGGAAGGTGACATCAAGTGAAATGGGTTTATAATTCTCAGGTAATTTTATGTCTTGGAGTTTTTCCCCACTCGTTCATATGACTCCATAAGTTTACCGTTAATCTCTTGTCGCGTTCACATTCATCATTTTATCTGTATTTTATATTTATTTATAGGCCCTGATGAAGTTTATACATAATAAACGAGACGTTGGCTAAAAATTAGAGAATAATTATTGGTCCCAATCCGACAACCTCTCCACCACCTTAAATATATATATATATATATATATATATATATATATATATATATATATATATATATTCTTCTTGGGATATTGAACCATCTATTTTATATTATTGAAATTTTTTCTTGGGCATTAGTTCGTAGTAGGATTGGAAAAAACACTAGTGGAATTTCACTCACGGCTTCATCAGATACTGCTATTATTGAGGGGTTTTTTGATTGCCTACCTATGAACAAAAATTTCGGTAACTTGAGTTTTCCATACTAACCAGCCACATGGCGGTTAGAATAGCGGTTTCATTCTTGCTCCCTTCATTTTGGAAATGATTAAACATAAATATCGTATCGTTGAAGAATGAACAGAAACTAATGATTTTTTTGGAGGGCACAAAATTAAAGTGTGTGTTTTGAGGTTGGGTAGGAAGAGGTTGGCTAGGAAGAAAGTTTCGAATTTGACAATTGACATTATTTGTCACTTGATATAATATATGTATGTTTGTGCTTCCATGTATTTTCTCAGTTTTGAAATTATATGATGGTGGATTTTGATTTTCACGGATAATATCTACTGTCTTTGTTTTAACTAACAAAATAGTAGATTATGATTTTTATGGGTAATGAAATGAGTAGAGAAGAACTATGTAAAAGGATCAGTATGAAGAAATAAGGGGGATTTGTTGGAGAATATATGCTATCTCTAAAAATGATATATAGGGTGAAGGGGGGTAACTGTGGCAGAAAAATGGTTGATTAACTTTACTCAGTCGTAGTAATTGAATTTATCAATCAATTCCGTTTTAATTTCGTACACGTATCCATTAGTGATGTTAAAAATGATCCATACATTGTATGATACATATTGGAATTCGGTCGTTATGAATTGATTTTTTTTTCAATCCCATATTGGTGCCACAGTTACCCCCACAAATTGGGGCAAGTGTGTTTTCGAACGGGGGAAATGTGGCATACAGAATATTCTCTGAGTTGAACTTATTGTAGCTTAACGGGGTTAGTGTGTAGAACAAAAATATTAATTTTATGATTTTCTGTGCATAAAAAAAATGATTTCCATCTAATAATGAAATACATAGGATGTCAAACACGAGGAACAATCTAAAAAAACATAATTATAAGAAAAAATGTACCTAATTCAAAGTCAAAATATACTTTATTCCTAAAATATAAAGAACAGTTAATCCAGACTAATTGACAATAAGTAATTCTATTACTCTAGGTTCTCAAATTTTGAAAAATTGAATTCGAAGGAATGCTTTCCTCTTTTGATGGTACAAGGACGAGGTAAATCCTTTCAATTTGTTCTAAATCAATGAAAGAAATATCATCTTTTGGCGGATATATGAAATCGTATGACATTTCCACTCTTTTTAAGAATTTAACTCTGATTTCTTCATTACTAGAGTGATCAACAATTGCTACGAAATGATTTCTGGTTTTTTTGCCTGACAATCGTACAATTATATGATTCCCAACATCTGGATTAAATTTACTTCCTTCATTTCCTTGAGCTTTTTCATAAATTTCATAGCTCTCTTCTTCCTCTTGTCTTTCTAGTTCCCCCAGATCACAGTACGAATTATCAGACTCTGCATAATGTATTTCTATGTTATGTCATTCTCTTCAGATGAATCAGATATTAGGGGGGGTTTTTTTTGGTTGTTTTTGTGTTTGTTGTTTAGTTTTTTGTTTTTGTATTCTTTTTCGTTTCGAGTGTTTCCTCCTTCTGCTTTATGACCTTTTCTAAATAATCTTCTTTTGTTATTATTTCAGCTGTATCAACCCGTTTCCGTTTTTGTTTTTGTTCTGACTTTTGTGTTCTTACAGTTTTCAATAGAAGTTCTTCGAAAGTTGGTGGTGCAGAAATACTGGGCTCATTATTAGTCGAAGCTAAAAAATTGAAAAAATTGCACAAAGGCCAATTTGAAAAATATATAAATCATACCTTTTCTTGCTTCTTCAGTTTGGGGAGTTATATTTTCCTTATTCTGAACACCATTATCTGATTTTTCTTGATTTACAATATTCTGTTTCTCATATCGTGCAAGTTTCTCCTTATCAAAAATTGTTTTGGGAATAACAGATCTGTCACAAGGATAAACACCAGTTTTTCGGAATCCATTTATGATGGCAGTGTCTTTTATAGAATACCATACTTCTCCAAGAATATTGGCAAATACAGATTTAGAAATCTCTTCACCAATGTGTCGTCTTTGCCAATCAGCCAAACGTAAATTCCAAGTAGATTTCACCCCTTTGACTACTGATCATCAAGTGGTTGTAAAAGTGCAGAGGTGTGAGGAGGAAGTTTCAGAATTATTATATTTTCTGACATGGCCAACTCAATTAATGCTTGAGATACATGCGATAAATGTCCATCATATATTGAGATAGCCAGGCGGTCTTCACAATGCGCTAAAAAAACTTGTACGAACCACTTGAAAAATACCTGTTCCGTCATCCATCCGTTATCGCTAACATAATATGATGTTCCTGGGTAGGCCTGATCTCCTAACATATTGTCCCATAACCTCTTACCCTTGTGCAGGATTAAGGGAGGCATTTTTGCTCCAGCCGCATTTACACAAGCTAGTACAGTGGTCATGTCGCGACCCGACCCCGCACTTTGCCTTTGTGCCACCTCTACAACTCCAGCAACAACCCTTATTCCTTTTGGATCATGACTGAATCCAGTTTCATCTGCGTTCCAGATGCAATTAGGCTTGGTCATCACATGATTTTCGATTTGAATACTTTCCAGCTTATCAAAAAAGTCATGGATTATGAATGGATCTTGATGTTGTTTAGCACGAGAAGCTTCTAACAATTCAGCTTTCTTCAATGACAGCCTGTGCCGCTTGGAGAAACTTAGATACCAATCCTCACCCAGTCTACCATCTTTGAACGGTGTTTTTAGTTGGTTTGATTGTACATACTGTTGCACTGTATCCAACAGTTCTTTTCTCATTAGACCAAAACCCCATCTATTCATTGTTTTAATATTTTTTGCTTACTTGATCTCAACGTCTAGTGGAAAAACTCGTGGTTTACCAGAAGGACTTTTACCTCCAGGTTGTCTGTTTGTCCAACCTCTGACTCGAAGCTGGATAGTAGAACGTGGCACAAGAAACAATTCTGCAGCCCTAGAATATGTCATTTGGCCATTTTTCACTGCATCAATGGCACCATTCAAATTTTCCAAAAAATATTTTTGGCCTACGCCACGGTTAAATTTCCTTTTATAATTGCCGACCATACTCTTTTATCATCAAAACAATTCACCACTGACACTCAGCTTACCTCAATTGTCAAAAAAGCCATGCCACATTTGCCCCTAGGCGGGATTCCACACTAGCCCCACCTATTGAATTTACTGGGGTTATTGTGGTAGTGGATCTAATTATCTAGATTTTGTGAATATTTATTGACACCTCTCGGTGATAGATGGCGCATACCTATTAATCACGGCAAAGCACAATCGACTGACAGAAATACCGGAATCTGATTTTATATTGTAAATTGCATGTCTCCGTGCGGAATTGGACATCGTTGAAGACTTATAGTGCTGCTTTTTGAATTACTAAAATATGTATATACTTCGATGGTTCCTATTCAATCTGAATAGGGAGTTAGTAAATGATATAACTACACCGTGGACTAGGAATATTCTACAAATTCGAACTTTTTAGAAAAATTTAGACTGTTGCCACAATAACCCCAAATCACACTTACCCCACACCACCCTAGATATAGTATTGCTTGGTATTACGTGACGATTTCTATCAGTCAACACCCACCGCAAGCCGCGTGGAGGAACTTCGTTCCTGACGGGGGTCACTTGACCGCACACGATTTTTTTTTCAGGAAAGCACCGATCAGAAGCGGGTCTCTCTCAAATTTGACGGGAAAAACTGCCATGACCATAATCCTCAGCAAAATGAACTATTCGAAGAAATAATACCTCTTGGCAGATACCATTTACTGAAGTGTCAATATCTGAATTTCGAGGAATAGGATAACTGAAACAGAGTAAAAAGGCAATTTATCTTTCAGATGTCATGAACTGAGATGAATGTTTAGTTTTCCATTCAACTAAGCTCAAGAATAGAATATCTGGGATCAATATGTCCGAGATTCTCTATTTTCATGTTATTCAGTTAATTTATATTTCATATTTATAATAATCGCATGAAACAAATGGATTGATTCAACATTTTGCAATATACATTACTATCAACTTCTATCAAAATTTTCCTTCACAATTCAATCCTGAAATTATTTTATCAAGAACATTAATGCATTTTCTGTGAAATGAATATGTAACTTTAGCTTTTATATCAATCACAAGCCTCTGACTGGTTCAATACTTTTTTCTGCGCAAAGAAAGTTCGATTCGGGGAATTTGGGGATTTTGTTGTGGAGGTCAATTAATTCAAACCCCAGAGTATTCGAAAAGGTATAGACTAATCACCAGGCAAAACATTGGTTTATCACATCACAGAATTTCTATGTCTGTTTAAGTTATGTTCTATCGAGTTCTTGAATGTATTGAGTGTTCATCAACATTTTTAATATTTCACTCCACTGGAATGAAGGTATCCTCCAAGCCACTAGTAATGAATGTATAATTCAATTCGAAGTGAATGTTTACTTTTATATTGCTGGAGTATTCAATAACACATAATATTATTCAATATTTCAAAGAATATTTAGCGTTATTTCCATTAATATTGAATTTTCCAAATGATAAATAACAAGCGATTTTTCGATGCATCATATTGATGTTTTTTATGTTTTTCATATTTCCGAAAACCAAGAAATTGTTATCAGATAGAAGAACAATGAAAATCGCCTGTTACTAGGTAATATAATACTAAAAGTTGAAACTGACATTGATAATATCTATTCGCTGGAGGGGATAGATGAAACCATGACAGCGCGCATGGTGATCCTGGTAAGCACAAGCTGAAAATTTTCAGTTTCTGAGGTCTCCCTGTTCATTCTCAAGACCTCATGAACCTGCGACCTTAATGAACTGACGAGCAAGCACATTACTTGCCGTATCTGAAAGTATACAGAAGTAGCATTACTTTATTGTATTCAAAATATCATAACTTGACATGGATAACCTCCAAATGCGGTTAACTATCGTATCAATACAATTTTTTTTATCATTTACTTACTTTTTTCTTTGAAAGAAAAAACTTCGATTCATCTGGAACTAGTAGTGAGCTCAAAATTGTTAGCTCGTGGTAGATTATTTAGAAATTGTTAAAAATTCAAATTGTAACATAGTGAGTATTGGAAATAAAACAGGAAAACTTCATCTATCGAGTCACTAGAGATCATTACCAGTCTTGCACACAGCGAATAGATTAAGCATACATTTGTCAGTGAATATTGTTGTCCTTTACATCTGATTTAATATCGAAATGCATTAGACACATGAAGTAGTGAAAAACGTTCCACCTCAATTGTGGCGAATCCTGTTGGATTCTGTCGAGCCAAAATTGTATGGAATGGACAAAAAAGAAATGAATCATGGCTAGAAGATTGAAATCGAAAATATAATTCCTTTATATTTTTTGTACTGTTCAAATTTCAACCTTTAACCTTGAAAATCTAGTCATTTATGAGAAAGCATGAAAAAACAACTATTTAAAAAAACAGATTTTGATAAAAATCTCATTTTTACAGTTCAAATCGTATGAGTAGGGTATATCTAAAGGTCAAAATGATACAAACAAAAAAAAATAGTTACAATCATTTTCACCGCGAAAAAATGAGGTGGAAAATTACCCTCTTTGATATTTAAAGGGCCGTAAATCCGAAATTTTTCTACCCTCTTTGATATTTAAAGGGCCGTAAATCCGAAATTTTTCAAGAAGTCAGAGTTTGATAATCTGTATACAGCTGGTTGAAATACGTGAAATAGGCACCCAATAAATAACAAATTTACCAGAAGATTAGAGTTGCAAACTGTTTTTCCTCAGCTTCAATGCATCACCAGGTGGCAGTCGTTTCGAAGAATGAAATCAAATGTCGAATTGTATGAGAGATGGTGCCCAAAAAAGGTTGATGGAAATGAGTGAAAGTGGCCGACAGTTGGTGTAATTAACAAAATTGGACCCACAGACGGCCCGGTGAAAATATAAATTGAAACTTGAGGGATAACAATAATCATCCACATTCAAAGAATTTATCTGGATAAAGATAACTGATATGTAAATGTATATATTATGTGCGCAAAAAATATAATATTGATGTTTAATAAAATCAAATTATGATATTCTCATGTATTTATTCCTTCCCTAACTTCACATTTATTTTATGTTATTTCTGTGATGAACAGTTATCAATATATGAGGAGATATTGATACATGCTCTATTTCAGAGCATACAGGTGGGGAGGTAGAAAAAGTCTTGGGTCGTTAGGAAAATCATTCTAGAGTTTGCTATTACATAAACTAGCAAAGCTTTCATGAAATACAGGGTGTTATGTAATAAATATTTCACAGGATGATTCCTCGGTTATTTACGAGGTGAAAAAATCATAGGAGCATGGGTCCGCAAGGCCTTCATTTTTGTTATACAAGGTGTTGAAAATTTATTTTTATTTTGGTTTTCGTAAATAATTTTCAAAATAATGTCGATATTTGGACGAAAATTGGTATTTGGGGATTTTTCAATATGAGAAATTCAAATTTGATCTTAGTTTGGCCCTCAATTGTAGGGGGCGCCGCCTACAGGTATTTGTCCCTTTTGGGGAGTCACAACTCTGTCTTGCATGTATGTATCACATTTTTCTAGAGGAAAAATCGATTCCTCTATCATTTTTACATGAAAAAGGTAAACCTTTCTAAAGTTTCTACAAGCAGCCGTTTTCGAGATATTTTGATGTAAATCAATGGATGCATCCAATCTTCTTCAAATTGATTCGCGAACTCTTAAAAAATAAAAATATCAAGTAGGCTAGTAAGTTTATTCCAATGTTTTTTTTTGTGCTGTCATGTCAGAAATAATATCTTGACGCATAGTTAAATAGTTTTATTCATTATTATTGTGAAATGGTAAACTTTACCGATGCAGAGTATGCTGACATACATTTCACATACGGACTTGATAACGGAAATGCATATGAGGCTGGACGTTTGTATCAGGAGCGTTATCCGCACCGCACAACTCCTACCTAAAAACGTTTTCAAGAATTCACGCTTGGTTGAGCGAAACAGGAAGTTTTGGGAAAGGTAGTCAACTGTCGGGTGCACATCGAACGGTAAAAACCCCAGAAACCGAGGAAGCAGTTCTTAATCTGGTAGGAGAACACCTGGAAACAAGCTGCAGAAGAATAGCGCTGACGTTAACCATTTCTCAATTTCAATTGATAATTTGTTATATTCCTAGCATATTCAAAGAGTTCAGGTACTATTACCTCGTGACTTTCCGTTGTGGATCAACTTCTGTCGTTGGTTTTTCCAATGCCTTATTCAAAATCCTCTATTTGAAAATCAAATCCTGTTTACCGTCGAAGCAACGCAACGCTATACGCAATTTTTACAACAATAATTTGTGGTCAGATAAAAACTCCCATGCGATACAGGAATCACATTTCCAAGAATAGTTCTCTCTTAACGTGTGGGCAGGAATCCTTGGAGATTATTTTAAAGGTCAATTTTTTAATCCGGGAAGAATAAACGGGGAGAGATATCGTCATTTTCTTGAAGAAGATTTGCCTATTTTACTGGAAGATGTACCGCATAGACTACGAAATGAATTGTGGTTTTTGCATGACGGTGCCTCGGCACATTTTAACATCCAAGCGCGAGAATTTTTAGATCAAACTTCCGGCAACCGTTGGATAGGTCGGGGAGGGCCTCAACTATGGCCCCCTAGGTCACCAGACCTTGACAGTTTGGATTTTTTCCTGTGGGGACATCTGAAATCCTTAATTCATCAGACATCTATCCAAAATGAAGAATACTCAAGTAATCGAATAATTAACTCTTGTAGAACGATTCAAAATATTCCAGGAATTTTCCAAAGACTGTGCGAGTCAATGAGAAGAAGATTGGATGCGTGCATACAGGCAGGAGGTGGATATTTCGAACATTAATTGTGATTGTGATTTAGATTTATATCTAGTGGTCTGTTGTTCATTGTTGTTTGAAAATTAGGGTTTGAAATGTTTCTATGTTGAATATTTTTTCTAAGTTGTTTCATTTTTTGACAAACACATGCATCGATTGATTTGATATCTCGAAAACGGCTGCTTGTAGCGAGTTTTGGAAAGCATATCTTTTTCACGAAGAAATAATAGAGGAATCGGTTTTTCTTCCGGAAAATGTGATACATAGGTACACCACGACAAAGTTGTGCTTCCCCAAAAGAGACAAAGTCCTATAGGTGGCGCCTCCTACAATTAAGGGCCAAACTAAGATCAAATTTAAATTTCCCATAATAAAAAACCCCCAATACTAATTTTGTCCAAATATCGACATACGAAAACCAAAATAAATATAAATTTTCAACACCTTGTATATCAAAAATAAAGTCCTTGCGACCCATGCTTATATGAACTTCTCACATTATAAATAACTGAGGAATCGTCCTGTAAATATCGGACACTTATAACATAACACCCTGTATATCCGAAAATATTCTAACTTATTTTTTTTTCACGAATGATTGAAAACATCATTTCACTTCACGCAAAAGCACAAACATGAACTTCAAAATATTTGAAAAAACACACAAAGAGCGCGAAATGGCTGATTCTGTGACGAAAATAGTTCCTGGAAACCGACTGTCCGTAGTCATATCCTGTTATATATCATTGCTTAATTTGTTATAGTCATTTGAGAGCACAAATCGTGTTTTTTTTTTCGTTTTTTGCTTGTAACAGGAGTTTTGATACGAATTGTAGAAAATCAAAATACTAAAAAAATGAGCTCAAGCACGACTTCGTCGGATTATTAGTAGAGGAGAAAAACCGGAAAAATCATTGTTTTTTTCAAAAATCCATAACACCGCCATTTTCAAAGTTGTAGTGCAGGCTCTCCGCGACCTACTAGTGATTGTGAACTCCGGCGGTGTCAGATCATTGGTTTTTTCATAATTGCAGTTTGAATTTTTTATGTACAGTTGTGTGCATAAAAAGTCGTACAAGGTTTGTATGGTGTAAACCTACCTATGATGTTCTAGATTTCATAAAAATGTAGTACACTACACATTTGGTAAAAAAAGCTTCAATTTTGACACTACTTGTCAAAGACTTGTCAAAGTCAATTAAGATTGACGAGCCTGACTCACAATAGCCTATAACTGCTGTACCACTTTTTTATGCACACAACTGTACTAAAGCAAGCCTGGAAGCATTAGTGGTGGTTCGATTTAATTTTTCAAAAACATTTTGGAAGTAGAAGTATAGTACTACAAACGTTCATTTTGCGTTGAAATGCTGCGAAATAGGTAAGAAATACTTGCAAACATGGCCAAAAGAGGGAGCGTGGAAGCGGCTGAGTAGTGGTGGGGTAGGGCAGCAGACGCGGAGCAGCGTATACAGTGTCATCCTCAAAGTATGCACCATATGGGAAACTTTTGTATTAAGGGTTTTTCTACAAAAAGTTATTCCTGGTAAAAGTTTGTGCATCCCCTAAACTAAACATGCACCAACAAAATATTGAAAAACATACGTAATATACGGAAAGCCTTCAAAATTCGATTTTGAGACAGGAGTGAAGTACCCTTATTTTAGAAAATCTCGGGAAATGTTATTTAGCAAAGTTATTCAGCATTGAAAAAAAACGTCAAGATTTTATCATGGCCATCTAAGTAAAGTTTTATTCTTTCAACCATTTTTTTAAAATGGGGACTACGAAAAAAAAAATCCGTAACGACGGTAATTAAAAAGCCTGTAATATAAAATACAAAACTATTGTGTTAACCACGATTTTTTTTGAAGAGTAAAATAATTTTCAAAGTTTTTGGTGCTAAGTTATTTTTATTTTTTGTTAACACCGAAAATTGCTCAAAATATTAGTATTGTAACAAGAACGAATATTCAATAATATCACGAAACATCAAAATATAATGAGTATTTTGGACACAAACTAATTAAATTCCTTTTGTGGAGTTTTTCCTTGTCCAAAATAATTGTTTTCAGGTGGCTTTGAAAACAAATGAATGTTTGACCTTGAGTACTTGACATATTTGCTGAATATTTATAACGTTGTTATTGTTATTATTTATTTTGTTAACGTTTGATAATAAGCACTATTTAAATAATATTAAGATGCTTACAGAAGAAGAAAAAGTTGAGATTATATCGTTGTGTGGGGAAAATACTCAAAGCAGACAAGTTACAGACATTTTTAATGCCAGGCATTCTAATCGCAATGTGAATCACCCTCACCCTACAGCCCTATTTTGAATAAATTTAAAGAAACAGGCAGTATTATTAACAATTTCAAAAAACCACATGCTGCAAAGCATTTATAGAAGTAAGGAGGAAGTGTTTAAAAGTTATCGAAATAAAAAAACATAATTAAAAAAAATATATTACTTTGAAAGAAATGGAATTTTATTGCAAAATATGAGTTTTTCGCATGGTATCAGGGAGAATACGGAAAAAAATTGATGGTCTGATGGAGCAACATTTACAACTAATGGAACAGTAAGTTCACAGAACTGTATATAGTAGACTACAGAAAACTCTCATTTCACTATAGAGTGCAAGAACCAATACTTATTCAAGGTAAATGTCTCATGTGGACTGTTAAATAATACTGTGATTGGTCCCTTCTTCATTGATGGGAAACCCATCCGATATTTGCAATTTTTATTACCAATTTCAAATCAAATGCCGCGTAGACAAAGAGACATAATTTGGTATCAGTTAGATAAAGATAGTGTTCACTATAGTGTAGTAATACGACCATTTTCAAATGAAACATTGAATGGAAAATGGATAGGACGTTACTCAGAATATCTATCCAATGCCAGCGCGCTCACCAGATTTAACCCCAATGGATTTCTTCTTTTGGGGTTTATTGAAAACGAAGCTACAAACATCACCCTTTTAGGGATAGAGAACATTTAAAAACTGTGAAGGCTCCTCGTATACATTTTGTTGGTGCATGTTTAGTTTTAGGGGATGCACAAACTTTTACCAAGAATATTTTTTTTTACAAAAACCTTTAATTCATAAGTTTTTTATATGGTGCATACTTTGAGAATGACAATATATAGTAAGACTAGCGCGGTGCGGCAAGTTATGAATCTGCTTTCACGGCCCGTTTTCGGTCATGTTTGCAAGTATTTCGCAGCATTTTAACGCGTTTCATGTACTATCTTTACTTGAACTGTTTTTCCAGCTTTGAAAAAATTTTAATCGGACAACATATGACTCATTTAAGCTTGTTCTATAAAAGATTTAAATTGCAATTAGGCAAAAACAAATGATCCGACAGTGCTCGATTCCCTACAATTTGTGCATTGAATTGTCGGGGTTGCTTCGTTAGTTCATGTTGAAAACGAAAAACGAAAAAAATAACCGATTTTTTGCTCTCAAATGTAATAACAAATTGAGCATTGATAGTTGCGAGTATGAAATATTGCAGGATATAACTACCGATCGTCTTTGGTATGATGGCACATTCGCTTTCATGGTACTTATGATTGGCCTAACAAGCCAAAGGCGATCCGCTGAGATTCAAAGCTTGTATATCAATAAATGCTCAACTCAGATATCTGTCATTTTGCATTTGAAGCCTTTGAGACTAAAGTTTACAGTTTTATTGGCCCGCCCCGTTGAGTTCTCATCTGTGGGGTACTTTTATTTACAGCACAAACTGAAGACCACCACTTTCATTATTGAAAGTATTCAAACTTAGATTTTTTAGGTCTCAGCTCTCTGTCTATACAGAAACAAACCAACAATATGTTACAATACAGTAGGCATAATGTCATCCCTCAAGAAGACCTCTTCAATTCTGAGTATATATCCTAGAATTTTCATACATTTCAGTTCAATATAGCACCTGTGAAATAAAATTGGCGGCTAGCAAAATGTTTCATAAATTGTATCAGAATAAAGTCTTTTCCGCGCATCTCTTGGAAAACTATTTTTTTATTTCGACTGAAATAAAATAATTTCCATTTGTTCCTATTTGTCAAAATGAAATAGCATTCCTGGAATTGGTACTGCTCCAAATCAGACCGGTGTACACTCCGGTCTACTCAACTTATATCAGACACCCTTATGTTGAGTAATGGTGGTGGTCGCAGTGGGTGGTGGTGCTTTGACAATTCCCCGCAAAGGGTTGCCAGAGCTCAGTCTCAATGTTCTCAGTAGAGTATTCCTGAAGTCTTCGGAAAATGAGCAGTAGATGTAGAAGGTGATTGAATAATTCGTTATTTCCAGGAGGTTGGAGATTGCTCTAAACACCTGAAAACAGAACGGTTCATTATTTTCAATTAAGAAGTCATATGAAGTAAGTAGGGAAGAAATCGTAGTGAGTTACTAGTATGAGTTCTATTAGTCCAAGGGGGGACTGCAGAAAACCTGCCCAATCGAGTAACAGAATAAAATGTTTTCAAAATGTTAGTAGTCACAGCAAGCACAGGAAAAATCATTGTCTGCCTGGGCAAAAGTGGTGCATAAGTTATTAGGCCTTTTTTTCCAAAAAGCAACCATACCAATGTAGCAAAGATTGGTTATAGTTTCAACACAAATTAACTTGCAGTGGTCCAGCGAAAGGGAGCGTGGGTGGGTGAGCGTGGGTTTAAACCCCAGCTCGGGAAGTTTTTTTCTTTTTTCTTTCGAAATTGAAAAATGAACTGTTTGGGGCGAATATTCGTCCCAAAACAAATCATTTCTCATGTCTGAGAGCTGGCTGCAGAAAACCTGGCCGATCGAGTAACAGAATGAAATGTTTTCACAAGCATTTATTAAATTTCACATAATATGTATGTGTTTAGTTCAAATCTTGTTAGTGAACTTCAACCTACCTCTAGTTGTCCGATAAACGTGAAATTTGGCAGGTGTTCATTATTCCGGTGACAATCCATTACGGAATTGTTGCCAAAGAAAAAACGAAATGGCGGACGAGATTTCTAATTATAGTTCGATTCTATTCAAAATTTGTATGTGGGGACATTTGGGGCTGGACATCATGATATATTTGTCAGATTTCATGAATTCAAAATGGCGGCTCCAATATGGCGATAAGTTTTGTTGGAGTGGGGCTGCACTATTCCAATAGAAATGGGTATGTAGGGGTTTTGGGGTCAAATATTATGATTTTTCAGTCAGAATCTCTGAATTCAAGATGGCGGCTCTAAGATGGCGACGAATTTTGTTATTATAGTCCGATTCCATTCAAAATTGGTATGTGGGGGGTTTTTGGATTCGGTCATTATGATTTCTTAGTCGAAACTCATGAATTCAAGATGTCGGCCCCAAGAAGACGACGGGTTTTTTATCATTGTCGGATTCCATTCAAAATTGGTATGAGGATTTTTTGGGGTCATAGATTATCAATTTTGTCAGAATTCAGTAGAATGACGGATTTCATGAATAAAAAAAAAATTAAATAAAAATGGCTGAGAAAAAAATTAAGACAAACTTTTATACAAATGCACCAAAAAAGAAAAATAATTTCTTTACCCGTTTGACTTAGTTTATTCTGTGAGTAACAGCTTCAGAAGATTGCCGCGAATATAATAGGTATTCTTGCGTACAAATTTTAAAAATTAAAAATTTTTTTTCTTTTTTGTATAAAAGCTTGTTTATTTTTTTTTCAATAATTTTTATAATTTTTCTGTAATATATGAAATCCGTCATCTTATTGAATTCCGACAAACATTGATAATTTATGACCCCAAAAAAACCCACATACCAATTATGAATGGAATCGGGCCATAATAACAAAACATCAGAATCAGAATCAGAAATGCTTTATTGTCATAAAAACATTAATTTTACTTAAACCAAGAAAAGATAGATAAGATAAAGTACTATATAGACATTTTGGAAAACAGCACACTGTATAGTTAAAATAAATAAAAATATAAATACAGAACAAAGTTTAGACAACATAAAAAATATGTATGTATTCAAAAGCTGAAAGTATATTTGAGCATCCACAATGTAACTATCCCCTTAGGAATTTTTATTGTAAGTTGTGAAATTGTCAATGAGGCATTCATCTGCATTCCTCCTAGACGGAAGAGTTTTTGAACCTCTCAACGAAATATTTGTCATCATTATTTATTTTTCTGATGAAAAGAAGAAGATGGTTTCTTTCCATTATAGAATATGGATAATTTGATTTGAGAAGTTGAGGGAATACAAAAACTGATAATATATATGAGTCTGGTTTCGTAGTTCGATTGATGAGGCATAATGTTCCCCTTGTAGTTTTCATGAATTCGACGAACTTATTCTAAAATGAAGAGGCATACAAGGAGTAAAATTTGTTGTGATAAAAAAAGAGGTCTACAGAAATCACTTATTTTTGCTTGACATATATATCTCAGCGCCCTTTTTTGGAGCATAAAAACTGAGTTGGTTGAAGTTTGAGAACTTGTACCCCAGAAACAAATTCCATAGCGCAAGTGAGACTCACAAAGCGCAAAGTATGCATTTCTTGCTGATAGAGAATCCATGTTGGATGATATTGTCCTTATGGCATAGCAACTCGAAGATAATTTCCTGCATAGTTTGCTGATGTGGTCTTCAAATCTCAATTTATTGTCAATATGTAGCCCTAGGCATTCAATCTCAGCTTTGGGCTCAATTATTTGTTCATTGAGCGGACATAATCTTTATACATTTGAATGTTAAAGTATTCGTTTTAGAAACATTGAACGTTAACAGGTTTGCGCTGCACCACTGTTTGACTTTTCCAGATCATTTCCTAAATTATTTTTAACTGACCGTGCTGTTATTGTGCCATAGTATGGATGTATCGTCTGTAAAGATAGTGAATTTTCCCATTAATGGGTAAATCGGCTAAATCGTTTATATATAGTAAAAACAAAAGAGGACCGAGAACAGACCCCTGTGGTACCCCGTATTTTATTTCCCGTTCAGCAGATGTTTCACCATTGTATGTCACCTTTTGCACACGACCTGATGAGTAAGATTTGAACCACAGTGTAGGTTTCCTCTAAAACATAAATTTCGACTTTGCAGCAATATATTGTGATTGACGCGTCAAAGCTTTTGTCAAATCGCAAAATACTGCAGCTGCAATCTCTCCATCATTTAGTTGAAGATAAAGTTCCTCGAGAAAGGGAAACATTGCATCATTTGTACTTCTTGCGGCTCGAAAACCCAAACTGTTTGGAATGGATGAGATTATTTTCCTCAAGAAAGTATAATATTTTTTTTCATCAGTTTTTCAATAACTTTGCTTAGTTGGTAATAAGAAATGGGCTTGAAATTGATGGTTTGCTTGATCATCCCTTAAATAATGGAATGACCTCAGCAATTTTCAGACAAGATGAAAAAATGCCATTCAAAACTGATGAATTTATAACATCTGCTAGAATATCTAAAACATTGTCGGGTAATTTCAGAAATATTTTTAATGAGATATCCCATCCTGAAGAGCTTTTGTTTTTTATTTCATCGATAATTTCTTTTATTTCACTTGCATAAATCGGTAAATAACAAAAAGAATTAGATATGGCGATGTGATTCATGTAATCTAAAGGATTTGCTTCGCACATTATTTCATCTAATGAAAAGTATGACTGTGTGCACGTATCGATATAATCGATGAAACAAAAATTGTATTTCGTGCATAAAATAATTTATTGAAATGTAGCAAAGCGGTTTCGACCCTTGGGTCGTCATCAGTGCGTACCTGAAAGTAAGTAATATTGATAGAGAACAAGTTACTGACAAGTTTTTTTGAGAAAGAGAATTGAAATATTTTAAATGTGAGGTTACCATAGAGAAAATAAAAATAAAGAGAGTTGTCAAACCTGCAGAAAAAGTTGGCACCACGTTTAGACAGTCGCGACATATCTCGCAACTGGCCGAACTAATTTAGTACAGTTGGTAAAACAGATTTCTCTTCAGTTACCGATTGAGATAAGGCGGGTTTTTTAAATGTATTACTTCAATATGGTTGATATGGTATATATTTTATAAGTGATCGATTTGATTTCCTGTATTTCATATGAATGGTTGTATCATATAAAATACAGGAATGGCAAAGCGATCACCAATAAAATATATACAGTAATCGATTCGTAGAATGTTAATTCGTGGTTAAAATAAATTTTCAAAATAAATCTCTGTTTCATGATATCAAGGAACAAAATTAAAGTTCTTTTTTTTATTGGTGCCCCTTTTTACCCATTTAAAGCACGCCTCAGCGTGTTTAAATCGAACTTTAAAAAACGCGCGTTTTTTAAAGGTAACCATGGCAACATCAACAAATCGAGAAACGTGAAGTCTAAATGACAAATTTTTGATTATTGATCTGACAGGAGTACCTTGTAACGTCAAATAATATATTACTCACAATTCGTTCATTTATATGTGCTCCTCCATCCATTTGATGAACTTTTCATATTCTTTTTTATATATATCACTGGATTTTCGCGGTATTAACCGTGATTCTGCCTCACTATTCAAAAAATCGATATTAGAATAATTCATTTTTGAGCTCTGGTGACAACAAATATTGATCTTTGGTAACAAATTGCAAATGAATGTTTTTCTCATTTCCATGACAACGAAAGGTATACTGATGTCACATCACGAATTCAACCTTCTTGCATTATTAGTTCTTATTTCTATTTTTTGTAGTAATAATACCAGTATATATGATTTCAAAGTGCACCAATAAAAAAAAATAACGTAAAGTATTCGTGGATAACTGGTCTTAAAAACACTTGCTCTATTTCGAGCACTCCTGCTGCGCCGACGTGCTCGAAAAATCGCGCGTGTTTTGAAGCCCTTTTTATCCACTTATACTTTAATATACTAATAAAATAAGAATAATAAGTTAAACACCATAAAAAACACATTTTATTTTATCTAAGACAAAACAAAATAAAACTCTGAAAAACAACAAAATTAAAAATGTTCTTCAGTCTTATCATGAAATCAACCAAAATGAAAACAAATTACATCCACAACATACCTTCAATAATTTTGTTCATTTATTAGCACAAAGAATAACGAGTAGGTATAACAAATACTCCAGTTTGAGGATAATCATTGAGTAGACCATGTACTTCGTACTTCCTCAAATGGTGATAGGAAATGGAAACTTTTGATGGAAATAAGTACCAATTTGTGGAAAAAAATCTGCAACTGATGGATGGAAATAAGTATCAGTTTGTGAAAAGCAGCTTATATTTTACCTTGTAAAAGAATATTTCCAGGAATTTCAGCGTCAACTCGAATAACAGAACATTCCATTTTCGACGTTGGGTTCCGAATTCAAGTCCATAGTATAATTTCTATCATTAATTTTTTGATGACAATAACAGTAGAATTCTGAAATTATTTCGTGGTTTGTCATTTTCTGACAAACGTCGAAATTGGAAAATTATCATGTCTTCATTCGTCTGTCGATTGTGGGCAGCGCCTCCATGCGCGACTGGCCGTACCAAAAACTTGGTGGTCAAGATCGCCAATGTCTCAAACAGTCTCTTTAATTTTAATTTGTCTATGGAGGTTACTCACTCGTCAGGTGTACAAGGAGCCAAAAAGACCATGAAATATATCATGATCAATGAGTGTTGTATAAGTTCACATGACAAACATGTTAAAAAACATATCCTAGGCCAGGATGAAAATTGAGATTACATTTTCATTATGTTTTGAAAGACATTGTTTAGGTGTGATAGCTGGACCCAAGTGACACTTGCAAAATCACAACATTTGTAAAACTGTATTTTATCATTACTGACCAACTGGTGCGTGGATCATTTCCAGGAGCATAAGTAACATCCGGGAGCTCCTAGCTTCGGTTAAAGAACAGGTTTCTTTGAGAGTAGACGTGCTATGTGATAACGTTTCAGCACTTTATTTTTGATGGCACATTACAGGTTTTTCGTTTCACAACTTCTGAAGATGGAAAAGGAATTGAGTAGACTAGCTTTCTACGAATTGATCGAGGGGTCCCCTGAAAAATTAAATAATGAAAAGCTCTTTGAAGAAGATGACGCAGATCAGGAGAATCAGATCGAAAAAGTTCCGAAGTCACTCAAAAACTAAGATTGATTTATAGAGATATTTATAAGGAGTATTTACCATTACAAAATGAGACAAAAGTCGAGAGCAATGGTTTCAACTTCAAATCACATGAAAAATATTTTTGGCCAGGGTTGTGCCATAAATACTCGAGTATGCGCTGCTGCGACCATGGACGTATAAATATATAATGGACTCAACAATCCAATACTAGCAACATAGATTGTTTTGAAGCCGCTCAGTTTGTGGGCGCGCGGGTTGCGAGGAAGGAGGAGACCTGTGATAGACTGTAACCTTTTCTCCAACGACAGTAGCGCACGCAATTTAATTAATATAGGTATTGATTAAAAGAAAAATATGTGGAGTTTCATATGATTATGAAAACTTTGGCAAAACTTGTGATATACAGATCTGATGTGTTCGTAAAATATGTGTTTGTCTTCATTAAATAGGTCGATTCTAAAAGAAAAATAATTATTATTTCTACATTTGAAGCAATGAAAAATGTACACTGCACTTTTAATATAACAGAACTGAAAAAGATAAGAGGGACAATAAAATAACTTTCGATTCTAGTATTTTATTGAATATATTTTCAGATTCATATACATATTCTATATTCATATTGAAGATTATTCTTTTTATTACAAGATTTTATTTAGTTTCACTTGTTATATATAATTCCGGTGGCAAAGCATTATGGAATTTTTGTTAGAGAAAAAAACAAAATAGCGGGTCCAAGATGGCGGACGAGATTTGTAATTACGATCCGATTCAAAATTGGTATGTGGGTGTTTTCGGGAACGGAGATTATGAAATTTTTGTCCAAATTCATAAATTCAAGATGGCGGACGAGTTCTGTGATTGTGGTCCGATTCGATTCGAAATTGGTATGAGGGGGTTTTCGATGTCGAGGATTATGAAATTCTTGTCAAAATTAATAAATTCAAGATGGCGCACCCCAAGATGGACGACGAGTTTTGTGATTATGGTCCAATTCGATTCGAAATTGGTATGCGGGGGTTTTCGGGGTTGGAGATTATGAAATTTTTGTCAATATTCATAAATTCAAGATGGTGTCCCCAAGATTAGGACGAGTTTTGTGATTATGGTCCGATTTGGTTCAAAATTCGTATGCGGGGGTTTTCGGTATTTTGAATTTTTTGTCAAAATTTATGAATTCAAGATGGCGGCCCCAAGATGTAGGACGAGTTTTCTGATAATGGTCATATTTCATTCAAAATTGGTATGTGGGGGTTTTCAGGTTAAGAGATTATGCGTGAATTTTTTGTCAAAATCTATGAATCCAAGATGGCGACTTCAGGATGGCGGACGAGTTTTGTGATTATGGTTCTAGTTGAAATTGGTGTGTGGGAAATTTTGGGGTCGGAGATCATGACATTGTAATAACACGGCTCTATTAGAAATGAACAGATTAAGACGAAATAACTAAAAAGCAAAAAATTAAAAAACCTTTTTAAAGACAAGCTTTCATTAAAGCCGTGTACTGAAACGTATAAAATAAGTTTAAGCTATCGCTGGCAATGATTTAATTATTTTTTGTCGAATTATTTGGTTTCAAAAAGCTTGTCGCGCGAAGTGTTCATAAAAGTAGGTACCAATTAATTTCATTGGACAATGATTGGTTGGTAAGTAACAACTTGTCGAAGAATTAATTTTATTACAATTTGCGTGACAAGCTTTTTGAAACCAAATAATCCAACAAAAAATAATTCAATCATTGTCAGCAATGACTTAAAATTATTTTATACGTTTTATGCCCATTTGCACCGCCTTTTTTTTAAGAACAATTGGGCTAATTGTCCTTTAAAGTACCATTAGCGGTTTTTGTGTGTTGCACCAACTTTAAGAGACTCTTAAAGCATCAATTAAAACCACATTAGCTAACTGACCAAAATCCTTCCCTTAAAATATCTAAATTGTTCTTTAACCCCAAATATTCAAAAATAATGCATTTTCGTTAGTTAATATAGTGCCTAGAGATTGCGAAAATGGAAAATTTTTATGATGTCCTGATGGAGGATTTTCTAGATTTGGAAGTCCTTGATTTTGTCGATATGGGCTACCCAAGACGCATTTTTCTCAGGCCCAATTATTATGAAGAGATGTCCCAAATGGAATGGAAGGTTTCCAGTAGTTGCCTATGGACTCAGACTTAAGCTGGAAACTATCATGGCCTTAATTGTGGCAACCACTGTCCTTCATAACCTTGCGAGGGACATGAATGAACCAGAGCCTCCATTGCCTGAATGAATGAATGATGAAGATAAACTTATGATGAATGAAGATGAACTTAATTATTTAATTCAAACCCAACAAATCAACATGGAGCCACAAGTCGATGGCGGCCCAGTCAATTCAGTTCAAAATGAATTTATTCGGTATTTTAGTCAGCTGTAACACCTACTAATACTTTGATATTTGATTAAAACCAAAAAGAGCATCTGACTAATTTCTGATTACTAATTTGCATTTTTTTGTAGGGATTTGTATTACTGTACAGATTTTATCCCTCATATTATTTTCAATAAAAAATTGTATTTACAGGCAGTGACTTTTATAAATGTATATATAACTCTTTTTCACACTTTAGGGATTGAGGTGTCACTTTTTATCCCTGAAATTAAAAACGGAGATAAAAAGGAAAAGTAGAAATAAGAGGTAAAAAAACTTTATTCAAAAGTAACTCATAACTACATTCTGAATAAATCAGGTACAATAACAGTAGGAACTATAAAAAAATGTAATACTCTGTGATTTTTTCTTAATTTGCTTGCAACAAGCTAACGAGAAAGTTTCTCGTAATTGTTTTTTTCTAATATCCATATCTAATTGAAGACATTCTTTTCTAAGGCGATGCTCCTCCTCGGCATGCAACCTTTCCCTTTCCATTTTCACGATAGTGTAATCTGCGATAATATTTTTTTTGAAGAGCTAATGTAAACAGATGACTCACTTTCCTAGGGCTACAATTCTGCACCCTTATTCTTTTGGCTTCTGCGGACATCGTGAAAAAAATCACAACGAAAACAAAACATTTACAAATACTAAAGAGATTTTGAGGTTAAAAACAGTGTTCCAACAGAATTGACACAAAAACAACTGGATCATTGCGACGTTGCCATACTGTAACGAAGATAAAGAACCGTTAGTGAAAGTTTTAAGGAAATGTTTCCGTGCAAATCACTTGAAACTTAAGTAGTTATTGAAATTAAAGGTCCATTTGTTAAATAACAGTTAATAAAAAGTCGCTGCAAATGGGCATTAGTACACGGCTTAAATAAAAGCATGTCTTTAAAAAGGTTTTTTATTAGTTATTTCATTTCACATTAGCAATACGAATGGAAGATAAAGGGAATGATCTCCAAAGTTGCAGTCGTTTATGGATCATCCAAATATCAACAATATACTGGGTGATCATGAAACTAGGGCCATGCTCATATCTCTGGAACAAAATATTACATAAGTAGGCTTGTTTTATTTGATATTTCCAATTCAAAATAGGAATAAAAATATTGTGAACTAAATTATGATAATCAAAGGCAACATACATTCGAAGCTCAGGAAGATTCGGAATGGAAAACACATATATTTTATTGATTACGAAATAAAAGGGTTTTTGTTGATGAATCTAATTTACTAGATGTCTCATGATGGATTCTAATTTTGGAATATTTATTCGAAATCAGCTTCAACAACTCTATTGAGTGACCACCAATGGGATCTTCGTCATACAAGTGATCACCAAAATGTTCATAGAGTTTTGGCGGCAGGTTTTGTAGAGTGTTATTCACCAAGATATTCATGAGGTTTTTAATTTTCTTATTGAATATATTTGTTGTTTTATGAAAAAATCTGAAATATATTTCAGCAATTTTACAAGTTTCTACTACCAATTTTGATGATTTTGTGAGGTTTTTATATTCTTTCCTTATAAGTAGTGTACAAGTAGTTCCATCATTTTCATCAATTAAAAGTGGCTGGCATCTAAAGCATGTAACAATTCTTTTCAAGCTCTTCGACACATAACCAGCTTTATAACAAAGAATTTCATTAACAAAATCTGTTAAACACCAAGCAGAAGAGTGGAGAAAATCTAAAGTTTGTATATCTTCACTCAATTTATTTTCAAATGATACCTGCTCAGCCATCAAAGCAAGATCTTGACCATTCTCATTGATGGTTACTCTACCACTGCTACAAAATAATATTGGTTTTGACATAAGAATCGTAAAGACCTTTGAGGCTTCCAATACAAATAAGAAATCCTAAGAAACCAGTTTTTCTTTTTGACTTCAAAACACTAACACTTCCAGCAGACAGATGCAATATATATTCCTTAATAACGTCTAGGTGATCAAAAACTGTTTTACTTGTTACTGAAGACAATGGCTTTTTATAAATATATTTCTCGAATCTATCTTTTGAGTTGAAAATGTCAAACAGATCGTTAAAATAACGAATGAATAATGCAGTTGCCTCAGCTCCTTTGAATTCAATCAAGAATAAATCTTCACACAGATATATCAAAGAATCTGCTACACTTCTACTTAGCGTTTGAGTCGCAATCTTCACCTTCATTTTTTCTTTAGTCCACATGATGTGACGCTTTCGCAGTTTTGTTGCAGCATTCAACCCCTCATTATATTGAATGTCAACTAATTTATCAATATAATCCCAACTCACTTGCTTGTTATGAGAATCTGTCACGTTCTTATATGATCCTAAACAATTTCGAACTAATTTTATCATATGGCATGGATCCAGAAATGAATATACTTTTTCCTTCGTAACAGGGTGACTGAAATAAGTTTTCATTGGTGAAATATTGAAATCCGCTCCCAGAACTGAAGCCATTTTCAAATTTCGTTTTCTTGTTTAGCTGCATCCGCCTTCAGTTTCAATGCTCTGAATGCCTCCTGTGTCCATCCGGGAACACCATCAACTGACTGGTACCATTTTGATATACTTGTTGGGTGAGGTAGAGAATTATTGAATGTCTTTCTGACATAATTATATGCCTTGGTAGAAGCTCGGAGTTAGAGCAAATGATCTGAGCGCTGGTGTATACTTTTGAGTTCTGGATCCCTTAAGCAGCCTTTTCAAAAGTTCAGATGTTGATTCTGAAATAGACGCCTGGAACAAATATATTATTTGAGTGAGTTTTCATCTAAAATGTTTGTAAATCATTTTTTTGTTATTGTCGATCATCACCTTCATATAACAAGATTTCAATAAATCTATTTCATTTTTTTTTATGTTCTGGTTCCCACGAAAAGGGATATCCTGTAATGTTCAGAGAACATCGTGGGAACCAAGGGAAAGAAGGTAGGAGTTGGTGTTCTTCTTAAATTTCTGGAGGTTGTATGCCTCGGTGAACACCTCCCTAGGCAATGAGTTCCAAAGCCTCGCTGTTCGTTAGATGAACGAGTCTTTGGAAAGTGATGTTCTGCAGGTCTCCAAAGTGACCACGAAGGGGTGTGATGACTGAACTTGACGGGTTAGTCTCGAAGAGACTGCCAAAGCAAGAACGATTGTTGATATTTCAGAAGAGCATCGCCCATGAAAATATCTATAAAATAGAGACAAATCGCCAACTTTTCTACGGTGTTCCAGACAAGTGAGCGAGTTTGTAAGCGAGGCATCACCGACGAGACGAATTGCCCTTTTTTGGACAGAATCCAATAGCCTCAGGATATGTTTAGGTGCCGCGCTCCAAATATGGGAACAGTATTCCAGGACAGGTCGGATCTGTGCCTTATAGATCATAAGCAGCTGAGTGGAGGTTAAATAGCTCTTGGCACGAAACAAAAAACCAAGTTTTTGGGATGCACTTTTGGCAATGGACCTCACGTGATTTTCCCAGGAAAGGTTATTGCTGATAGTAATACCAAGCATCGATATGGATGACTTCAGTGGTATGGTTACTCCTGACAAAGTTATGTTAGGCACAGTGAGATCGGCTTTCCTAGAGAAAAGACATGCTTGTGTTTTGTTTGCATTGAATTCTACCAAGTTATTAGATCCCCACTCGAAAATTGTTGCTAAGTCCATATTTATATTATTAACATTTCTGCCTCGTTAATTTCTGGTTTCACGGACTGATATAGGGGCCCTGGAAGAGAAAGCGGTATGGAGGGTACTATCATCGGCAAAGCTGTGTACTGGACATGAAGTTGCTTTCAACAGGTCGTTGATGTGGAGTAGAAATAGTGTTGTGTTGTAATTTTGAGGTATGTATAGAAATTTGATACCCACTGTGACGCCTATGACAAAGATGAACGCCAATCTCTAATGTTTTTAAACAAACTATGTACTCACCTATGAAAGCTAAGATTTTGATTAGAACAATTGGATTGCTTGCAAACCCAAAAGTAAAGCACCATTATTAGTCTCTATCTATTTTTCTTTCACTATATAATCCAAATACAACACAAAAAACAATATTTTAACAAATACACACAAACACACTTCAACAGCGTTGCCACGTGCAGCGTTGCAACGGAACTGTACAGAATTCTTTGGAAGCCCACAACGATTTTTCAAGTTCATTTCTCTAGTTTAGATTCTGGAATGTGTAATTTCGATTTTCATTCCATGAATCGTAAAGGATAGTAATGTTCAGTTACTGGATGGAATTCGTTCGGCGATAAAGTTCAAGCTAGTGTTGGTGGGTAATAAAGAATTATCACAGACTCAAAACGGCAACGCCCAACTCAACAGCACGACCTTAGAATGTAGCCGTTCAGCGGCTTCACTTAATAATGTAAATAAATGGGTCCATCTTTATTCATACGTCCATGGCTGCGACGGCCGTCGAGATGAGACGGGAAGGCATTTTCGGCGCTGTATTTAGGGATTTTGTGTGTTGTATCTAATCTCTATAACATTTTCGGGGGGCTCTAGACCACAGGGACCCTCCTCTGGGTACGTCCTTGACTATTGTGAACCAAAAAAGGAATACGATGACTTCTTCAAAATGTACATGCGAGTATGCATGCATCAACCCTCCTGCTCATTGTTCAGTATGATTTCACAGAATATACTGTATTTCGATACTCTTTGATTATAGCGCCATCTAATTTTGTCTGTAAGACTTAATATAATTTTCAAAAGTATTATCCTCAACACTCAGAATGCCTCTGACGATGTGCAGTATTTGTAGCGATAATATTATGAGTATTTTTAATTGGATTAAGTGATACGTTACGAATTCAGTCAGAATACTATTCAAACTATCGACGCTCCCGAAACAAACAACATTTGTATTTTGAATTGCAGTGGATACTAATCGGGCAAACATACACTTTTTCCTCAGGGGACATTTTGAAGCGTTGGTTCATAGCAATCCAACTGATACTGAATAATTATTGGGTACCCGAGTGCATACTTGCAGGTGGTGGAAATTGTGACCATTTCATCGGTTTTTTGGTGTTAGTCATTAGTTTTGTTAATGTAATTTATTATTTTTGGAATATCAGATTCAATATTTTTTTATTCGTTCGTTATGAAGCGTTAGGCGCGTTTTTCACATGCAAATAACATCAATTTTGAGAAAAATAGGTGGCGATAATTTTTTTCCCATGAAAATATCCAAGGATAGGCAAGTAGAAGTAGAGCAAATGTTTCCTGGAAATAATTTGTTTTTATGTTAAGTAAGTACCTACTGTAATACAGAAATAATCTGAAACGCATTCGAACTCATTGTAAAATGAAGGAGTTTAGGACTTATATTGTTATGAACTATTTTTCGATATCGGGCAACGATTGAGATTCTGAAATATCATCATGTGATTATGGAACACCTTGTATATGTCAAATATTTTTTAGAGTTGTCTCATCATTTCATTTTAAAAAATCAGTAAACGTTGCTTGCTTCACCAAGCGATGTGAGAAATAAAATAAAATGATGCAGCGATTGTTTTCAAAGAAGAAATTAGAATGCTCTGCTGAAAAATCTCGTACATACTGAAATAATTTGAACCTTAAATCATAAGTTTTTTCAAATTTTTCAGAAAAATGTTTTTCAAATATTTCAGAAAAACATTTTTGACGTTTTCTGAACTAATCAAGACATTGAGAAAGGGGACCGCAGTCCTCGATATGTATACATTCCCTGAGAGAAATACGAAAGGAATTCTAATGAGAAACCCTATTTTATTCATTTTATTGTTCTCATTGAGGGATTTCACTAATTGTCACAATTTCACTTCCGCATTAAATGCTCGAAAAAAACCATTTTCATATGTTTATCCATCTTGTGATTCAACTTGACACGTGAAAACTAAACTATGGCCAATTGACAGAAAACGCTGAGTATACAACATATAAAACAAATTTCTTAGGGAGCGCTATCTATGACATATGTTACAAAATGATACAGTGGGTATTGTGGTGTCCATTGTAATTCCCTCACTTTCATACAGGTTCACCTCCATTGTCTATTCTGAATTTTGAAACTTCTAGGTTATAGATTCAACTTTTTGGACAAACTCCTTTAGATACTCTGAGACTGCACACTTATTTTCAGCAAATAAACCATGGTGAAAATAAACCATGGTGAAGTGAGTAAAGTCATCCGGAAAAGTTGAAATGCTCTTTCAATTTGTGGAAAATATGTTCATATTTTCTAATTCCAGATATAAATCTTATGCATGAATTCTGTACACGTTGTACTCTACCAGATGTTTCTTGATCTATGCAGATACTACATATAGAGGAACAATGATTGAACTGGAATAGCACTAGCGTTTCACATAATACTTTTTTTGTAGCTATAAGTATGTATAATCTATGGGGGGACAGTAATCTTAGAGCTCCATATACTCTCTGAATATTACTCATGACGTGCTCACGAAATCTTGAAAAGTAATCCAAAATCAAGCCATTGTCAGAAATGTCAATGACGTTATTTTTTATGATAATTTGAAGGTTATTTTTGGTGAAAGTTTTATTGAACTTGTTCCCGAAAACCAAGGCTACAGATTTTTTCGCATTTCACACGAGATAATATTGATTGGCGATATCTGCAATATTATCTGGATCATTATTTAATGTTACTGCTGCATTATTCAGGTCAATTATAGGAAAGTTGTAGTATAACTGGATATCATCAGCATACATAAGCGTTTTGTAATGTTCAATAGGGTAAAGGGAGAAAAGGAGAGGTCCCAAAATTGAACCCTGTGGTACCCCAGATAGAACATTTCTATAAGCAGTTATGTTATCTCCCAATTTATCGCTTTGCTTGCGATCTGTTAGATAAGAGCGGATGAGTTGGAGCGAGTGCGTACAAACACCACTCGATTTTCGGATTAATAGAAGTGTATCGTATCTGACAGTATCGAAAGCTTTACTGAAGTCAAGCATCATTAGAGCTGTGCATTCTGAGATATCAATTGCCTGAATAAAATATGTCATCAGTAACATGAAGGAGTGCAGTGGTAGAGCCATGTCCTGGTCGAAAACCTGATTGTGTTTTGTGGCAAGGTATGATTTTCATCTGGAAATTGGGACAGCTGTTCTGCCAAAAATATTTTTCATGAACCATATAAAATATTGATTGCCCTCAGATCTGATTTTTAATGTTAGGAATTGGTTATATCCGAGCATACTTCCAAAAAGTGGGGAATTTAGATGTTACCATAATGTGAACGAAATACGGTAAGATATGAGGAAAAAAATTATAAATGCTATACTGAGACCATCGAAATCAGGTACACTGGTTTTAACTTTTTTAAGAGCTTTGCCTCATCGACTAACTGAAAAAGAAATTCCTTTTCATTTATGGCACTATTTTCATAATAATCATTTATGGAATATTTTACGAGGTTAGGAGGTATGTTATCTGAGAAGAAATTATTGTCAACATCTGCGTCCTTAAATTTTTGCGTGATATCAGCTTGTGATTTTTTTGAAATATTTAGCAGTTTCAGTTTTTTCCAGAGTTCTTTTTTTGAGGCTTTAGCAGAAATATATTGAAAATATGCAGATTTTTCCCGAGTTATGACATGGTTCGTTAGATTCCTCAATCATTTATCGTTTTGTCCCGAGCTGAATGTCCCGAGCTGTTGTGTCGTGAATGTTCGTTATTCACGTATCTGAAATGTCTGTATTTTATTTATTATTGTTTTACTGTGTCCACTCGAAAAAACTAATTTTTGAGCCCTGATGATGAATTTATTAAAGTTCGAAACGTTGGCGAGGAGCAATGGTTTTTCTGTACGAATATTGATCCTAATACCAACCAAACCAGTTGAAGAACATATATGGGGATCAAAAAACCTAGTATAAATTAATCGTTTATATTCTTCTCAGTTTTCTTGTGTGTGTATTTTTTTATGTTTTGCCCTTGCTTTGTCTCTCCCTCTCATCAACTCTTTCACCTAATTGTCAACCAGGGTGCATTTTTTTGTAATTTAAATAAGTTTAGGAGGGAAGTGTTTAGAATAAAAATTTAGTAGTATTTCAGTGGATGCTACAACTTCATCGTCGATATCGTGTTTGTGAAATATTTTTTTTAGATCAGATTCCAAAAGATCATTGAAGAGTATCTGCTAGTCAAAGTTTTTGCAATCTCTGATT
This sequence comes from Gonioctena quinquepunctata, assembly GCA_018342105.1. NCBI lineage: Eukaryota > Metazoa > Arthropoda > Insecta > Coleoptera > Chrysomelidae > Gonioctena > Gonioctena quinquepunctata. The sequence goes on along the minus strand of JAFIRS010002772.1, from coordinate 88,896 downwards.
GTGATCAGTTTTGGCTCGATTTTCGATTTTTCACAATTGATAGCAACCCAATGCATTCAGGAAGGAAGAAATTAGATTCAATATGGAAGTCGAGTCGATGAAAGAATCATTGTAAAGCCGGGATCCAACGGCGCGTGGAGTGGCAATCCTGGATTGAAGGTTGAGTGTCAAGGATGGCGCAGCGAAATGTGTCGGGCCGTTCCCACGGCGCATGTAGGATCGCGGTTTCAGACGTGGACACGCAGCGGTTGTAGTCTGTTGTACGCAGGCAGTATTGGCGGTGAAAATTTGAATAATTTGCTTTAATTGGGTACATAAATTATTTTTAAAAATCGATAGGGGGAGGTGGAGGGAACTGCGCTCATCCAAGAATTTTTGTTTTTTTCTACTAACTTTACTCATAGGTATCTGCAAATTTATTTGCGCAGCGAACACCTACTCTTTTAATATTTACACACACGAACATAAGGAAATTTTAATATTTTTTTTGTTCATGACCAAAAATTGATATATTGACTTTGAGCGCAATTACCCAATAGAAGGAGGTGATTGCGCTCAGTATATTTTTAATCGATAAGACGATACTTCTCTGCACAAATGTGGTAAGTGAAGTATACATTGTTTGTTTATGTATCTACTTAACACATTTATGCTGTAAATAATGAAGAATAGCAGATAAAACTACGATCTGTTTCAAAGATTTAGTAAAATAAAATAAAAAATTCAAATAGAAAACAAATGAATGAACGAACAAACCAAGTAGGTAAACTTAACTGACATTAACATAATAAACTAAGGAGATAAACAAAAATATTAGTCACAGTCGCACTTATAGCCCACAGCACTGTTGGCACCACTACATTCTGCGTGTACCCACTCTGCACAGTTCACACAACGGAACCATAGCTCTCTGTCTCGGCCAAATTCACCACAAAGAGCACACACATTATTATCTGTACCTTGAATATCTTCTAGATCATCCAAAGAATCATCACAAATTTCCGTCATGCTAATATCAGACTCTTCGCTGGATCTGTCATCGAATTTAACTTTTTTTGTGACATTACGTATTTTTTCCTCTTTGGCTTCACTACTCTCTCCCGGCTGTCGGTTTCTTTTTCTTTATTTTGTCTTCTGTTTCTCCTCCAAAACGTCTTTCATTGGCGTTGACGTCAAGATTTCAGATTTCTGCTTTTTTCTACCCTGTTTTCCATTTGACTTGGAAACAGTTGTAGCCCTAGGAAGGGGGGCAATTTCATGCAGTGACATATTTACTAGTTGAATCTTTGGCTTAGCAGTTCGGATTTTGCTGGTAGAAGGTTCTTCGCTGATTTTGCTAGTGCGATGTTCTCCATTCACTTCGCTCGTAATAGGTTCCTGTCTCGAATGATCGCCTAGACTAACTGCAGTATGAGTATCCAGTGGGTCATCACAAGTGGAAGGCTGTTGCTCATTCTCCAGTTGGTCAGCAAAATCTGGGTAATCCCCATCAAATATGTTGGGGTCTAGAGGATATATCCCTGCAGTAGCAAATTCCCTAACCGCCTTTTCTATTGCAGCTACTCGCCCGTATGCCTTGTTGAATAATTCAGCAATGTCATAGTTTGTTATTTTTTGTAGAGGATGTGACTTTAAGAATAAATCACACTCACGATCATGAGCCTTTTTTAGAGGGCCGTAGAAACAAATATCCAGAGGCTGGAGCCTATGAGAGGTGTGCGGGGGGATGCTGAGCATGATGATTCCATTGTCTCGGCAATAGTTATAGCTCTCAAGGGATATATGAGAGGGTATGGTTATCAGCAATCAGTAGAACAGGATGTTTCTTTGTAGCGTTAGAATGCTTCGCAAAATGTTTCAACCACTCACAAAATAACTCCTCTGTTATCCAGCCGGATTTTGAGCATTTGAAGATTGATCCAGGGGGGCCTTTTTTTTGAAGTAATGGAGTCATTTGTTGTCGTTTAAATATAAACATTGGCGGAATAAATGTTCCAGATGCGCTAAAGGCACAGCAAACAGTGGTTTGGGCTCTTTCCCCACTTGTCACTATTCCAACCTGTTTTTGACCTTTAGGTGCTAATATTCGGTTAGGTTTGTGCACAGTACTGATCCCTGTTCCATCCATATTGAAAATAACGGAAATATCAAATTTGTAGCGTTCCATAAGCTTTTCTAAGTTCTTGAAAAATATAGCCACATTTTCTTTGGAAAATGCTTTAATTCTGTTCAGGCTAGTTGCCTCTGGTTTTCTAAGGCTTACTGCTGGATTTCTTTTAAAAAATCTGGTAAGCTAGTCTCTTCCCGCCAAATACGTATCCTCATTAAACATAGTCTTTATATAATTTTTTTTGCAAACTGATATGCAATTCTTCTGAGTTCAAGAGCTGTCAGTCCGTAACATTGATTTGATAAGTCTAAAATATGGGTTTTGATTGCTTCTTCTTCTTCTCTAGGAAATGAAGGTTTTCTTCCAAGACGAGGTTCATGATATTCATTCATGAGTGTATCTCGGAGAGAACTGTAAGGTACATTGGAAGCACGTGCAACTTCCCTAATTTTTCTCCCAGATCTAACACCGTCTATTGCTGCCATCATAGATTCTGAAAGCCATTGTGCTTTAGATGTTGTTCTTGTTCTATTACGCACCATCTGAAACAATAACGATTATAAATAAGTAATTATAGGTGACCACATACCTGAAATATTACTAAGTGTCTGGTTGAGGCAATGCCGCTCATCGGTGGGGTAATCACGCTCATTTCGAGTGGAATTGCCCCCACCCGAAACAGTCAACACAAATGGTCACCATTTTTTCTTTGGGTTAAGATAAATACGCAAGCTTTGCATTAAAATGCTCCTGAGATGTAACATACCCTCAGAAAAAATAGCATACTAATGTAAAAAAAACATAATAAGAACATACCTTCAAATATATAAGACACTAAAATTACATGGTATAACAGCAAAACACGTGATCGTCTATCAATCACACTACGCCACGAAATCTGGATTTGTGACTAATTCAGATGAAACTGGTGCACAGCAGAAATGCAGTGAAGGCCAGTGGCGTCTCCCAAACATGAGAAGATTCCTAAAACTGTGGTGAGAGCCATTCCCCACTGAGCGCCATTCCCCCCAGCTCTCCCCTACAGGAATTCGTAGGTGAACCGTTTCGGAAAGGTTCCCATCAAAGTATCTTTATTTTTTTTTCAATTCTGCTATTGAATATTTTATACTCATTTGCTCTTCAATTCGCTTCCAGGCATCATGAATTAAATTCCTGTTTTTATGGTTTGGATCCCTTGGGTTCGAAATAATCGGCTCGGCTTCATAGAGGGATAAAAATTCCACTTCGTTCGACCACTCCATGGTGAAATTAATTACCACGGCACTGACCGTACCACGCGCCTATCCGAGTCGTACACTTGTTGAGCACCATCGAGTTACGTTCTTGAGTCCGGCCCAGCCACCCAGTTCCTGAGTCCGGCCCTGCCGCCTAGACTTCCTGGCGACTAGAGATATTGCCGATCAAGCTCCTACCGAGATTTATCTTTGTGCAGAATAAGCTCATCCCGAAGCTTATCTTGTAAACCGAATATTGACGAAAGAACTATAATAGTTTCATTCTTTGTTTATGTTATAAATTATCTGAGACATGTATTTTGATCATTCCATTTTTGTCACTTGTAACCTGCATTTTCAATTCTCATTAAAAGCATCGAGTAAGGTAAAACTTCAATTGAGCAAAAAGGTGAACGTTGAAAAAGAGTTATCCAACACAAAATTGGTTTCAAACGAGTAGTGCTTTCCGAACGAAGGGCTGCGAAGGCACTATCGTAACTATCGTCCGAGCTCTTTCGAACCGTGTTCATCAACCGACAGACGACGGGACTCACCGCGTCGACCGAAGATCGCCAAGCCTGCTCTATCCGTCGGCGCGTGAGCTGGCAAGTGCGGCGCGAGGAGTGGCACTCCACGCGCCGTTGGATCTTGGCTTTACAGAGAATTACTTCGGAAGAGATTCAGATTTGGGCGATATGTGTGTTGCTTCAGTAATAAGTTGATTCATTTCAAGTGAAGACAGCTTGAGTTGAAATATTCACTTTTAGAAAATCAGCATTCACGTCACCAACACAAACAACATTAGCAGAGTATGGCATTACGTATGTTAAACTAGACTCTAACGCATCAATGTAGTATTTATATGAAAAGTATGTTGGTTTATATGGAACACCTATTTCGAAACAAAGTATATTGAAAACTATGTTGATGAATAATTGTTCTATATCATTCGACACATCAATTACCTGATATTTCAGTTTTCTAAGACTCCACCACCCCTCTGACCTGTACTACAATCCTTTCTTAGGAGTACCTAATTGTCTATTGCTACACTATTTGAATCAACAATACTGTACGTTCGTTCAATGGACTGTTTAAAAATTATTATTTGGTAGATTCGCAAACACACAGAACCGATCAAAGTTTCACTCTCCCATGTGGCTCCGTCGGGGAATCTGATCTTCAGCCAATAGATACTTCGTATAGTCTTCCTGGCGGTACCGCCGCTACATCTTGAGTAAAGAGCGTTATATCAATAATGATCAAAGACCAACTCAAGAAAAACTAAATATGCTATGTACCTTCCAAAATATCTAGTAACTCATTACTCAAGATATTCCTCATCCTTAAAATTAGTGTAAATGTGATTAGCGTCGGTACCGCCAGAAAGACTAGACAAGGTATCTATTGGCTGAAGATCAGATTCCCCGACGGAGGCATATAGGTAAGTGACACTTTGATCAGTTCTGTGTGTTTGCGAATTTACCAATTATTAATATTTAAACAGTCCACTGAACGTACAACATTTTGAGCCGTTATTAGATATATGCATTCCTAACGTTTTGATATTACTAATTGCTTGATAATATTGATGCGATATGTCATCGCATTGAGAGATACAGATTGGAACAGTTGTTCCATACACTGTAAGAGCAGATTCCGTCGCGCATTCCTGTTGTTGATCCAAGGAATGGGGGTTGCGACTTGGAATGTGACGCAACACCATGTAGAATGGTTGTCACGTACTCCTGGTTCCTTCAGGAGTTGGCTGTCAAAGAAGACAACGGATCCATAGTGGAAGAGTTGCTCCTGCGCTAGGGATGTAGGCCTGGTTTCGCCTAGTAGGTTATTCATATTGGCTTGGGTGATAGGCCATGAGATAACCACTTGTGATTGAGATCCCGATTCGCTCAATGTGGAGAATACCATATCGGTATTCTTGAATGTCTTAGTCAGACTATGAACATTGGAGATAGCTTGCAGAAACTGAAAGTAAAAGCCGCTATTTTCAGGGTAGTCCGGGAACTCCTGAGGCGTTATGTCGTTGGCAATAGGTGAGTTTTCAGCCTCTGCTCTGCGGCTGGCGAGTTGTTTGAAGCCTAGTTATTTTTTATTTACGGGTCGATTTACCTGTGATGATTCAGAGGCATAGGCTCCAACTGGCGCGTCAGATATAGACCTTCGAACAGCTTCAGCTGTTACTCCCAAACAAGGTATTTCCTCATAAAAAATGTGGATGTAATTGTCTACATCAGCAGCGGGGGGTTCCGGTGTCCCGTAATATCCAAGATTTGTTTTAGGGTGGAAACTCTGGGTATAAGTGTTGTTTAGTCATAGTAACTATGCTACCGACATGCTTATACTGGAGAACGAGAGGTTCTGGGACTGAGAACGACGTCGTTTGTGTAGCCACGAGAAGATCCTGTTCTTCTTTGGTTAGGGGCTGGGAGTTCTTTTGCTTCAGATTGATGATCATTAGCCAAAGGAGGGCTGTGGCGTAATAATGAAGATACTCTGACAGCAGAGTTTTACTCAACTGGGGATCATCAGTGATCATTTCGCTGTACGTTTGACGACTAATCTCGATCAACGCAGGAGTGGATGGGGTGAATGTCCTCCGTGAATTTGTTCCATTAGGCAAATATTTTTTCTACTCTGTTTTCAGTTTTAACGACAATGGTTCCTTTGAATGTCCACACATTTTTAAAACTATATTTTTCCGATGCTTCCTTAACCAGTTTCAGTCTTTCCACTTTGAGATTTTTATTACAATACCGATCCCATTCAGCAGTTTTTTCTTTCGATAGATCGTATTTTTCAAGTTTACTTCATTGAGAGCAACCGCTTAGTGACGAGAAGGTCCATTATTATTTTTTCCAACCCTATATGCAGCAACAATTTCGTCGTGTATTGGCACTTTTAATTCATTAGCAAAAAGTTCCTTGACCTGTGTCAACGGATTCTCGTTATCGGATTCTCTGAAGCCGATGATTCGAATGTTATTTTTTTTGCGTTCTGCGGTCCACTTCCTGTTCAAGTTTTTTCTGTGTATCTTCCGACGAGATGTTGGATTGATTAATGTCATTAGATTTCAACAGTTGGATCTCAGCCTCTAAAGATGCATTTCAAGTATCATAATAATTGAATTTTTCGGCTAGTTTTCTGTTAATCGAGATGATAATGGCACCCGTTATTCCTCCAGCAACGTTGTCAGTTTTTAAGACCTCGATGAGAGACTTTCCAAACTCTGATTTTTGTCTAGTAGCCATTTTTTTGCTAGCTTTGAATAAATATAATGAGTATTTTCTCTCACCAAATTTAGCTATGGCCTCTATGGTAAAACTGGCGACTAATCGTATCTGACAGAGCACAATCACACACGTCTATATCTCGTCACAATCACACACGTCTATATATAACATATCGAATATATGTTATCAATTGGTGATAAAATGTTCATTCAACTTCGTACAATGAATGATATAAATTTAGCGTATGTAGACAAATCGTTCTTCCGGAAAAGTTATTCAATAAAATATTCCCTTTTCGCATATTTCGGATACACAAAGTTATTTTTTGAATGGAATTGATGGACGACATCTTTCAATAAGGACATTGGAGATAGATGACCCGTTGAGCATTTTTCGAACCGGAAAAAAGCAATCGGCTGAACATTGATAAAAAAGTTTTTCGAAATATGTCAAGGAGATATGCGAGTCGATATTCATTCATCCTGGAGTGTTTGATGTATTGTATTCCATTCTTTCTACTGCCTCTTCACCAGAGTGTCGAATAAACGATTCATTTCACGTCTTTCCCTGAGTGGAAAATGTATCTTGTGGTGATGCGAACAATACTTGAAATATTAGAAACAGACAGTGACTACGATTCTGTTTGTTCACCGGAAATATCAATCGAGTAGGTAAATATTTCCGTAGTTTCTATTGTCTGTATAAAGCTGTACTGGGTCATATTGGGTGGTATGATTAAAAAGAGTATTTGCTTGTACTTCGAATAATTGCCCCATTTTGTAGTTTTCACTTCAAGAATGAAAGCATTTACTCCACATAATTCTCAAATAGGAGCAATTACTTTATACGTTTCTTTATTTACGTCGATATATAGAAGTCAATACTACAGAAATTATTTACGTTGTCTAGTATTTCCTCTATTTGGGAGTATTTGGTGTAGTTTTTAAGAAGCTACTCATAGAGTAACTTTACATCGTCGAGTGAAAAGGTGTTATGGCCTTTTTTGTGAATTATGGTGGGGAAAGGAGGGAAATGTGTGAACGTAGAACGTATGGGGAGGAACACTATAGAAAATTATTTCAGTAAGTCAATTATTTTGAGTTACTTGCACTATTAAGCACTGTTTTTTTAGCATCAATGCAAACAATGTTGAATGAATAGTTCTCAGGAACATATTGAGATGAGGGGAGCAGCTTTATCAAATGTAACGGAAATTGAGGTGTTTCTAAGAACTCCAAGTGATCCTGGGTTCCAGCAAGGAGTGGGTGTAGATGTCGGGGTACATAAAACAACCGTGTCAGAAGTAATTGAAGAAGTTTCACAAAATTGTCTATCCGAATATAATAGAAATGTCTCCTCAACGTAGCCTTCATTTTTAAGTTTGTCCAATAAAAGTTCGGAAATCATCACATTAGGTACAATATTTTCAGCAAGGAACTCCTCACCATTGCTTGGTGAGGACGATGAAGAACTACTATCAAATAAATGTACGAACTCCATAATTCATAAAATGAATGAAAAGATCAAATTTGGTTTAAGGTTTTCAACAAATGATCATTCTCCTTCGTATGGCAAATGCTGCTTATGAGAATGCGTAAAAAAATCCCAGAATGGTTTTCGCTCGATGACGGGTACTTATTTCGGATAGTTCTAGGACTGTCCCAGAACGATTATGAAAAAACCCGAACACGTAACATGTCAGTCCTAGAACCTAGAACAGTTCATGCACTATCGAGCACTGTTCTTTTAGCTTCAATGCAAACAATGTTGAATGAATAGTTCTCAGGAACATATTGAGATGAGGGGAGCAGCTTTATCAAAAGTTACGAAAATTGAGGTGTTTCTAAGAACTCTAAGTGATCCTGGGTTTCAGCAAGGAGTGGGTGTAGATGTCGGGGTACATCAAACAACCGTGTCAGAAGTAATTGAAGAAGTTTCACAAAATTGTCTATCCGAATATAATAGAAATGTCTCCTCAACGTAACCTTCATTTTTAGGTTTGTCTAATAAAAGTTCGGAAATCATCACATTAGGTACAATATTTTCAGCAAGGAACTCCTCACCATTGCTTGGTGAGGACGATGAAGAACTACTATCAAATAATTGTACGAACTCCATAATTCATAAAATGAATGGAGAAATCAAATTTGGTTTAAGGTTATCAACAAATGATCATTCTCCTTCTTATGGCAAATGCTGCTTATGAGAATGCCTAAAAAAACCCAGAATGGTTTTTGCTCGATAACGGGTACTTATTTCGGATAGTTCTAGGACTGTCCCAGAACGATTATGAAAAAACCCGAACACGTAACATGTCAGTCCTAGAACAGTTCAACAAAACACGATCGCAACCAATTCTACTGCGCAATCTTCTGACAGATCGAGAAAAGTAATCGTTCGAAACCAAATTGAACTTATATTTCTCGACCAGTGATCGCGACACGCGTAGATTCCTACTCAAAAGTGGGGATAGCACCGATAAAAGGATGTTTCGAGAGAGTAAGAGCACCGAAAAATCAGGAGCAGAGCAGCGGGAAACCAGCCAGCAACCAACCAGTCGGAGCCAACCGGAGTGCATCGAAGTCGACCGACCGCCCGGGACTAGCCAGAAAAGTTAAGAGCCACTACAAAACAGTGGCCAGCCTCCAGGAAAGCCACCACGAGAGACCAATAGCAAAGCAGCGGCTGCCCACGAACACCAAGCGAAAACAAGGGACGAGAGGAGTCAGCCCGCCGTCATTCGAAATCCGAGAAACCCGTAGGTGACATATGCAGATAGTAGAGATATGAATAGGTTGAAAAAGGAAACATTCTCAATTGAATATTGAATAGAAAGATTTTTCTGTGAATTGAAGAATCCACGATGTGAATGTCTAACAGAAAACAACTACTTCCCTGGCTTAACCCATGCTGGACATTGAACTACATCTGATAGATATTCTGAAAGGACCCTCACTCAAAATAAAAATCCGAAATTGAAAATTTGCATTTTCGTTCAGATAGTTATTTGATTTTCTATTCAAGTCTCAATTAGGAACTCATATAGATGAATGAGGCAAAAAAGAATGTTTTCCAAAAGGGAGGCATTGCATTCATTGGGTCTTCAAACTATTTTTGTCGACGAATCTATTTCACGGTTTCACGATCATCTGGAAGACCGGAAGAAATAGAAAACACATTCTCTAGAAGCAATCTCACTTTGCAAAGATGGAAAAAAGTTAGAATCATTTGTTTTGGAGAGGCACTTCGAAATTGGTGTTTTTAACATAAAAACCTGTCATGGGTTGAGATAAATTGATTTGTTTTAAAATATGAATGTTCATGAAATCAGATGTGAAATCATCTGCTACTGAAAGATACACTTTAGTCACTATCTTCCATCGTTCGAAATAACCTCTTGTGGGGTATCCATGTTAAAACGGGAAACATTCTCAATTGTATATTGAATAGAAATATTTTTCTGGTAATTTAAAAATCCACGATGAAATTTTAGCTATTTCTATGAAGTGAGGAAAATAGCCTAATTGGTTTTGGTGTTCCCCTTTTGTAGGTCCAAGTAGTTTGAGAGCTTTGTTTTGCATAATCCTGCGTATACACAGATTTTATAATATGCCGCTTTGCTTGCCGTGCGCCCGCATTGAGTTTAACCATTAAGGTTTCAGTGTACCCACGATTATTTTGTTTCTGAACCGCAAGATGTCGTAGGCGCTGACGGTTTTGGATAAGAAATGGCCGTCCTGTAGAAATTGAAAATAAATAAATCTTCCCGGAAATTTATTCCTCGAAATAGTTTTCTGTACAAAATTTTCCCAATCCACATGCATGCGCTGTTGTCAAGTTAGGTCCATCTTTTTCAAAAGCGATGGCTAGTCATAGGAGAAAATTGAATATTGTTTCATATATTCCGTTGATCCGCGAATGCTGATATGTATACAGTATCGGAAAGTATTCATCTTGGGTATGGTGGTTTCATGAGAGCGCAAAGAATAGCTTGCTATATGTTGAGAGAGCATTACAATTTCTCCTCGACTCGCTCGAGGAAGGGATATAGACGTCACGACACAGAGATAGGAGAGTCAGGGCGGTCAACTCAGGACGTCAGTATCATACCAGCAGCAGTCGGGAGAATGTGTGCGTTGCAATGAAGAAGAATAATTGACGATAATTTCACATCAGATAATTTGAACAAATTAAACTGAATCATTGATTCAATTTAATCTGTCGGACTACAGGTAGATCAAAATATCTTTGGTGCCGCGGTGGCCGCGAAAACAAAACATAATTCTTAAACATAATCAAAAGCAAACGATAAAAACAAAAAACAATTATTTCTTGAATGGAGAGAAAAAAAATATTTACAGGAAAAGACAAACCAAATTAAATATTTTGTGTACGGAATTATTTTATTAAATGTTCGAACTAACCACCATTTTGGGTCAAACAATAGCCGAATCTATTGTACAATTTTGTTCTGGTAGCCGCAAGGGTAACTGGTGTTACCTGAGCACACAACTGAATAATATTTACCCTCAGTTCATCTAAATTGGTGGAACGTTCGAACTCATGCCGATATACCTCCGATTTTAGCATGCCCCAGAAATAAAAATCGAGGGGTGCTACATCTGGTGATCGAGGTGGCCAGTTGATTGTACCTCGTGTACAAATGAACCGATCGGGAAATAATTGATTAAAAAATGTAACCACCGTGCCTGCATTGTGGGCAGGACAACCATCTTGTTGAAACCACACGTCGTTAAAGTAAATCGGAAGAGCGCGAACTGCAGGAATAATTTGATTTTGCTGCATCTAAATTGCCTTCAATAAAAATGGGCCTATGACGTGATCGCCTAAAAGTCCCGTCCACACATTTAATTTGCTTGGGTACTGTGTCCTCACAGCAATACTCAAATGTTTATTTTCACGAGACCAATAACGTACTACGGATGGGTTGTGTTTTCGATGAATTGAGAAGGACGATTCATCGGTAAAGAACACCTTTTTTAGAAAGTCATCATTTACACGAAATGCCCTATTGAATTTTTCGACCATCGTTTCACAAAACTCCATACGTCTGAAATGGTCTGCAGGTAAATGTTCTTGTGTGGTCTTGACTTTGAAGCAATCATAACAGTTTCTCTTCAAAATATTCCTTACAGTTATTTCATTCAAATTCACTTCGTCGGCGATCTGTCTACTCGAACAAGGTGCCGTTTCTGCCAATGCACACACTTGTGTTTCTCTTATTTCCCGTTCCTCGGGTATTTGTCTGGGATGCGGTGGTGGATTTGTGAGACAACATTTTTTGCAATGTGCTGCCACACCCAATATTCTGAAATTTATTCATAATTGAAAGGACAGTCGCTTTCGTAGGTATAGGTCTATCTGCAAAAGCCACTATGAATAGATTTCTAGTATCTTGTACAGAATTACCCCCAAAGTACCACTTAACGATTTGTACTTTCTGTACGGTTGTATAAATTGGCGGCATGTTTCAAAAGGTAATAATTGTCACGTTCTTCTGTTTTCGCAACCACGGCTCGGCAAGAATGAGTCGAGTCCCTGTGCGCTGTGTCGCATTGCCACGTGGTCAGTTGATGCGTCGGGTGGAGTAACAGGAGGGGCGCACAGCAGTGCGTCTCTCTTGTTTATGTGGTATTATCATATCATTGCGTTCCTTGTTGCTCGTGTAGACTTCTGTCTATACCCCAGATAAATTGTTTCCGACACTGTATGATCTGAGATAGCTCTAGGAAATTGTCGGCGAAAATACAGATGCTGTTACTAATTCGATTTTAACTAAACATATCTCAAAAACCGTTAGAGATCCGGATACAACCAAATTGGGGAAAAGTTACGGAATCCTTAGCTGAATAAAATGGCAACAGAATGAAGTTTCGAATTGTAGTAGATTTTTTCCGAGCCAATCAATCATTGGAGATAGGAATAATTGGAAAGTCATTGCCACTTCCAAAGGCCTACAAAGTTATGACTCCTTGGAGCACCCATACCTATATATGTTCTGAATGGAGATTATGAAATTTTTTGTAAATTCAAGAATTTAGTTTCCGATAATATTCAAAATGTTATTGGTACATATAGGAATTTGAAGTGGGACATTATGAATCTTTGGTCTAAATTGGAAATTCAATATGGGGATATTTTTATTTTTAAAATTCTAGGGTTTCTTAAGGTCGGAGATTATGAATTTTTTGTTGAAATTGAAACCCCAAAAACCCGTAAATACCTATTTTGAATGGAATCGAAGCATAAATCATAAAATACTTTCGCTATATTGAATTTTTCAATTTCGACAAAAAATCATAATCTACGACCTTAAAAACATTTGATATCCATTTCGAATAGAATCGAACATAAATCATAAAATTCGTTCGCCATCTTGAATTCATCAAATTCAACAAAAAATTCATAATCTCCGACCTCAAAAAACCTCTAGATACCAATTTTTGATAGAATCAGACCATAAATCACAAAACTCATTCGCCATCTCGAATTTTTTTATTTTCACAAAAAAATCATAATTTTCCTTTCTGAGAACCCTGAGATACCAATTTGAGTAGAATCGAAGCATACCTAAAAAAACTTGTCCGCCATCTTGAATTATCGAACTTCGACGGAAAATTCATAATATCTGATCCCACAAACATCTTGATACCAGTTTCGAATGGAATCGATAAAGCACACAACTTGTCCACCATATTGCATTTTTGAATTTCGCATTTTGGGCACGCTGTATATATATATATATATATATATATATATATATATATATATATATATATATATATATATGTATATGTATATGTATATAATATATACATATATTTTAGGGTATTTTTTTGTTTTTTGCTCCCATCCGAAAATTTTGTTGGAAATATAAAAAAAAATCCCTGAAAATTTGAGCCTTTAATAATAACATAAGTACTTTCCCAGAGCGTGGAAAGATTTCCTATTTGAAATACACGTCAACTTTTTTTTTTTTCTTCAAATATCTAACTCAGCGGCATTTCATGCTATCATATCGTTCCAGAGCGCGATTTACTCAGGACTACATGCTCTACAAAAATGCCTATTGCGACGTAGCTGTAATCTGCACCTGTAATATTGTACAAGTCACTCAATCTAAAAATTCGAATTTTGTTACGTTACTTCATAAATGACTGGATTTATGGATAAAATGTGAATGACAAACTTGTAGGAAATTCAATTTCCCACAAAGAAGTCCCATAAACCAAATCGCTAAGGTTGATATTTCTCGAGATAAAGCGTTTACTTTGTCGTAATATGGAATTTTTCAGAATTATAGAATTACATTTTTCATATAACAACAAAGTTAACGCTTTATATCTCGAGAAATATCAATCTTAGCGATTCGGTTTATAGGACTTTTTTGTAGAAAATTTAATTTCCTTCAAGACTGTTTTCTCTATAAATCCAGTTATTTATGAAGTAACGTCAAAAAAATAAGAATTTTCTACAAAAATCAGATTCAGTGACCCGTACAATCTTACAGGTGCATATTACAGCTACGTCGCAATAGGCACTTTTGTAGAGCATGTAATCATGAGTAAATCACGCTTTGTTACGATATGATAGCATGAGATGCCGCCGAGTTGAAGATAATTGAAAAAAAAACAAAGTTTACAATAAAATTTCCAAACTCTGGAAAGTATTAATTTGATACGAGAGTGAAATTTGCATTTTTTTTTTACATTTCCAACAAAATTTTTGGTTGGGAGCAAGAAACAAAAAATTTAGTCGTAAAAAAAACACCTTTATATATATATATATATATATACATATATATTTCATTCATTTTATTAATTCATGTAAAATTCGTCGGTGACTACTTATAATATCTACAATTGTTCGCATGAACTATGAAGGAAGTACACAGTGAAAAGTGCCAACGCTGCCCATCAATTGTTTCGCGATCATGTGGTGAATAACGTAAATGGTTCGACCAAGTTCTTTTGTCTCCGTACGGCAGCATCTTATAGGTTACAACCTATATATGTAGGAACAAAGGCTCAATGAACATAAAAATCTTACTGAAAACGCCAAAAAGTTACATTTCAGCAATGTCATCCAATATTCAGAAAACAAAAACAAGGCCTCCAGGTCAATATCAATAAACTCAAAAACAAGGAATATTCAATGCAACCCAATATACAAATCTTGCAGGATAATGAGCTGATTACAGACCCTAGTAAAGTTGCTGATATATTCAACAACTTCTTTATATCAGCCCCCCAAAAAATAATTGATGCTATTCCGCAAATCCCCCTCGAAGATTCTGCAGATATGCCTAATAGAACCTTACAATCCTTGGTGCTACTGCCATTCACAGAAAATGATATGATCCACATCTTTGCAAAACCTTGAAATAAACATCATTCAGGTCCTGATGACCTCCCTTGTAATGTAATCAAAGAATTCAGCTCATTTCTATTATCACCGATCACCCACATTGTGAACTACTCCTTCGAGACAGGCACAATCCCTGCTCTACTCAAAACATCGAAAGTTATACCTGTGCACAAAAAAAAAACTGTAGAAATGAATTGGATAATTATAGGCCAATCTCCTTATTAACACCATCATTCTCCAAAATTTTTGAATACTGCATGCTAGAAAGGTTTAATCCTTTCATAGAGGAATTCAATTTAATACCAACCGAACATCATGGATTCAGAAAAACACGGTCAACTACTACTGCTACCACTGAGTCTATAAATAATATTCTTGAAGACTTGACAAAAGAAAATGTCCAATTGGAGTATTCTGCGACTTGAGTAAAGCCGTCGATTGTGTAACACACAATCGGCCACTAGACAAGCTCTGGGCACTTGGCATCAGAGGTAGAGCACATGATTGGTTCAGATCTTTTCTTGCAAATAGAAATCAATATCTATCATTATCCCAAAATGAGAGAAGTCTTATCTCTTCACACTACTCCACTACATTTCCCGTGAAAGTAGGAGTCCCTTAAGGAAGTGTAGTAGCTCCAATTCTGTTGTCCCTGTATCTGGCAGACATTGTGAACTACCTATCAGAATTTAAAGTTATCTTGTATGCGGATGATCTGTCGATCTTGGTATCAAAAGAATCTAATGATTTGAATGTACAAGGTGGTATCGATCTGATGTTCAAAATTGCCTAATGGGTCTCAAAAAATAAGCTGTATATAAACTCAACATAAACTGAATTTCTTATCTTCCATACAAGACAAAAACAAATAAAAAATATCAACCTGACCTTGAACAACACTAATGTGAATTGTAATACCACCGTTAAGTTCTTAGGTCTCACTATAAATAATGATGAACTAGACTGGGAAACCCACATATCTACAGTAATGAAAAATATTAAAACCAAAATATTCCAGATACACTGTATGTATAATGTCCTGACAACCCCGGTAATGAAATTCAATCGAGACTGGCATATGGAATTATAGTCTGGGGACAATCACAACGTGTCTGTAAAACGGACCTCTAAGTATCGGAATTCGAATTTTCAATGTAATTCCCCAAAACATTAGAGAGGAACCTACCTATTTCAGATTCAAGAAGTCACTGAAAAAAGTACTAATGGAGGGTGCATTCTATACTTTGGAAGAATTCTTTAAGATATAAATTAATGTCAGTGTATTCTGTCGTACTCTATGTGAAATTGTTTTTTTTATCATCATATTTAAATCCTAGTGTACTCTGTGTGCACTTGTACTCATTCTTCTAATATTTAATTTTTCACTCTGTAATTTTGTATTGTCTCTATACTCCAAATTATTGACATGTCTTATACCACTTGTGGTCTTCAGATGACTAAACTTAAATTGAAAATTGAACTGTCGTTACTCTGAATAGTAATTTGTTTGAATTGGATTTAAGGCATTGTGAGAGGTTTTCAATTATTCGAAAGATGTGAGGATGGTACACATATTTCTGTTCTGATATTATATGATACAAATACTAACATTATTTGATTGATATTCAAATAAGAGCGTTTGGATTATATTTTTTACAAATTACAAAAAACTATAGGTTCAAGAATTATTTGACGTTTATCTGAGAAGTTGAAGCGAAATATGTCGTATAGTTTTTTAAAAACTCGGAAAAACATCACAATTAGCCGTTTTATTTTTTCAGAATTGAGTCGACAACTTTTTCAAGAACTGCTCCTAACATGAGTAATTTTCACTATGAATGTTTTCATACCTAACCTAACCCGTTGAGATGAGATCCCCGCTGCAAACCCCATAATTGTAGAAGTAGACTGTGAAGTGAATGAACGAGATATCGTTTTGGTTTTATTATTTTTGTTGTATAGTTGATGTCCATGCAAGTAACCAGTCAAGTGAAGTCTGCCCTTCTAGCTTCCAGAATCGAATCTATTATATCGACCCCTGGAACGACATTGTATTGGATTCCTAGAGCAAGTGGCTTTTCACGTTGAACAGAAAGTGGTGCCCAAAACAACCGGAAAATCGTAATTGGGCGGCACAATTGATTGTGGATGGAAACAACTATTTCAAGATATGGATATTTCGCAAGTTCGCTGAATGTTGTAACCCTTTTTCACTGGTATTGTATTGAAAATCTCTTATAGATTTGGAAAAAAATCTGTAAAGCATCAACAATAATTGAACACCTCACCTGATAAGGATATTTTATGAGGTTGGCTTCTGACAAGGTGACGTTGAGCACAACCATAGGCGTAACACAGATCAGGAAGAGAATACTAGTAGACCCCAACAGCAGCACCAACCGCCTTTCCTCGGCGAATTTTCTCGGATCCTCCTCACCGGAACATTTTCTGCTCAAAGTCATTTTTCTCCGTCTCTCACATGACCTTCTGTAGACCACGAGAATCCTCAGATTCAAGGCCGCCAACAAAATGACTGGTATCACTTTGAATATCAGTTCTAAGACCACTTTGTAAACACTGTAAATTGGATGGTTTATGTATTCGGTATCTTCTATTCTTTGGTAGAGTAGAATAGTCTCTGGAAGAAGTTTGCATGTTTTCACTTGGCTGCGGAAAAGGGTGGGAATGTAGAAAATGAACGTGGAAAGGGGGATCAGGGTCACTGCTCTGATAGGAGACCCCAGGATGGGTCTGGCGTGTCCTGGATGACACACACTGACGTAACGCTCCAGGGTGAGGGCCAGCAGCATCATGACACCTATTCCTAGACAGCCGTTTCCAAGGAAGAGCTCTAGATGAGCGAAATAGAATGCAGGTAATGGATGCCCCCAGTGGCCATGTTCACGGTGGACGAGGACTCTCCATGCGAAGGGTAGGGCGAAGAGTATTGCCAGAAGTGCCGCTACGGAATATCCTGGAAAAACAAAATATTTTCAGGAACATTTGCGATT
Organism: Gonioctena quinquepunctata; assembly: GCA_018342105.1. Taxonomy (NCBI): domain Eukaryota; kingdom Metazoa; phylum Arthropoda; class Insecta; order Coleoptera; family Chrysomelidae; genus Gonioctena; species Gonioctena quinquepunctata. Next base: position 70,901 of record JAFIRS010002772.1, on the reverse strand, counting down.
GGTACATTTGAGAACTTCAGCTCACAAAATGGTGATGAATTCCACATAATATCGATATTCATAAGCATCAATTCAAATTCAATGATTCACCATTCAAGTGGAGGATACTTCACTGAACAGGTAAAGAGGTATAACATAGTCAAAAATAAAATAACTTCATTCAGCGCCATTCTAGTTCGAAGAAAATTAAGCTGTTGGAAAAACTATTTGGAAGTAAGGTCATCTCAAAAGTACAGTGGAATATTCATTTGATCACAAGTCTAGTCTCCACGGAAGCCGACGTGATTTGTTTAAAAACAGATGAATTTTCGATGGAAAAAGAATTGATATCATTTAAGAACTGCCAGCCTCATTACTTCCCTCATGAAAAATATAGTATTTGAAAACGTAGGGTGGTGAATGTAAGTGAATGCCACGCTTCGATAACAGCAAGGAAAAATTAATTTGTGATATCCATAGTAGCAAATATTTGTGAAGAATATTATTAGTGTGAATAAAAATATCAGTGTTTATCGTGTAATGTGAATTTTTTTTTTTTTTTATTCAGAGAAGAAAAATTGCATCAACCGCTAGGGTTATGCAATGGCATAATACATATGGTTCGATTAATATATGATATTTACAATTAATTTATATATGTTGAGAAATGTGTATATCGTTGAGGAAAGCTATCAATTGTTGTGTCACAGTTTTCACCAAGAATGTCTTTCATCGTTTGTGGGATGTGATGAGTAAGTCTGTCGATGTGATGAAGGACACATTCTGTTAAAATTTGTTTAACACTCAGTTCTGTTTCACACTCTTCACATCTTGGTTTGTCACCACCTGTTATGAGGTATCCATGTGTTAAGCGGGTATGTCCCAGTCGCAGACGTGTCAGGATAACTTGGTGTCTTCTGTTTTTAGGAGAATTTTTCCATGGGAGCACTGATGTTTTTACTTCTGCTAGCTTAGATGTGGAACTATTCCATTGATGTTGCCAATTGTTGGTGATTTCTTGTTTGTAGAAAGATTTCAGGTCAATGTGATTTATTTTGGGTTCAGTAGCAGTCAATGGATTTGAGATGGCTGCTATCGCCAGTTGATCTGCTCGTTCATTGCCTGGGATGCCCACACGAGATGGGACCCACATGAATCTGATCACTGCTCGGTTTTGGTTGAGTACTTGGAGCTCTTGTTCAATAAAAAGTATAATGGGATTTTGGGTGTTTGATTGATTTATTGCCAGAAGAGCGCTCATGGAGTCTGTTATGATGAGGCACTTTTTTTATTATTTATGTACTTCAAAGCTTTCCATATAGCGTATGTTTCTCCAGTGAATATCGTACTTTCTGTTGGTAGTTTGAACGAAGCTTGAACCCCTGCGGTAGTGAACGCCGTTCCGACTCCATCACTAGTTTTGGATGCATCTGTGTAGAGGAGGTTGAAGTCTGCATAGTGTTCCAGAAGATGATGAAATTCTGCCCTGATCTCTCCATGGTTCGTCTGGCTCTTATCATATCGTGCGAGGGTATTTTCAACTATGATTTTGGGAATGCTCCAGGGTGGAAGGATTGGGATAATTGAGGAAATAAATGTTTTTGGTCTCTGGAGGTGAATTCTAGATAAATACCGGTTCAGTCTCTCATCAATGGGAATGTCGGCCCTCTTCTTCTTTTCAAAGACAATTCGAAATCTATTCGCAATTACGTTATGGTGGACAGGTTTTTGCGGAAACGATAGAATAGAAGAAGCGTATGTTAGAGTTAGTAATTGTCTTCTTGAGGATAATGATGGTTCGTTTGATTCGCAATGGATGCTGGTAGTTGGACTTGTGCAGTATGCTCCGAGTGCAATTCTAATAGCTTTGTTGCTGATTACGTCAAGATCCTTCAGAACCGATTTCTTGGCAGAGTTATACACTATAGAACCATAATCCAATTTTGATCTTATCAAAGATTTATATATGAGCATAAGTGTAGCGGAGTCAGCTCCCCAATTTCTTGAGGCGATTGTTTTCATAAGGTTCAGGCCGTTCTGACAGGATTTCTTTAAATGTTGGATGTGATGTTTCCAGTTGAGTCTTTGATCGAATATCAGTCCCAAAAATTTAATGTTTTCAACGTACTCAATATCTTCCCCAAACATCCTCAGTTGTGGTGGGTGTTCTTTAGGTCTTTTCGAGAAGTGTACACATTTTGTCTTTTCAAGTGACATTCGAAGGCCTGAAGATGACGACCATTCCTCTAGATTGATCATGAATCTCTGTAGATTGTTGTGTATTGAAATAGGACTCTTTCCTTACCAAACACTACTAGGTCATCTGCATAGAGTCTGGCTTTTGAGGGTGCTGACATTTGTCAATAATATTGTTGATGGCTATGAGGAATAAAGTGACACTTAGTGAATAACCTTGTGGAATCCCCTTTTCCTGAATTTTAGAGGAAGACAATGCCCCGTTGGCTCTGACACGGAATTCGCGGATTTTTAGGAAGTTTGCAATGAACTGCATAATGTTTCCCCCAAATGACCATTTCTGTAGGGTGTCTAGGATTGAGTACCGCCATACTGTATCATATGCCCTTGTGATATCGAAGAAGACCGCAATGCATTCTTGATCGTTTGCTAATGATTCGTGAATATCGGACTCAAGATCAACCAGATTATCTAGTGTGGAGTGTTTTTTACGGAATCCGCTCTGTTCAGGTATAATTAACTTTTCTCTCTAGCATCCACATAAGTCTTCGATTGATTATTTTCTCCATCAATCTGCACATCGCACAGCCAATAGAAATCGGTCTATATCCTTCCGGTGACGATTTGGTTTGCCTATTTTATATATTGGTATTATCACTGATTCTGCCCATCTCTGGGGAATACGTGTTCATTCAGATGAGATTGTATATCCTTAAAGAATATCAGTAGCGTTTTCTGGTAACTTACGTATGAATATCAGAGGAATGTCATCAGGCCCAGGAGATGAGTTCTTAGTACTATTGAGGCAGTCGAGGAGTTCATTCATGTGATTGGGCAGTTCAGTATATCATGTTCCATACTTTGATAATTGATATCTATTTTTTCGTCCTGCCTTTTTTTTGTCATGAATGCAGAGGTATAATTATTGTCACTTGAATGTTGTTCATAGGTTGATGCTAGTGCCTCTGCAATGTCTTGTGGTGAGGTTGAAATTGTGTTTGTGTTTTTTAAGTGGTTTATGGGATTGTCTATATATTTTCCTGAAACTTTTTTCACCATTTTCCAGACATCTCCTATGGGAGTTTTGTTATTGATTCCAGACACAAATTTCTTCCATGAATCGCGTCTGCTCTTTTTCATGATATATCTAGATCTCGCTCTTAATCTTTTGAATTCTATTTGGTTTTGGGGTGTTCTGTGTCTTTTGTAGGTATTCAATGCTTTCTTGGTCTGTTTGGCAGCTTGGTTGCACTCAGAATTCCACCAGGGTAGTGGGGGATGATTTCTGATAGTTCGAGTTTTTCCAATGCACGTTTCTGCTGTGTCAGTTATGATCTGTGAGAATTGTTTAACTATTTCATCTATGCCAAGCGAAAACAATTCATTTTCTTTCAAGCATGATATTCGCGATTCTAGGGTTGTGCTAAAAAGGGGCCAGTCTGCGTTGTTAAGGGACCATTTCGAAGAAGGTGTGGATAATGGATCTACCTTCTGATTATTTATTATGATCGGGTAGTGGTCGCTACCATACAAATCACTAAGAACATCCCATTCGAGTGACATGGACAATATTGGCTCACAAATTGAAAGGTCAATGGCTGATGATTCTCCATTGCCTACATTGAAGCGAGTATTCCTTCCATCATTTAGCAGATTGAGGTTCAAATTATTCATAATGGTTTCTATTTTCCTTCCCTTTGTTGTGGTTCTTTTTGAACCCCAGATATGGTGATGTGAATTGAAGTCTCCAAGTATCAAGCGGGGTGTGGGTATTTGATTGAAGAGGTCCGTAATGGCATCAATGTTTGGATCCTGGTTTGGTGGAATATAAATATTACATATATGTAGTTTTTCCGGTCCTTCGATTGATACTGCAACTGCCTCCATATCCGTCGTCGGTGGGATAGCTTGTGCTTCCAATGAATTTTTCACATAAATGGCTACTCCGCCGCTGGCGTGTTGATTAATGAGTCTGTTTTTATAGAAGCATGTATGGTTGGATAATTTGTGTACTGTATCATTCCGAAAATGAGTTTCTTGTAAACAGATGATTGATGGGGTGTATTTTGATAGGATGATTTTCAACATTTCTATTTGGGTGTAATACCCAATAAGGTTCCACTGTATTATTGAATTGAATTTACGGTTTTTGATGTTTGAAAGGTTTCTTGGGATGTGTCGCTGTCCTCTATGTCACTGATTAGCTCGAGTTTTAATTGTTTCCTTATTTTATTCTGAACTTTGGTGCATCTTGTTTTGATTTTACGTTCAGTAAGAAGGGGGTAAATTTTATGTAACAAATTTAGGAGGCCGGTGATATCTAATGTGTATGATTTTGCAATGCTCAGCGGGTCAACAGAGCCATGGATGTTTTCAAAAAATTTCTTCAGTTCTTCGTAGGTCAATACATATTGCTGGGATTGGTCTTCAAACATCGGTTTGATGGGACCTAGTAGTTCATCCATCTGTTGTTTTCCATGTAATAGTTTTACCTTTTTTTTCTTCGTTGTTCTACAGTGGGTTTGGCGAATAACTCTTTTTCATCAGGTGTAATCGGTTCTGGGGTGGTTATTTCGAGTCTGTTCCTTTTTGCTGAAGGTGTGGCTACCGGTGGTGTGATTGTTCTTACCTCCTTGGGCCGTTCAACCTCGGTATTTTCGGTTGATTGTGATGGAGTGTTGTTAACGGTATTTGCGTCGTTATCTTGTGTGAGGTTTTGTGTAATGATCTGGTGGGTAATCGTGGCGATTTGACATTGTGCTGCCAAATGTCCCTTTTGCTTATATTTTAAACATAGCTTGTCAAGGGAAAGATAAATACGGTAGGGAGTTTGATCGTATGTGATGACTACGGATTGAGGAATTGTAGAGGGCAGTTGGGGAGATATAAGTTTGTCTGCGGAAACTCAATATGTGCTTATATTCCGGGTTGGAGGTCCCTATTCTGAGAAAGTGATGGGTGACACTAAAGTCAGTCCTATTTTATGGAGTTCCAGCTGTTAGTACTTCATGGGGGGATTGTGGGACAGACATTAGATATAAGGGTTTTCGTTCGGTGTGATTAGTTTTCTGGCGATGTGGGTTTCTTGATCTATGGTGATTTTTCCTTCGGCTTCATTTATGAATTTATCTACGATTTCTTCACCTGATAAGTATACGCAAATTCTGTTATTGGCAATTCTCGAGGAAAATAAAATATTTCTTGGATGAACAACATTTCCTAAAGCTACGAGGTAGTCCTCCAGTTTCAGGTTTTCGAGGGCAGTGAACAGAATTCCTTGTTTTTTAGAAGGGTGCTTGGTGGGGTTCATTTGACTCACTACGGATGAGAATAGTCTGTTGATATTTGGGGGATTCCTGTAGTCAGAAATCCCCAAATTAGTTCCTTCAATCATGATTGAGAAATTGATTTCATTACAGCCTTAGTGCGCCCCTGCACTTCTGCTCCAAGAGCGCTGATAAGGCTTGGTATTTGGCCTTGCGTACAATGCCGATTCCTGTTTCACTTATATTTATAAGGATATTTGAACACTTATAGCAATTGACTTACAGGAATATAGACGATGTCCTATGTATGGAACTGATAGATGTTTCACTCGAATTTGTAGACTTTTAATTTCACGTATAAATAAAAGTTTCGGAGACTGATTCTGAGCACACTTATTGGTTACAATGTCAGGGCCGAACTCGTGTAATGTAAATTGAAAAAAATTTACAATTGTGATATTTTCTGTTCGTGACAAGAACAACTACACATACAACATATAATTTAAAATAGTTTCAAATATTTGTATATAATAATTCATCTCATCACTTTGATCTTAGCCAGAAGGCCGATGTTATACTCCATAATCCTTTTATTTTATAATCAATCAAAACATATTTTCGTATATATATATATATATATATATATATATATATATATATATACTAACGGGGATCTTCAGTCAGCACAAGTGTTGAATTATGAAAAACTCTTTAATACTTTGGACCGAGCTTTCGTTTCAATTTTGAAACTTCTTCAGGGTCCTAAAATATGTAAATTACATTATTGAGAAAAAATACTCAAAATGAAGGAAGTACTTACAGTAATGTGAGTAGTTGATTGGTGAACATTAACTCTTAGAAAAAGAACGTAAAATATGAAAACACTGGTCGGAATGGTGTTATAGCTTTGACGTTTCAAGTGACATTGAATGATTTGAAATTACTACCTATGATTAATGGTCAGAGAAATACAAAATATTGTAGTGGGTGTGTGAATTTTTATTCTTTGGAAATCATCAGTTTTGATCTTTTTGTAAAAGATAACTGTAGATTTTACTAAGATTTCCGATATCTGTTTTTTTGTTCATATTTTGATTGGATTTATTAATTTCAATCATTTCAAGAAATAATCTTTTAGATAATTTTTTTTTCTGAATGTAAAACTTGTGCTTTCTCGAATGATATTTCATGGCCTGTTTCAATAGCATGTTGAGCCAGTGCACATGATTTCTTGTTGAGTTTTATATCATTATGAGAGATAATACGATTATTTAAAGTCCTTGAACTTGTACCAATATAATTCAAATCACAGTTGTTACATGGTATGGTGTAGACAACATTTGATTTCTTCAAATCTGGTGTGGTATCTTTCAACCTCGTATTCAAATTTCCAATAGTCTTGATATTTTTTTATGAGATTTTTATGTTACTTTCAGGTTTTCTGAATTCATCAACGAAAAACAACTTCACGAAGTTATGTCTTGATAAGTCTAGATGTTGTTTCTTTATTCAGTAACATACCGACAGAATTAGTGTTGAAAAATATAAAGAGTAAAATAGAAGAACATTGTAATATTTCACAAACACAATTTTTTTGAAATTATTCAATTCATATTCAAATCAGGTTTCTTTTCATTCGAAGGAAATTTCTACAAACAAATTCTTGGAACACCTATAGGAGCTACTATCTCACTCATCATTGCTTTGTATGTAATGGATGACCTTTTCGAAGAAATATTACCACAATTGACCAATGGATAAATCCGGGGAAATTTTGAGAAAAGTGAATAACTACAATAAAAATTTGCAATTCACAATTGGATTCGAAAAAAATTAAAGTATTCCGTTCTTAGATACCAGAATAATCCGTAGAGAAAACAATTCACTAATCACAGATTGGTATATAAAACCAACAAACTCTTAAAGATACATAAACTATCATTCCTTCCACTCTAAAAGAATGAAAATAAATTTGATTCTTTGTATGAAAAAAACAATCGAGAGGTAGGTTCATCCTTCATTGAAAAACAAAAATTTTAAAATTCTCATAAATATTTTACTAGATAATTCTTACCCCAAAAAACTTCTTAACAGAATTATTCTCAATACCAACTCTGATACACTAATTAATAACGATGACACAAATAATCAAAATTTAGAAAATAACAATAAAAGGATAATTTATTTTTTAGGTCCTAATATAGGAATTCTATCATCAAATATAATTAAATTATTCAAAAATGAGAGTAACATAAAAATCTCACAGAAAAATATCAAGACTATTGGAAATTCAAATACGAGGTTGAAAGATACCACACCAGATTTGAAGAAATCAAATAATGTCTACAGCATACCATGTAACAACTGTGATTTGAATTAAATTGGTACAAGTTCAAGAACTTCAAATAATCGTATTATCTCTCATAGAAGTGATATAAGACTCAACAAGAAATCATGTGCATTGGCTCAACATGCTATTGAAACAGGCCATAAAATATCATTCGAGGAAGCACAAGTTTTACATTCAGAAAAAAATTCTCTGGGGATTTTTTTCTTGAAATGATTGAAATTAATAAATCCAATCAAAATATGAACAAAAAAACAGATATCGAAAATCTTAGTAAAATCCACTGTTATCTTTTACAAATAGATCAAAACTGATGATTTTCAATGAATAAAAATTTACACACCCACTACAATATTTTATATTTTTCTGACGATTAATCATAGGTAGTAATTTCAAATCTTTCAATGTCACTCGAATTGTCAAAGCTATAACACCATTCCGACCAATGTTTTCATATTTTACGTGTTTTTCTTCTAAAAATTAATGTTTATCAATCAACCACTCACATTACTGTGAGTACTTCCTTCTTTTCAAGTATTTTTTCTCAATAATGTAATTTACATATTTTAGGACCCTGAAGAAGTTCCGAAATTGAAACGAAAGCTCGGTCCAAAGTATTAAAGAGTTTTTCATATTTCAACACTTGTGCTGACTGATCCCCGAAGATCCCCGTTATTCCCCACTGTTCATATATATATATATATATATATATATATATATATATATGAATTGCATCAGATTATTGATAGTGACATCTATAATCTGTGCGGTGAAGCTTGGACCTAATATCGTGGAATTTTAAAATCACGAGATTTCGTGCACTTTAACAGGTCACTAACAAATTGTTAGAAAGGCCTACCCACGATATCAATAGTCGTACTTCTCATGCGTTTAACGCAAACATCGATATCGAGAATGAGAGAAATCTGTTACGAATCCAAAAAGACACACCATCCGTCTACAGCCTGTTTCATGGTTTCCCAATCATCAGGACGGCTTGTGGTCTATTTCAAATTCGCATCAGATTCTCGTTGGTTCATAGCCTTAGGCCAATACAAACATGTGATGCATCAGATTATTGATAAAGGACATCTATAATCTGTGCGTGAAAGCTTGGACCTAATATCGTGGAATTTTAAAATCACGAGATTTCGTGCACTTTAACAGGTGTCACCAACAAATTGTTAGAAAGGCCTACCCACGATATCAATAGTCGTACTTCCGCGTTTAACGAAAATACGATATCGAGAATGAGAGAAATTACAATCAAGACATCATCCGTTTACAGCGTTTCATGGTTTCATCATCAGGATGGCTTGGGTTCATTTCAAATCGCATCAGATTTTCGTTGGTTCATACCTTAGGTCAATACAAACATGGTGCATCAGATTATTGATGGACATATATCTGTGCGTGAAGCTTGACTACGGAATTTTAAATCACGAGATTTCGTATTTAATCAGGTCACTAACAATAGAGGTCCACCACGATAATCAAAGTCGTATTTCCATGGTTTAACGCAAACACGATATCGAGAATGAGAAATTGTTACGAATCAAAGAAACCATCCGTTACAGCCTCTGTTTCATCAGACGCTTGGGTTCATTTCAAATTCGCATCAGATTTCTCGTTGGTTCATCCAGGTCATAAAAATGTGATTGCATCGATTGATGTGACATCTGTAATCTTGCGTGAACTTGACTAATACGTGGAATTTTAAATCACGAGATTTCGCTTAAAGGTTCACTAACAATAGGCTACCCACGATAATGAGTCGTATTTCATGTTTAACGCAACATCGATATCGAGAATAGCAGGACGCGAATAAAGACAACGTTCACGTTTCATGGTTTCTCATCAGGAGGCTTGTGGTCATTTCAAATTCGCATCAGATTTCTCGTTGGATTCATACTAGCCATAAGCAGTGAATGTATCAGATTATTGATAGTGACATCTATATCTGTGCGGTGAAGCTGACAATATCGGGAATTTTAAATCAGGTTTCGTGCATCTTTAACAGGTCACTATCAAATTGTTAGAAAGCTACCTACGATATCAATAGTCGTATTTCATGCGTTTAACGCAACATCGATATCGAGAATGAGAGAATGTTACGAATTCAAAGACACATCTGTCAAGCCTGTTTCATGGTTAATCATCAGACGGCTTGGTCATTTCAATTCGCATCAGATTTCTCGGTTCATGCCCAGGCCAATACAAACATGTGAATTGCATCAGATTATTGATATTGATTTTAAAATTCCACGATATTAGGTCCAAGCTTCACCGCACAGATTATAGATGTCACTATCAATAATCTGATGCAATTCACATGTTTGTATTGGCCTAGTATGAATCCAACGAGAAATCTGATGCGAATTTGAAATAGACCACAAGCCGTCCTGATGATTGGGAAACCATGAAACAGGCTGTAGACGGATGGTGGTCTTTTGATTCGTAACAGATTTCTCTCATTCTCGATATCGATGTTTGCGTTAAACGCATGAGAAGTACGACTATTGATATCGTGGGTAGCCTTTCTAACAATTTGTTAGTGACCTGTTAAAGTGCACGAAATCTCGTGATTTTAAAATTCCACGATATTAGGTCCAGTTTCACCGCACAGATTATAGATGTCACTATCAATAATCTGATGCAATCACATGTTTGTATTGGCCTATGAACCAACGAGAAATCTGATGCGAATTTGAAATAGACCACAAGCCGTCCGATGATTGGGAAACCATGAAACAGGCTGTAGACGGATGGTGTGTCTTTGGATCGTAACAGATTTCTCTCATTCTCGATATCGATGTTTGCGTTAAACGCATGAAAGTACGACTATTGATATCGTGGGTAGGCCTTTCTAACAATTTGTTAGTGACCTGTTAAAGTGCACGAAATCTCGTGATTTTAAAATTCATGATATTAGGTCCAAGCTTCACCGCACAGATTATAGATGTCACTATCAATAATCTGATGCAATTCCATGTTTGTATTGGCAAGGTAACCAACGAGAAATCTGATGCGAATTTGAAATAGACCACAAGCCGTCCTGATGATTGGGAAACCATGAAACAGGCTGTAGACGGATGGTGTGTCTTTTGATCTGTAACAGATTTCTCTCATTCTCGATATCGATGTTTGCGTTAAACGCATGAGAAGTACGACTATTGATATCGTGGGTAGGCCTTTCTAACAATTTGTTAGTGACCTGTTAAAGTGCACGAAATCTCGTGATTTTAAAATTCCACGATATTAGGTCCAATGTTCACCGCACAGATTATAGATGTCACTATCAATAATCTGATGCAATTCACATGTTTGTATTGGCCTAAGGCTATGAACCAACGAGAAATCTGATGCGAATTTGAAATAGACCACAAGCCGTCCTGATGATTGGGAAACCATGAAACAGGCTGTAGACGGATGGTGTGTCTTTTTGGATTCGTAACAGATTTCTCTCATTCTCGATATATATATATATATATATATATATATTGGATTGTGTGGTTGTAGAACCATCAGGTTTTAATATTCTTCTGTAATTTTGTTGGGTTTCTGGTTCGTGGATAAGGAAAGTTTAGTGATTCATTATCAATTAATTCATCAATAGGTTTTGTTTTGGGACTCCAAAACTTCTTCATTATACATTTAGATATACTTTTGTGAAAAGGAGAGTTATGGTTATGGCACATATTACATTTTTATTTCCTCTTCCTTACCTCAAAAGACTTATTAAAGGTCGGCATGTTGAAATGAGATGCTACTTTTTTGGGGGGAATTTTGTATTCCTTTATTTCAATCTTTTGTTTTTTTATTTGTAGCCAATTGGGCGGTTATACTAGGTGGATGGGTATTGGATATTCATTATAATCTTCTCATCCTGGTGTTATTGGATATAATTTCGTTCATATTGAGTTAGGATAATTTTATTCTCAACTTCAATAACCCAAATATGGTGCTTATTTGTTCTGGAAGCACGGAATAGGAGGAACTAGTAGGGAAGCGAGGGGAGTGTTGTAACAGTTTTCATGAAAACTAATATATCTTGAGATCCATTGATTAAATTGCTACTAAATAAAGATGGATGGTTGCTCTTTCTCTACCAAATCAAGTAAAAATAGTACAATAACTATTGGTCATTATTTTACAATCAATTATTTTCTAGAAGAAGTGCCGTGTTACAACTTACCTCGTGCTTGGGGCAAGTTGTAACGTCTACCGGGGCAAGTAGTAACGACAAAAAAAAACAATAATAATACCTCTAATCATTTATTCTTTGTTTATTTTTAACAGAATTGACATCTTTCTATAGTAGGTATTATGCAATTCTCATCAAAAATCAACTTAAATACACTTTTCAAGTGATCAACACCTAAAAATTAGGTAATTAACAGTTTTATTTAGTTAAACACTACGTATAATCATCATGGCACTTTTAAATCACAGTGAGTAATCAAATTATTTATATCTAAGGTATGCTTCGTAATTATCTCTTTTTAATATCTATCTAACAAAGTATTGCACTTTTATAAGAATCAACATTTGGGGGGTTCCATTTTAATTAAATTCAGTCTTCATCTGAGCAACGATTAATACAAATAAAAGATATAGTGTCTCCTGTAACACATCCTACATGTGCCCACAAATGATACACTCGACCCAATCTTCTTTATTTGAATCTGTGTAAGCTTCACCACATACCAGACAATACCACTCTTCTGATTCAGATTCTGAATCTGAACATAATTTTTTTTTTAGCTCTGTCCACTCCGGTTTTAGTTTTTGTTGATTCACTTCTGCCTTTTCCCTTCCCCTTTCCTTTACCTCTTCCTTTAATTTTGTCATATTTTTTCTGTTTTTTCTTCATCTCTTCCTCATATTCCTTTTGTAAAGCTTTTTTGTCAGGAGTGTCCGTCAATACTGTAGATTTGCTATTTGTATTAGTTTTTCTTGGTGGCGCCTTTGGTAGAGGTCTAATCTTCGATGGCGAAAAAGTTTTTTGTAGACTGGAGCAACTCGGAGTTGGTTCGTTTGCAATTTCGATTTGGCTCATAATTTTCGTGGTGCTGATATCTAATTCAGGGACAGAATGTAATAGTTCTGGATTTTCAAGATTCAATGAGAAATAGTGTAGGATCTGGACGATCAGTAACATAAGATGGCGCAAAGTCGGAGTCTTGAAAAATATCAGCATTCAAAGGCCATACACCAGAAGCTTTAAATCCACTCATAATATTAGCAGGGTTTAAGGCAAGCGGTAACGACTCTTTCACAATACCTGGGATGTCATATATTGTCATCGTTTTCCCCGGATTGTTGTGCATACATGCTGTCTGTGCCCTATTTATGTAATTTTTAAAAGGGCCGTACACTCCTACGTCTAAAGGTTGCAAATTGTGGAAGCAGTGCGGGGGAAACGATAACATGATGACATTATTCTCTTTGGCTTTTTCAACAACTCCAATATTCACGTGTGAGCTATGGTTATCAAGTAGCAACAGAACTGGCTCTTACTTGGTGGGTTTTGCGTGTTTGATAAAATGATCCATAAAAATTAAAAATGCTTTTTCGGTAATCCATCCAGAGGAGTTACCAGCTCCAATGCAATCTGGAGGTCCACCACGAATAAAAATGTCAGAATATTTGAGCCTGGGAAAAACTAACATCGGTGGAATAAAATTACCCGCAGCGTTAGAGGCACAAGCAAGTGTTACAAGAGTTCCCCTCTCAGCCGATGTGATAGCTCCAATTTGCTTTGGGCCACGAGCAGCTACTATTTTCTTAGGTTTTTGAACCGTTGTGACCCCTGTTTCATCAATGTTCCATATTCGAGAAGCATCAAACTGATATTTTTGGAGAAGTCGTTGATATATTTCAAAGAATGAATTAACGTTAGTCTTATTGAAAGACGTCGCTTCTGTTGTCCTTAAATATAAATGTGGATTTCTGCGCATACAATTTTGGAACCAGTCAGTACCAGCCATGTTATTTTGATTTGATTTTGAAGAAGGAGGAATGTTTTTAGCATTGAGCTGCACACCGCATTGGTAAGCTAGTTTCCTCACTTCTAAAGGAAGTAGTCCAAAATATATTTCGGCGCACTTGAGTAGGTAGGAAGCCATCTTACCTTCTTTTTCTGCAGTAAATACTTGTCTAGGCTTAACATAACCAACTCTCGAACTGTCATTATTCTTCTTTTCCTTTATGTATCTATGAAGAGAGAAGTGACATAATCCGAAAGTCTGACTAGCTTTCCGAATACTGCATTTTTTTTCTAAAACTTCAGCTGCCGCTAACTCGTACACTTCTTGGCTTTGTGTTGCCCGCTCTGACTTTCTTTTATACACCCTCATTCTAGAAAGAAAAAAAAATAAGTATGTATCTACATCATACCTTGGGGCATGTTGTAACACGTTACAACAAGCCCGGGATTTTGTTACAACTAACCCCATGGTATGATTTTTAACATTTATCAAGATACAAACAATTCAGCAATCTCTAAAACTGTTACACATTATCAGAGATAGATAAATTTGAATGTGGATAAGATATAGAAAGTTTGAAATTATTCGATAATAATAACGCAAACCAAAGTTTTACGACAGTACAATTTTATATTACCTGGCAAAAATGAAGCGCGTGCACACTTCCGCTCACTGCGCCGGCCGGCGGGACACTGGCTAAGGCAACAATTTTTTTTACAATTTATATATATATATATATATATATATATATAGCAAGGACATGATGTAAGTATCTATCAAACAAAAATTATCATGCAAAGTAACTAACAAATGACAATGGCAATAGTTATAGATTATATGGTTTCACCGAAATACACAAAACCTCTATACCAATACGCCCTATTGTTTCCTTCTATAATTCTCCAGCTTCTAAATCAGCTAATTGGTTTCACCAATTCGTTTCATTGAGAAATTCCGTTGACTCAACTAATAACATTGATACTACCGCTTTTCCTCAAAATTCATTTCTTGTCTAGTTTGACGTTAATTTATTTCTAAGCGTCGCCCTAGAAGATATGCTAATACGAGATATACTTTTCCAGTCCAACATTAAATTCTCTTACTTTTCGCATATTTGCAATATACTACATCAAGTCCAAACTTTTTCCAATTCAATAACGAATTCTTTGCGTAAAACTCAGGTTCAGAAATGGGTTCAAATCAATCACTTTTACTTGCTGAGATTTTCATGCATAACATAGGACGATAAACAAAAAACAATTTTTTTCCAAATCGTTCTTTGTTATGGATACGTATAATTTGTAGAATATATTTTTTCGACTCGTCAGCTGTCCTAGGTATTGTTATGAAACTGGGATTCGTTTATTGAGATACTAGGGTGAATGAAATATTTGTTTATTACTCTAAGGGCCGATATTATGATGTCAGTTTAAACTCCGAAAACCTTAAACCAGTTTATCTTCAAGTTTAAACCAAAGTTGGTGAAAAAGTCATTTTATAAAAACACATGAGATTTTTATTTTCCATGTATATAAATGTCATCTGTCACTTGGCCTTATGGTGTTTTATCGTAATAACTGTTTCGTTTTGTGAAAAGTGACGTGAGCAAAATCATTTGGAAATCTGGCAATATCATGAAATTCTATTTTTATTACTTGCGTGCTTCCTCCGAAGAAGGCATTTTAATATATCTTCGTGATAAAGCTGCAATAGCTGTGGATACACGTTTGACTATTCGTGACACTGTTAATACATGTATTCCACCAAATTCACCCACTGCTCTGAGCATATCCCCTGTAGCATAAAATCTAAGCACCATCAATAACTGCAACAAAGATTCAACTGCGTGGTTTCTGAATTGACTTTAATAAAACACTTGAAGCTGTTGAAGAGAAATATTTCATTTACCGATTAGTAGGGTGCTGTAATCTACCCTCTATCTGAGTCAATATATTGTCAACAGTTTGCTTACACAATCTGAATCTATTTAGAAATTCTATGTCATTCCATTCTTCATAATGATTAGGCCTAATTTTAAATTTGCGAGTGGCCCTTGGCACATCCACCAAATAAATGATTTCCTCTTCATTATCCGACATTACCTCTTCGAACACTTCAAAAATATTATCTTGAATGTAGTCCATTTTATTTAGTTAGTATTAAGTATTTCCAACTACAAAGTATAGCTTATTTCAAAACAAATTTTTAAGGTTAGACTTGATTTTTAGATGTCAATTTTCGTTAGATTTTGTCCTGTTGGCTAACCTACTTAAACGTTTTCAATCCTTTAAACCATACCTGAGGTAGGGTTTAAGGTTTAAACTCGATGACGTCACTCAAGAGTTTAAACTGACATTATAATATCGGGCCTTAGAAAACAAAACACGATTAAATTTATTTATACCCAATAATTTGGACCAAATATTCCACGTGATATGAATGAAAATCAGAAACAGATGCTCTGCTTGAGTGAGTACTCTTATATACAATTTGTTGTGTGGAAATTCTCACTTTTGCTATGAATAATAAATTGTTCATGCTAATAGGGTGAGAATCTACTCCATAATTGTGTATGTAGTCTGATATATATTATACTTCAGTTTGACCGCGGTAGAGCTATGGCTAAGTTCATTCTTAATTTGCGTTCCAAAAGGAATACATGTGACCGTGACTTGAAAGCATTGTATCGATTTAATAAAGAAAATGTGGCTATCAAATCACTTTTTGGGTGTAGAATGAAAATACTTGTGAGATATGTAAGTGACCCCAGTTTTCAAACAGGAGTAGGAGAAGATATCGGTATTCACCAAACTTCTGTGTCAAAAGTTGTGACGGAAGTTACTGATTAAGTTGATGGAAAAATGTAGAGGGTGATAAAATTTTCTCGTAATCCTGCCTTCATAATAGAAACGAGAGAAAAGAGGCAAACAAAATAATATTTTTCATTGCACTCACGTGAAGACAAAAAACCATGGTGATGAATATATTGATAGCAACGGATAGCATAACATTAATGTACAAGCCACGTGCAATTTAGATGAGTGGTCGGTCCACGTTAAACGTATTTGGAGCAACTCAGGAATTCATAGCATTGCAAGGAATGAGGTCGCAAGCAATACTTTCAGGTGGCGAAGGATATGGCTCCGTGGCCAATGTTGCCTTTAATAAACCCGAATACACCTCAAGTGCATGCTTAATAAGTTATTCACAAAGGAACGTGTAACAATTGAAATATTTTTTGGTTATCAAAAAAAAACTATTTTCGATGCTTCAATATGAAGTTCGGATATCCATAAAAAAGTTCGAAAACTCATCATATGCTGTTTAATGTTACACAATGTAGCAAAATATTTGAAAGATGAGCTCGATCCCTTGGAGCGCCCATTGTAAGATATTCCGTTATCAAGTAGCTACAACACCATTAGATCTCTTGAACTTAATGGGGTGAAGAACATTGGCAACACCTGCTTCATGAAAAGTAAATACAAGTAATACAATGTTCATCGAATACCAGATGGTTCCTCGAGTATCTAAAAAAAGACGAGCTTATGAGGAATATCAACACAAACATAACAAGTGAAAGGAGCTCTGATGAAAGCATTTGCGGTTGTGATAAAAGAACTTAGGTCGGAAGATTTGTCTGATAGGGTGGTGAATACTGTTTCTTTGAAATGCCAGATTCAAATATTCGTACCTCGTTTCATGGGGTATGCTCAACAGGACGCCTACGAATTTCTCAGATATTTATTGGAAGGTCTTCATGAAGATATAAACTGGGTGACAGAAAAGCCCAAACCTATCTTGATAGAAATCGATGAAAAATTGAGCGACCATGGAAAAGCACAGCAGTCTTGGTCAAGATATCTAAGAATGGACAACTCAAAAATGGTTGATAACTTTGTTGGTCAACTGAAATCATCGTTAAACTGTACTTCCTGTGGCCATTGTTCTGTCTCTTTTGACACTTTCTGGGACCTTCCACTTCATATTCCACTGAGGACTGGCCGGATGAGATTGTCACAATGTCTAGACTCTTTTATTAGAAAAGAAACTTAAGATAGCGAAGAGAAACCAACTTGTTGTGAATTTAAGGAAAGAATAAAGTGCACAAAGTCATTATGTATATATAAATTCCCCAACATATTAGAAATTCACTTGAAACGATTTTTGCCGATTCGATGGGGAGATTTAGGGGAAAGTTGAATGTCACCATTGTCTTCCCTCTCGAAGGATTAGATATGAGTAATTATGCAGCAGGTAGTGTAGCTCGATATCAATATAACTTGTATGCTGTATCCAACTATAGTGGAACAACTTATAGCGGACACTACACGGCTTACTGTAAGCATAAAGTGCAGGCACATTGCACATGGTCTTCTTCTATGAGCAAGGGGACACCAAATCACACGTTTGGTTAACCTTTATTATTTTTATCCTTATTGTTACTGTTTTATATATAGAAAATTACCCAAATAAAAACAAGCAATAATATTGAACGAACCTGCAACGTAGGCGATCTGCGTTAGCAGAAATCATTCTTGCTTTACCTTAAGCTAACTCTTTTTCTGTCGAAACATTGAATAATTTATTTTGTAACTGCTTAAGAAAATATTGAAATATTGGAGTTGAAGAATGCTTGTCTGTCTTCACCGTAAACGATATCACTATTATTGTTTGAAATTGATTGTTCAGCAAAACTAGCCTTTGTAATTCGTTATTCGAAAGTTGTTTAGTAACTTTGTTTCATATTTTTCAAGGGCACTAATTTCATGATGTTCATTTTTTCAGAAGCAGAAGTTGACTGTCTAGGGATTGTATCTTCATGACTGCTTTTTGTGTTCGTTGTATACCGACAGATAATGCTCATGAAATGAATATGAAAGTAATGAAACATAAATAATGGGGGATTTTAATGTCAAAGCATTTTTACCCACCCTTTTAGCCTTAACAAAAGTTATATCAACTTCACAGGCAAGGAAACATCAAATGAAAAAATACATACAATTTTGATTTAAAAGAAAAAGGAAGTAACAAATACATTATTTGTAGTTTCTCCTACTACCGTGCGTGAAGTACTCACTTCACGCACGCTTCACAGTGCGTAAAGAACTATTGAGCACTACTGGGTAAAGTAAAAAATGAAACCCAAACTACTACTTTTTACACTGGTGCCAAAAAAGAAAATGTTTACGCTCTACTGCGAGAAATAGAAACGAACCTTCTTTCCATCCATTACTTTATCTGTATCATCATTTAAAGAGATATTATTCTACCTGGAATTTTTGTAAGAACTGGATTTGTGTCGCCTTTCATGATTTCCAACAGAATATTTTCCCAGTCTTGCAGAACGATTTCTTATTTTCAGATCTATTGATATCCGTTTTTGTTAAGTCTGTATTTTATATTGTTAATTCTTTCGTTCATTTGAGCTCTCACTGTTTTTTCATCAGTTTGAGTTCTTGGGATTTTGATTGTCGGACAGCTGGTGTTTTTGACTAATCCCATTTGGGATTTGCAGGTTTCATTAGTTTCTTCACTGCTTTCAGTCATTGCATCAACAAATGCACGCTGATTGACTACTCGGATAATAGAAGTAATGCACGAATATGCGGACCGCCACACTTTCTACTGGAAATGAAATAACGAGTATCTGCTCCATATACTAGGAGTAGGTACTTCTCAAAGCGAAATATGTTTTATTCATATAAATTTGATCCCAACTAGCACTTTATGCTCATGAGTACAAACTCGGGTGTTATTCATACTACTTAATAATGCACTCTGACAAATAATCTGACAATGAGTCACTCAGGTCACTATCAAAATGTGCCGATTTTACTTTGGCCGGTTAGGCTCATTCTTATATAGGTTTGTCGTTTGGAAAGCTCATGTGTCTTCCGCCTCTGTCGTAGTCACCAATCACTGTACATTTTATACAACCGTGAGCTGAATTGAATCCTGCCTTACCTGTGAAGTTATATATATATATATATATATATATATATATATATGTAATAACAGTGCAAATTCTACGCACAATCTATTAGCCTCACCTTTAATGAACTTTCTTGCTGGCGTGTCATATACAAACTATTTAATTTTGAATTCTATCTTGCATTGCCCATCAACTTCAATACCATTTCTCAAGATGTGAATTAATTCTTCCGTAAACTGAGTTAGAAATTCTCGTAGAGGAGGCTTGGTTATTCCACAGTAAATTGCTGCGACCATTGGTTGTAGCTGCGGCATATTTTCAATTTTAAATAAAATTGTCCAAAATTCTATTGGTGATCCTCTAAAAGGTGACAGTGGAACTGATAATGGTTTCGTTGAATCAGAAAATGTTGAAAGCAAGCAATTCCCTAATACATTATACCAAAATTCTCCATTTCCCATTTTCACTACAGTTATAGATTTTGGAGTTTTCAACATTGTTCCACTATCAGCTGGTAAGTTCAAACCTTTCGATTTTGAAATACGGAGAAGATCGTCGAAAGAACTATGAGTCATTTTATGTAGATGATACCATGCTATAAGGTGCTCTGATAGTGAAATCTCAGAAATAAGTTGTTTTTCATCGCAGACGTTCGCAATAACATCTTCAGCAGGAACGAAAGATCCATCATCCCATTATTGTAATCATCAAGATGATAATCATAATCATTGGTTCTTTCGATTTCAATTTGTTCATGCTGCAAAGAATCATATCTCGAGTTGTCGGTCAGTTCATAAGGTTGGCCTGTTTGCTTGTACTGAAGGAAATGCTTGTGAATTTATTCTTTCCTTTACCGGCCATGATGGCTGCTGACTCACTACGTAATTTTCCGAGGTTTTTCCACCCAATGTTTGTTCAAGTTTTCTATAAAACGTTGTCGAGTGTCGAAAAACCTTTTTCTTCCGAGGTTTTTTGTTGTTACCCATCTTTAATAACACACGACAAATACATACATACACTTTCGGTCATTAATAAACTAATTTGAGCATCACGTAAAAAATGACAAATGACATGTGTAACATAGCAAGTCGATCACTACTGAGTAGACGGTTACTTGATGGTGAATTTTAAAGGTAATTGCAACTTTGGTTTTATTAAATGGAACTGTAGAATCACTTATGGGTATAGCAAGAACGTGGCAACCATCACCACATATCACAATCAAGTGTCTGCCATATTAAAGGTTTGATGGAAGTTACTAAAACGTCACCGAAACTATCATACTCTATTGAAAGTGACTGTGACTTCTAAGTGGTATTTAAGGGTGCAGGTGGTTACCGCAACGATTATTTTCGACTTTCAAGTTTTAAATCCTTTAAGGTGATTCCGCTTAGTGGCCATAATGTTTCAGACACCTCATTCGACACTAACAAGTACTAGAACTGTGGAGTGGCTACCATAGATGGGAATTACGTGACTACAACCATGCAAATATAAAATTTTAGTTATTTTTACTGTAAAGTGATGGATTTAGTGGTGATTACGTAATAACCACCGAGTCGAAGTTGCAGTAACAGTTTCCGTCACAATGATACTTGGGTACAATGTTTATCGAATACCAGATGGTTCCTCGAGTATCTGAAAAAAGACGAGCATATGAGGAATATCAACACAAACATATCAAGTGAAAGATGCTCTGATGAGAGCATTTGCGGTTGTGATAAAAGAACTTTGGTCGGAAGATTTGTCTGATAGGTTGGTGAATACTGTTTCTTTGAAATGCGAGATTCAAATATCCGCACCTAGCTTCATGGGGTATGCTCAACAGGACGCCCAAGAATTTCCCGAATATTTATTGGAAGGTCTTCATGAAGATATGAACAGAGTGAAAAGCTCAAACCTATCTTGATAGAAATTGATGAAGAATTGAGCGACCATGAAAAGGCACAGTAGTCTTGGTCAAGATATCCAATGGACAACTCAAAAATTACTTTGTTGATCAACTGAAATCATCGTTAAACTGGACTTCCTGTGGCCATTGTTCTGCCTCTTTTGACTCTTCCTGGGACGTTTCACTTTATATTCCACTGAGGACTGGCCAGCTAAGACGATTTTTGCCGATGGGAAGGTTTGAGGAGAAGTTAAATGTCACCATTGTCTTTTCTCTAGAAGGAGTAGATATGAGAAATTATGCAGCAGATAAGGTAGCTCGATATCAATTCAACTTGTATGCTGTATCCAACTATAGTGGAGGAACAACTCATAGCGGACAATACACGGCTTGAGCCCCCTTATGCAGGCACATGGCACGAGTACAATGTCTCCAGAATGTCATCGATATCACCAAAGTCCCTCATAAGTGAAGACGCATTCGTCATCTTCTATGAGCAAGGGGACACCAAATCACACCTTCAGTTCACCTGTATTATTTTTATAATTATTGTTACTGTTTTATATATAGAGAATTACCCAAATGAAAACAAGCAATAATATCAGACGAAACGGCCACGGAGGCGATCTGCTTCAGCAGAAATCATTCTTGCTTTACCTTAAGGTAAGTAAAAGTCGGAATACAAAAGAACGCATTCATCATTCTTATTACTAACAATTTCCAAAAAATGTTTTTCTCTAAAAACATTAAATATTTTATTTTGTAACTGCTTAAAAAAGTATTGAAATATTTGAGTTGAAAAATGCTTGCCCGTCTTCACCGTGAATGATATTACTATTATTGTTCGAAGTAGATTGTTCAGCAAAACTAGGCTTTGTGATTAGTTATTCGAAAGTTGTATGGTAACTTTGTTTCATATTTTTCAAGAGGACTCATTTCATGATGTTTATTTTTTTAGGTGCATGTACTTCACTGGCAGCATCATCATTTGCTGTACACGTTTCAGAAGCAGAAGGTGACTGTCTAGGGATTGTATCTCCATGACTGCTTTCTGTGTTTGTTGTACGCCGACAAATAATGCTACTGGGCAGAAAAGTTGAATATTGAAGTAATGAAAAATTAGATATGGGAAATTTTGATGTCATAGCTTTTAAACTATCACTGGTGCCAGAAAAAAAAAATTACGCACTACTGCGAGAAATAGATTGTTTTTATTTCGATTAATATAACTTATGCGTAAATAACCTTTTTTCCATCCATTACTTTATCTGTATCATCATTTAAAAAGATATTATTCTACCTGGAATTTTTGTAAGAACTGGATTTGTGTCGCCTGTCATGATTCCCAACAGAATATTTTCCCAGTCTTGCAGGACGATTTTTTATTTCCACTTCTATTGATATCAGTTTTTGTTAAATATGTATTTCATATTGTTAATTATCTTGTACATTTGACTTGTCGTTATTTGTGAACCGGCACTGAGCTCTCACTGTTTTTTCATCAGTTTGAGTTCTTGGGATTTTGATTGTCGGACAGCTAGTGTTTTTGACTAATCCCATTTGGGATTCGCAGGTTTCATTAGTTTCTTCACTGCTTTCAATTATTGCACCAAAAAATGCACGCTGATTGACTAATTGGATAATAGATGTAATGCATGAATATGCGGACCGCCTCACTTTCTACTGTTGTTATTCGTTACAGGCTCAGACTTCTTTGGAAATGAAATAACGAGATCTGCTTTATATACTAGGAGTAGGTACTCCTCGAAGCAAAATATGTTTTATTCATATGAATTTGAGCCCAAACTAGCACTTTATGCTCATGAGTATAAACTCGGATATTATTCATACCTCTGAATAATGTACTCCGACAAATACTGTGACAATAAATTACTCAGTTCACTATCAAAATGTACCGAACCCACTATGGCCGCTTAGGCTCATTCTTATATAGGTTTGTCGTTTTTCCGGGAGTTCGCTAGATTGGTTTCGACAATTCTAGACCGTTTTCTTGGAAACTGCGACAGTTGAGTTGGAGAATCCAGGTCAACAGTCGCTTCTGATTTAAACAGCGTCTCGCTTATGATAAGCAATGCATGAGCGTACTGTACTGTACAGTGACCCTTGGAAATCGAATGTTCAGATATTCTTTCATCTTCTGGTTCCAATGCAAACCAATTCCAACGAATCTGTTAGTTGGTGTTGGGATTGACAGCTATTTATTGGAAAGGATTGCGAGCTGTCGTCACACCACGTTCCAGTTTTGAATTGGATAGTGTTGGTTGTGGTTCGGTCATTTTCTGCAGGAAGGCATTTCGAAATGTCATCAAGTGATGATAATTCATTTCGTGCAAGTGTCGGATTTCAACTTCGAATTGAATACTTACGAATAAAAATAAAAACGTCGACCAAGACGCTGGTGGATGAAAACACCATATGAAAATTGAAATATTTATAATATGTAAATGGTTGAAGGCACCAAGTAGCGTCTTTGATAAACTGCTTTGAAAGAGATCGTGGTAATTGAGGGCCTTTTCATCCGTTGCTGTTGGAGACGTAGGAATACTTATTATATATTAACATATTTAGAGGTAAGCTGCACACATCTGTTCGTTTTTCATTACAGAAGGTTGAAGATCTCAATTTGAGTATTTCTAGCACCGATAAAAAAAACGGATGGAACCAGTGGTAGATGAAGATAGTTCCGATCAAGCTGCGATACGAAATGTGATCTATGGTAAACAATAATAGTTAGTATTCCATATCGATCCATTCATCATGTAATATTCAATGACAACTTTTATCATAGGAAAATATATCACTTGAAAAACTTCAGGAGATGAACTAAGAGAACATTGTATTTTCAAATGTTGCACAAAATCTTTATGAAAAATTCTGATGAAAATCGATTTTACATACAGAAAATATGATCTCTGTCGTGGTTTGATGAAACTGACCAGCAGTGGGACTCTGTAACTTGCATTCCAAAGCAAAAGCATAGCGAAAGCAGAGCAAAGCAAAAACATACGTTTTGATTTCATGTACACTGCCATAATGCCACGTTATGCTTCTGCTATCGTCTTACGACTTCATACGAATCTAAACGATGATAATAGAGTCAAGTTTGGCAACAGCCATTCAAACGAATGTGACCAACATAAATACACAATGCACTAAATTTTTGACAGTTTTGACATGACATTGAAGCAATATTCAATTTTTCATCTTGATGTTCTAATTTTATATTGATATTCTTGCCTATGATTATTTCATTACAGTGGTTCAGATATTTTTCGAAATGTTGCCAGCGAATATGGCAATTTTTAATGCTCTGGAACGTAGAAATCAATTACATATGTATAGAGAAGAAAGTAGATTACTTTGTGATAGAAGCGACCCCTTCCAGTTAACAGATGAGAAATTTATCGATTTGTTCTGATTGAATAAGGATTTGGTTCATTATTTATTCGACGAACTTGTTCCATTGATGCAACCGGCTTCAAGAATAACAAGGACTCCCTGTGAGTTGAGGATACTTGCAGCATTGCAATTTTTTGTTACTGGGAATTACCAGAGAGGTGTAGGCCAAGAGTAAATCTTATCAATGAGTGAACAAGCATTAAGTCGATGTATTTCTGAGGTCTCTGTTCTGAATCAAAATCATTTTCATGGTACTTGGACCACATTTCCACAAGTTGGAGAAATGAACAGAATTAAAGCCACTCCACTCCAAAAATGTACAACTGATTTGTGATCCAGAACTGATTATTATGAATGTCAATGCCAATTTTTCAGGAAGTTGTCATGATTCATTCATTTGGCGTCAATCGCAAATTAAATTTCACCTCCAAAATGACTATCAAAATGGCCAACGGAATACTTGGCTGTTGGGTGACTCTGGCTATCCACGAGAACCATGGTTAATGACACCTGTATATGCTGCTTCACCACATACACCTGAGAAGCTCTATAATTATTCCCACACACTTGGTAGAAATTGTATCGAAAGGGTCAATGGGGTCTTGGAAGGGAGGTTTCGCTATCTACTGGGGGAGCGGAAACTTCGATATGGACCTCACAAGGTGGGAATCATTGTTAGTGCTTGCTGCATTCTGCACAATATGTGTGTAAAGTGGAGAGTTCCAGTGGATGAGAATCTTGTTTTCTATGATCATGAAGATATTGAAGGGAATCATCCAGAAGATCAGCCACACCTCAACATATTCGATGAAAGGATTCGTATTCAGAATACCATAATTGCCAGATATTTTCAAAACTGAAAGGAATAATGGAAGGAGCACCACAATTGTCAGATAATATGTTTTTTTTATTTAGTAGTAAAGTTGTTCTCACTGAGATGAAAGTAGAGCAAATAGCTAATGTAAGGGCTATCGCTATTTTTACATAGTTGAGAAACGTCACTGTAATACAACACATTCAATGTTATAATACAAAAAAGGAAGTTGGAAAGGGATAAAAGGTAGGATATGATCCCAAATGGGGATAAAAGTAACATTTCATAGCCCTCCATGCCAACTTTAATATTTATGAGAAATATTCCACAGATGGAAAAGTTAATTGTTTCAACACCATACATTTCAGAGTTGAGAGAACAGTGATTTAAAAAAAGAACACACATATTAGTTTTGATAAATGATGATACAGTCTTTACAATAATAGTGCTAAAAACTTATTGCGACAAAAGTATTGTCACCATATATAGTCTTCAACATTGAACATACAGAAACAAACCCATTCTGATTTATGGAAAGACATAATTTGATCAATTACATTTTTAAACTATCAACAGGGCAGATTTTAGGACACAAATGGAGTATAAATTCATTTCTAAATTCTCAGAAAATGGTCTTCTCCATAAAAGGGTCATCGTCTCATCAAACTCAAAATGCACTATTGAAACTCCAATTATTTTTTTCCATTTACGAGTAAGGTGACAAAAATTCGAAAGAGCGACGTACCTTTATTTTTCGAAATACATAAAAGAGTTATTCAAAGTTATATTTTTACAGCTCAGCCTTTAAGCTGCAACTTTATTGCTGCCTTTTTCAAATGACGTATTTGCTTTCCTATCAGCCTGTCACTGAAGGAATATTCTTTATTTTGTATTTATCTTCTTTGCAAAATATCCTATTTTACCATGAACTCCACATGGTTTTTCTTGACTATCAGCCATTTTTTTGATATTTGAATTTATTTCCCTCAATATATCTATTGTTTTACTATGCATATTTTGTAAGTTCACAGTTACGCGACGCTTTGGTAAATTGGATGGTTTTCTTGGAACAGGTAAATTTTTTTTTCTGGAATTATTTTCCACCACTGAAATATTTGGATTATGAATATGGGACTGTTGTGGTGTAAGGATGAGGTTAGGTTCATGTCCAGATGTCTCAGACTCTTCAGATTCCTTTGTTTTAGATGATATGCCAATGAGTGGTGATGGTGACACTACTTGATAATGGTTATCATGTTCAAGCCCTATCTGGATTTCTGGAGTTTGTTCAGGAATCTAAAAAAACAATCTAAAAATTTTACTTTGGACCGATGTGAATTATCAACCATTCATAAAGTAGACAGACACATATGTGGACTAAACTTACAGTACATGTTGACGGACATCCAAGTTCGAGAGTTCCATCTCCCCTTATCGTTTTCCACCCCATCAGTGCTATTAACCTTTCTTCAATTTCTGAGAGTTGTCGGCTTATACCTCCTACCCTTGTTTTTTTTAGTTCAATTTTTATTTCTGCTGCTTTTGTTTCAACTTTCCCCTTCCAATCAGCCACGGACTTCGTTTTTCACCTGTTCGTCAGATCAAATAAAAAACTATGTACGATTTGTAGAAGGAGCACATTGTCTTCAAGTATGCTTATTGGCCAGTGAAAATAAACGAGTTTTTGCTATGAATATAGGATAGTCTAACATCTTTTCAATAATGAAATACATTTCCAAACTACATACATTTCAATTTAAAAAACTGTGTGAAATTAATAACCAGCTTCCGACCTGAATGTTTGATGAGTCTCTCTCATTTTCAAATTCATTTTTAAACATTCTGCGTTGAGTTAAAAATGCCGTAAAAATAATAATCAACGATTCATAATCAGGACATACAGTTTTCCCGACATCCCAAATAGGAGACCAAAACTTCCGCTCTTTGACTATAAATTTCTTCCTAATGAATTACCCGACTTCTCCTTTCCTGACATACAGAGATTTTGCGACCCACTTCCCTTCGTTAAGTGGTGCCATCAATTTTATTCATTGTAGTCCTTATCAGTAGCTTAGTTCTTTCAAACTGTGACCTATTTCATTTACATATGCTTTCTATAGTCTGGATCTTAGGATGAAGAAAATTCACAAGAATACAAACATGAAGGTAGATAATTGGCAACAGTATAATACCTCACAAGAGAAATAAGGATTTACTCCAACGAGCGTTGTTTGAATTTCGAGCATTAGAGAGGGATTCTGAAGAGCAAGGTAGGGTGAATTTTCACTTTCGCTGTGGAATATATAATTTTTTCAGCATTTCCTATACAAAATTGACGCAACAACATATCAACCCAAACAAATCGCTATAATTAATTTGTTTCAATAATTTTTTCATGGACATTTGTTACATTGAAAGATAGAAAAAACATGTTTAGATACTTTGAAACTGAATTAGATACAATATGTCTGTATAATATTTTAATCAAAATTATTCTCAAGACCTTATAAAATCGTTGAAATTATGAAATGACGAAAGAAATAAATCAATGGTTCAACTGGGACACTAGTAGCAAGTATTGCCCTACCACATCGGATTACAGTAATTCTGCGCCCAGGCATGCTTCTGATTGAATCTTGGAAAAAACCTTGAGTAATTTATTTCTTTTCTGTAATAACTGCATTCTGAGAGTTTCCTCAGGTCTCTGAGTGCAGGTATATGTCGTTTAACATTTCTTTCGAGGTAATCCCATACATGTTCGATCGGATTCCGATCCGGGCTTTTTGGTGGCCATTGCATAACTGAGATACCAAATTGATTAAGATACTCGAATACCTACGTGAGATCGAGAGCTGTCATGCATAAACAATAAATTGGGTCCCACAAAATGGCCGAAAGGCATCACGTATTCTACCACAATATTCTCAAGGAAGTAATCAGTATTCATGGATCCCGTACGGATAGAAACTTATTCTGTGCGAGCATCACAGCAGATACAACCCCAGAACATAACAGAGCGTCAAAAAAGGGTATTTAACAAACGTTAGTTCAACGAGAAAATGTCGCGCAAAACAACGTTGTTTTTAACCTAATGAATACGCGAAAAAGACGTTTCTTATTATCGTTTTATTCCCGTTTTCAATCACGCTTATTGAACGTTAGCCATGCCAAATAAATAACGTAAATTCAAACCAAATGAATACATGAAATAAACGCTGCTCTCTATCGTTTTATTCTCGTTTCACTCACGCTTATTAAACGTCAAGAATACTCAATGAATAACGTTATTTGCAACCAAACAGAAATACAAAATACACGTTGCTTATTATAGTTTTATTCCCGTTTCAAATCACCTCAAAAAAACGTTGAAAATAGATCTTCCGACGTTTATGCAAACTAGAACCAGTCTTTCACAAAATTTGAGATTTTCAATTCGTTGATTTCAGTGGCATAATTAACTCTTACGGCCATGTAAAGAACGAAGAAGAATCAATACATACATATCCCAATATTTTTACATTTGATAGAATATGATGTGATGATAACTGGAAGGAGAAATCTCATAGAAACAATTGTTTCATTGCATCAACTAAAAATTCAAACATAAATAGTTTTTGTGATGTCAAACAAAAATATAGATGATGATGGTGACACGAACCACTCTCGAAATACAAAATGAGCTGGTGTATCTTTTGGAATTGATTCTTGTATTATGAATAAAAGTATCCCCTTTTTTTTGGAATGTTAATTTCAATCATGACCATTGACTTCTTCAGGATTTCTATGGAGTCTTAGTTTATTTTCTATACATGAACCAACCCTCCAAGAGAATACGTACTAGCAATATGGTCCATACATCGTCTTGGTTACTCAAATTGCCTATTCTGGGGGTTTTGATGTTAGTTTGAACAAGAAAACAATGAATTCCCCAGATAACTTCTTCATTTTTTAACGCAGTGTTCACAATGAACATTCGATCGGAACTAATGTTTCCAACAATAGCAGGTGTGGAAACAAACGACCTATATAAAAAGTCTGCCTGAGAAATACATAAAAGCAGCGGTGCGTGGTACAGTCGGGGAAGAAAACATATTGGAATTAAAAATACACTACACAAATGATATAAGATTTAGCTCTCTCTTCCAAAAGAATCCGCCGGAGATTCTCGAGAACAGTATAATTTCCTTCTTTCTAACCTTGGATAGGGTGTACTTCGAAGTTGGTCCCATTTCAATTTAAAAGATGAAATCCACCCCTAAGGGTACCAAAATGAAGGATATTGATCACTCACCCTCTGAATTCTAGTCCGTTAACCGATTCTATCAGGCATAACTTTGTACTGGGTTCTTCGATTTGGATGTTTTTTTTTTTATTAGATGGAGTATACCTCATTGTTGATCATATTCGTAATTAAAATACAAGTAGGTAGTAATTAGTAAATTTCAGCCACAAAAAATTCAAAAAAAAAACTTTTTAACAAAAAATTTAAACGACGAAATACGGACCTAAAAAGTAAAAAATAAAATGAACCTTCTTGGTCTCAATAACTGAGCTCCTAATCTAATGTAAGTAACTAATTTTGAGTCGGAGCCAAACGAACAATCAACAAACATCATTAAATTACTTCAAAAAAATGTATCAGAATGTCACCGCGCAACTCGATGCCATCATTTTACGCCTAACCTTATTCATTTGCTCGTTTGTTTGCCGCCGACTCAAAATTAGTTACTTACATTGAGACTAAGAAGGTTTATTTTATTTTTAACTTTTCAGGTCCGTATTTCATCGGTTTAATTTTTTGTCAAAAAGTTTTTTCAGTAATAAAAACATTTAAAACACATTTTATTTATCATTATTTTTCACTATATATATATATATATATATATATATATATATATATATGTTTATATATATATATATATTTATATATATATATATATATATATATATATATATATATTTATATATATATATATATATATATATATATATATAATAATATATTTCTATATTTTATATATATATATATATGTTATATATATATATATATATATATATATATAAACAATAAAATATTTTTTTCCAAAATTGACCATACATCTTTCAGATATTTCTGCATCCGCACATATTACCGACTTTTCTGCATCCGCAAATATTCGCATTCACCATATGTGCAACTCTGCGTCCGATTTTGGGTAATATGTTCATCGCATCAACTTTTGTGCATCAAGCAGTGGTGCCAGATATATCAGCGCCTCGAATTTGATTTATATCCATTAATTCTGCCAGAGGAATTGGTGATAATCGTGAATCAGTATAAGTATACAGTATGTTCCACTATAGGGTCGCCTCAAAAGTTATCTAAATTGGGATGAAAGTTAAAATAGCAAAGAATATTTTTTGTCTATCTGTGACTGTGAACTATTTATTTATGGTACAATAACTTTTTCGCGGCATTTATTTCAAAAACTTGTGCAAAGAGCATTGAAAACTATCTTTGACTTCCACGTGATCAAATACTTTATCGTAATAAAATGTATTCAAATCATGTCTGTATAGGAATAAAAATTTGATGAGTATGTGTTTCTTTTTGGGGGGGTCGGAGATCTTTATTTGACTGTCAAAATTTATAAATTCGATATGGCGGCTCCCAGATGACGACGTGATTAGTGATTATGGCTCGATTCTATTCAAAATTGAAATGAGAATTAAAATAAAAAAAATTCAAGACAAACTATACAAATGCACTGAAAATAAATAAATGAAAATATTAAGAGAATGTTTTTACAAATACGCTAAAAATATTAATTTGATTTCTTGGCCTAGGTATTCTTGCACGACAAAATTTTGAATCTGTTACCCAATAACCAAGATTTATAAAAACATAATTTTTTTAGAGAATTTGTTGAAAACTTGTATTTAATAATATTTTTTTAGTGCCTTTGTATGGAAATAGTTTTCAATTTTATCCATTCAAATTATTGAATAATCAGTTTAAAGGCAAATCAACGTTAGTTATGACGATACACGACACTAGAGGCTAAATGAATTCTTCAGATTTTTGGGATGATCTCCCATAGAAGTGAGGAAACCAGTTTTTTATTTCAGTTACATACCGTTTGTAAAATAGAAAGTTTTGGAAAAATAAGAATGATGTATGGAATATGATGACCATTATTCTGAATGAACGTTTGTTTTAACGTTTTCTCTATTCTTCAATATTTTTCTAAGGATAATAGAGAAGCAGGAATTTGGAGTAAACATCAGTTTCGTTGGGATGAAATTCATGAAATTAAAAGATGATGTATGAATCATGTAAAATTGAAAGTAATTGAAAAATTAAACACGTAAAATAATAACATTTATTTCAAAATACTCTCAAAATATAAAAAATAAAAAACAATAATCCTAAAATACAAATTCTCAAAATATGGTAATGAAAATCAAATGAAACTTCTAATACCAGAATATCTCGAAAACATATGATCGATTTGACAGGGAATGACTTATTTTTTTTTATAAATATTCTGAACGAATACTTTTATTTGTTCCCAAGATTTGTTGTCGAATTTCCCGGGATTCAATATCTTGAGTTCCTCTACATCTTTTTTTCTGGGGGGCACTTTGGATTTGATGTGAGATACAAAATGTTGTTTCGTAAGGTCTTTCTGTTCTTGTGTCCAGGGCACAAGACACCTCTTTTTCTTTATTGGAATGCTACATGACGGAAGAGCTGGTTCATGTTGTTGTAGATTTTCTTCGAAGTCTTCCTCGGGTTCGCTATCACTATCCTCTATTATTGCCTCTTCTAAGTTTAAATTTATTTCGTCTAGTGTCTTACCCTTGAATTGTGATGCTTCACCTTTCTCCATCAACAGAAGGAGTTTTGAAATTTTGGCCGTTTGATAAACATCATCAGGAAGCCTATAAGCCTGTTTATGGACATCACTGGTATGGCCCATAAATGTTGACAATTGTTCCAAATCATTTGATGTCATAGCAAAAATCTGAGACATGGTTGCCAAGTGTTTTCTTAATTTTGTGGAGGTTATTGCATTGGGATTCTTTAAATTACTTGCTTTTGCATGTTTGCTCATGATTTGGTATCCTGTAATAGGATTTTCAGTATTCAATTTGGGAAATAAGTAAATATTATTGTTATGAACGAAATTTTTTCGTAGAGCAATGATTTTATCCACATGTTCTTGTATATCTTCACTGAATAGAACAGGAACGCCTCTCCCACGTTTTCCTCTAGTTACAACTCGCTTGAATTTTTTCAGTAGAATTTTCTCACTAGGATTAATACAGTCCGAAAATTCTTCAGACGTGTGATGAGTTGCTGAACTCTCGTAAAGATGCAATGGTAATCTTTGTAATTCTCCCACACGTTTTCGATTCAGTAACATTAATCTACAAAAAGTTGTTTCTATCAACAATGTATAAGCATTGACATTAGTCGGCTCTTTATTTAGTATATCAAAACAGGCGTTTGCTTCTTTCAAGAGGTACTGCCTGAAATCACGTAAATCAGCTGCTAATGGTAAAATTGTGATTTTGTTCCATTTTTTTATATGTAAATCGTGAGCGGCTGAAGTTGAAATTTCAAATTTCCAGTCATCTTCAAGTAACCTTTTGAACATCACAAAATTGGCCTCTGTATCGGCGCTTGCTATAGTGAAATTCTCACGTTTTCTTCTCAAACCGACTAGAATAGCTATATCGCAGCATTGCTTTAATGAAGTTTGAATATTCATCGCGTACGTTGGCGATTCAAATTTTTGTGTTAGTGAATCATACTTTGCAACTATTTTGGTTGCCTGGACAAACGAATCGAAATAGACCGGTTGTAAAGCATCGTAAAGATTTTTTATAGACGGGTTCAAACTTTTACTTCTATCAGGAGTTTAGATATTTCTCTCATCTTCCGAGAACAAACATTAACATGATGTCTTTCTCTGTGTGTTCTCAAGTACCGTGATCCAAATTTACATATCAAGAGGTCTGATTTGGCTTCAAGTGAAATCTTATCCGCAAACATCCTGGGAAAGACTTTACTTCGCAATTCCTCATCAATGGGTAAGTGCGAAACCAATACACTTTGAGAATTGGCCAAATGTGAGTAAGGTACCTTTCCACCTTCATTTTCGTACATTTTTTAACGTGGCGCCAAAGATTGTCAGATTTATAATATCCAACACAGTGTTTACAAGGAATATATTTTGAATCTGCGTTCATCACATATGACTTTTTCATAGGTTTGATACATTTATCTATATTTTTTATATGATTTCCTCGTTTTCTAATTTCCGTGATTAATCTTTTTCGTCTAAGGTCATTGGATGGAAGCGAAGCAATTTTTTGTACTTCTATTTCTGAAGAATGATTTCTGAGCAGATGTCTGGGAAAATTCAGAACTTCTGAATCGCAATAAAAACAGAGATCTTTTCGCGTTTTACTTTCTTCCATTTAATTTTATTTTTTGATTCTTTATTCACTTGTTTACTTTGGTCCAATGGATAACTGGACCCCAAATCTGTTGAGGACGAGTTTTCAAAATTTATCTGTTCATTATTAGTGATATCACTCAAAAAATTATGTTCAGTTCTTTCTTCCATAGTATTGCTCAGAAGGCCCTTATCATTAAAAGGAGTATTTGAAGAAATATTGGTTATTTTTATTGACTGTAATTTCGAGGAAATGTCATTATTGCTCAATTCACTGAATTCAATGGATAGAGGGTTATTCGTCAGCAAAACGGGCGTTGTAGAATCTTCGTTATTTTCTCCGAGTGATTCAGGAAAATTGTCGAAATGGCCAATACTGGATGGATTTTCGGTTTCTGTTGTTGCACTTGATGCATCTAATAGGAAAACAATATAAGTAAGAAATATATCGTCTTATATTTTAAAAGTCTACCAGTAGAAAAGTTTATACAGTGAGCGTTTTAATAGTCCCCCCCCCTGTTAACTTTTGAAAGGTATGACGTTCGAATGTACCTTTTTGATTGGTATCACCGATACTACTTTTAGGAATTATAGACATATAACTCTTGAATTGTTTGGTGGGAATTATTTATTACCGATACTATTTTTTCTTTTGAGAGAAGATACATTGCAACTACCCGACAGATGGCACTGGGGGGCACATCAATTTGAAAATAAAATAAAATAATTCAAAAATAGCAAGGAGGATCAAGTGGAACATCACTAAAAAGGTAATTCAATTGTCTTTCCAACTATAAATTTTTGGAATTTTTTCCATATACATTCGAAATATCAAGTATAACATCGTTCAAAGAAGAAATTTCGAATGTGCATTGCAAAAAAACATATGAATGAAATTAAAAAGTTCAGATGTTTGAAAAAAGAATTGAATTATTTTTGCAACGATGTTCCACTTGACCCCCCCATGCTATTTGAAATTTTTATGTTGACGTGCTCTTATCGCCATTTGCGGAGTCTTCTCTCGAAAAGTAGTATCGGAAATATATTTCACAATAATTTTTGTCCTAAGTGAGGTAAGTGTATCATTCATATCCGCACTTATGCTTCGACATTTCAAATTCATAATGTAAAAAACTAAATTTAAAAGAATTCAGATGGTTTTCAACGATGTTGAATTTTCAAGTTGTCTCGCCATTTGTCGGACAATAACAAAAAGTATTATCAGCTTTCGCCCCATTTTTGTTCGTCAACCCGTTGAAAAGTCATTAGGAAAGACTAACAAAAACCACAGTGTATAAGTTAGGCGCCTATGAAGAAATCACCAAAATTTGGAAATAATTTTTTCCTTGATGTAAAGATTGTTGGGTCTTAATTCAAGCAAGTTTTTTTTTAGTTTTGAGCACCTACACTGAATTGAAGCTTATCAAATCACCTACTAAAACGGCTATTCGAAATTTTTATTCAGAATGCCATATATTTATTCGGTTATAAAGTCTGAAATAGAACTGAATTTTGTGACATCAATATTTATGGAATCTCCATAAGATTTACAAAATTTCCACAGATTTTTTTTTTTTTAAATCACATAATATTGTCATTCGAATGTGAAATGTTCATTTTGTGATATCAAAGTTATACTTATTTGTGATTAAACGTCGAATGAAAAATGTGTCTGACAAAGTCTCTGTGAGAAGACTGAAATTTTTTTATCTACCAGAAAGTATTGTTTTCACCTTGTTCAGTTATTTATTGGTAAATATTTGGTCTCTTATGAGTGATGATAACTGGAATACTTTTTAAGAGGTTATCACGAATGATGGAAAATAGTGACAAAGCTTAACTTTCAGTCACAGATCGATCCGCATTTGATCTCACGATTCGTTATTTTGGAATTAATCGAAATATAGACCTGTATTTAACATTTTCAAATTTATTATATTTTGCCAAACTAATAGCCCTTTCCGATAGGAATCACACAACTTATCCCAACCTTCAATCACAATTAATAGGTGTTGAGTAGAAAATATATGTCTATCAGAAAAAATGAACATCTGTTTTATAGGCAATTCAATCAACTTCAGGTTTGTGCAGAGTTGTTTTTTTTTTGGGGGAAAATCGACCTTTAGCCAATCACTTCTCTCCCCCTCCATGGAATAAAAGATAATTGACTTGTGTACCAATCAGTTGATGTGGGACAACGAGAAGCAATCCTCTCATTGTTTTTGGATTTTTGCTAAATTGTCAAGTTATTTGAAAGTACTTCAATCATCAAACGTGTTGTCGTTATAAAAAAAACCTATTGCAATGATTAACATTGCACCACGAGAAAAAAAATCAAATGCATCTAACTTTAAAACCAGAGGTATCCAAAATATGCCTATGGAATGATTCATATTTTCCCTAGAGTACAACATATTTGAATTTTAATTGAATCTGTTGAACCCAAATAACCAGTTGATTATTTCAAAACAGGAATTCAGCAATGAATCAACAACATTTATTTTTTTCAAAAACCTATCTTTTATAACAAAATTATTTTTCGAACATGAAAAAATAAGCTCTTACCCGTGTTAACATTAAAGAAAAACCCATGAAATAATTTTGAAAAGCGGGATTTGGTACTTCGAAATTATGAGTAAAAACCATGGTATAAACTCACCAAAAGTCTCCATTGATTCATGGCTGGGACATATTTCATTCGTCTTTTCAATGCCTGTCGAAAAAAATATTTCACATAATTTTTTTGCATAGGTATTGAAGTATGTCTGTCATATATGTTCGGATAACTCAATTCAATATTTATGTGAAATTATCATCTTCAAATATCAATTTATCCAACAATAAAATTTCAGTTTGAGGAACCTAAAAAACACGCATTTATAGCGACTAAAATGTAAAGAATAATTTTCAAATATAAAGATTTTTTTCAAGAGTGATAGTCCATCAACCCAATATAATTTAATTTTTCAATAAGTTTAAAATGAGAATATGGCGATTGACAAAAAATTACTATCTTGATGAAAATGGCTTGAAGTACTCTGCAAACCATCCCCGTAATCTGTCGAACATAACCCATAAATTTCAGCTCAATCGGTTTGGCCGTTTTCGAGTCTATAAGAGACAAACATTATTCATTTTTATATATTAGATAACGCTGAAAGCTATCTACCGTATGACACATCAAGCTTAGTGCGTATATACTCACACTTTTGTTGTTGTACCGAAGATGTTCCTTTAGTAGTTTCATAAGGTGGGAGGAATAAAGGATGATTTTCGATCTCTTCATTTTCTTGTTGAGCTAATAACAATATTTTTTTCCCTCTTGTTGCCATTATGCTCTTTCTGGATTTTCTTATCAATGCTGAGAAAAAAATTCATGAATAAGTATACGTAAAAATATTGAACGAGAAAATGTAACGGTCTATTGGTATTCACATGGCAACAGTGAGCGCCCATAGCCGACTCCCTTGTTTGTACATTACTATCGCTGAAACGCGAAACAAATCAAAAAACTTCCTTTAATATTGTTTCCTTACAAACTACATAGTTTGAGGAAATGTAGTATCACTAGGACCTTTAAATTAGCAAATTCCAACCCGAAGGCGAAATTAAAATTCTAATTCAGGACTATTTAGGAAAATATGTCGAACGGCATACTCACCATTGAACGTCCACTTGTCACTATGCACTCTTAGCTCGAACTGAAAATAAAAGACCCAACCTTCTGGACGCAAAAAGATCGGAATCTTGCAAAAAAATATACGCCATGAAATGGCGAGGGGATGGCGGCGCAGTTTTGTTTAACTACGATGTACGGAATTATCCACGATTCTTGACAAATTGACCTCTGGCTGAATTTTGTTTTCTTTACGTTTCCGATTATTCTGAATCGGATGGTACGCAAAACTTATTGATGATGAATCTTGTTTCCATTTTTGGTAGTGAAAAACCAAGTTATCTTTTCAGATGAAGTAATGAATTTGTCTTGAAACTTCACTTTGTGCGTCATATGGGATATTTCTTCAATTATAGATTTAAGTGCTTGGAAAATGTTGCCGAATGACATACAAAATGAATCATTCGATACCGCTTCTTTTCAAAAAATAATGGCTTCTTTTCCCGAAAAAGACTATTTTAGTGATATCTAAAGAAAACAGCTACTACCCCGGCTAAAGCCACGCTGGACGTTGAACTACATCTGATAGATATCGTGAAAGGACCCTAACTTGAAAGAAAAAATCTGAAAATGAAACTTTGCATTTCCATTCAGATAGTAGATTTTTGAAATATCCAGCCTTTCATTCAATTAACAAAAACCCGAAAAAAACAAAATGCCTTTCTTTTCAACAAATTTAGTATGGAAATTGTTTCAGCAGTTGAAATACACGAGAGGTAAAAAGCACTCAAAAACATGTTTACAGTAAAACTGAGTATGAACTATTGGTAATGATAGTTATTTGTGAAACTAGTGCAAAAAGTGTATATTTGATGCATGAAGTTCTGAGTGCAACAAATATGCTTTATGCACATGCTACACACAACATTTGTTTTTGCAGGAAAAAATGTTTCTTTTAAATATCAAACAGTCATGTTTTGAAGAATATTCTAGGGAACCTAAGTAGTTACCATGTTCATTGGTACACTTTTTGAAAATGTGAACCATAAATCAACAAACTTGTCGACGCTCTTTAGTTCTGTCATTTCGACCATGAATTCTTCAATTCCCACAACAAAAAGCCCTGAGTACCAATTTTGATTAGAATAGGACTCTAAATCACAAAATTCGTTCGCCAGCTCGGAACGGAAAAATAATTTCTCCAGATTTGGGTAGGTCATTGTGTGAATAACAAATTCAAAAGCTTGCTTACAAGAATACCTATATTAAAACTGAAAATATTGCGCGGCAAGATTTGGAATCTTCTGGTCACATAGTAACTAACGTCACAAATCTGAAGAACTTCGATTTTTGAATTTTGACAAAACCTTCATAATCTTTGACCCCAAAACCAATTTGGAATGAAATCGGACCATAAATCACAAAACTCATTCGTCATCTTGAGTTTTCGAATTCAGACTATGAAGGTTCAGTGAGAAACAAAAAAACTGCATAATGAATAACCCAATGCAAACCCGTCGAAAGAAGGCGAAATAAAAACTCCAATATAAGATGTATTCTAAAAGAGACGCTGAACGGCATACCCACCTTTGAACGTCCACCTGTTACAATGCAATAATAATTCCAAATAAGAATAGGGAAAATGATATACTACAACATTGCCAAATCTCGTGGACGCAGAAGAATCGAAATGGTGATAAAAATATACGCCATCCCGATATACGTGGAGCGCGAAGAGCGCTCCAACTCGGTGTTTGGCTGAACTACGGTATACGTAAATCTCCACCGTTTTCACAAATGGACGTCCGGCTGAAAATTTATTTCTTTATGTTTTCGAACATTCTACATCCGATGGCATGGAAAACTTTTCTGCGTCCGTATACGGACGCAGAAAGACGGAGGACGCAGATAGTAATGCAAAAACCACAATGTACGGACGCAAGGTTATCCAAGAGCTGTAAATATATTTTATATATATATATATATATATATATATATATATATATATATATATATATCAACGAGTCAACAAACAGACGCCAACCGCTCATTTGTGGTTTCGGTCAGCAGTCCCTGAATTCCAGGGCAACAACCAACGTCACCACGGAGGCAGCTATAGCTACCTGCGTGACATCCGATCAGGAATATGAATATGGAAGAGTATTGGGTGGGGACTGTTAAAAACAAAGTAGAAAGAATTTAATGGACATAGCCCTCAGAGAAGTGTTAACCGTAGACACGTGTTTCGGGCTCTCGGCCCTCATCAGTACGGTGGAGAGTGCAAGATGAACAACACTTGGTGAAAACGACAAATCAACAGGTCAACAAACAGACGCCAACCGCTCATTTGTGGTTTCGGTCAGCAGTCCCTGAATTCCAGGGCAACAACCAACGTCACCACGGAGGCAGCTATAGCTACCTGCGTGACATCCGAGTCAGGAATATAAATATGAAAGAGTATTGAGTAGGGGACTGTTAAAACAAAGTAGAAAGAATTTAATGGACATAGCCCTCAGAGAAGTGTTAACCGTAGACACGTGTTTCGGGTCTCGGCCTCATCGTATGAGGGCTATGTCCTAAATTCTTTCTACTGTTTTACAGTCCCCACTAATACTCTTTCATATTATATTCTGACTCGATGTCACCGGTACTATAGCTCCTCCTGTGACGTTGATTGGCCTGAATTCAGGACTGCTGACAAACCAAATGACGTTGGCCTTGTTGACTCGTTGATGTCGTTTCTACAGTGTTGTTCATCTTGCACTTCTCCACGTACTATGAGGCCGAAGCCGAACGCTAGCTTAACACTCTACTGTCCATTAAATTCTTTCTACTTTGTTTTAACAGTGCCCTCAATACTTCTTTCATATTTATATTCCTGGACTCGATTCACGAGGTAGCTATACTGCCTCCGTGATGTGTGTTGCCCTTCAGGACTGCTGACCGAACCACAAATG
This sequence comes from Gonioctena quinquepunctata, assembly GCA_018342105.1. Taxonomy (NCBI): domain Eukaryota; kingdom Metazoa; phylum Arthropoda; class Insecta; order Coleoptera; family Chrysomelidae; genus Gonioctena; species Gonioctena quinquepunctata. Next base: position 30,043 of record JAFIRS010002772.1, on the reverse strand, counting down.
AGCGGTTGGCATCTGTTTGTTGACTCTGCTGTCGTTTTCACCAAGTGTTGTCATCTTGCACTTCTCCACCGTACTGATGAGCCGAAGCCAACACGTTACGGTTAACACTCTCTGAGCTATGTCCAAATTCTTTACTGTTTTACATGCCCTCACTAATACTCTCTTTCATATTTATATTCCTGGACTCGGATGTCACGCAGGTAGCTATAGCTGCCTCCGTGGTGATGTTGGTTGTTGCCCTGGAATTCAGGGACTGCTGACCGAAACCACAAATGAGCGGTTGGCGTCTGTTTGTTGACTCCGTTGATTTGTCGTTTTCTACCAAGTGTTGTTCATCTTTGCACTTCTCCACCGTACTGATGAGGGCCGAGAGCCCGAAACACGTGTCTACGGTTAACACTTCTCTCTGAGGGCTATGTCCATTAAATTCTTTCTACTTTGTTTTGATATATTTTGAGCCAAGAGCAAACATTATTTCAGCATGAATCAGCAATCAGCACTAAAATTCATTCATAACCTCATTTCACTCTGGCCAAAAAATAAATCATATTATGCTATGTATTTTTTGGACAGGACAGAATGGAATGTCGGTTATTAAATACATTAACTGATAAAGAACTATATATTTCCAATACCTTTCTTCAAACTCAACCGAACAATGCGGAAAATGAAGCGTACACAAAGCGTACTTACTATTCAACAAGTTTTCGTCTCTTCTCAGGAGTTTTTCTGAGGCTTATTAATGTCCATCAAATATAAAATGAGATAATCATTATAAAATGCTTGCTTACCTTTTTGCCTGCATTAAACATGAACCAAATCGAAAAACTAAACAACTACTTAATTAAACAATTACTCTTCGTGTGAATTACTTGCAATTGGTAATGCTGAACAAATGACGAATAATAACAATTCGCTATCACACCACTGCGAAGTGAGCGACATCTAGCTTGCACCATTCCAATGTCAAACTACTGGAAAACAATGACTACGCCACAACATGGCTGATCGAGGAACAAATAATTTGAATGTTTTTTTGTGGTTGTTATGAAATCACAAGAATATTAACAAAAACGTTTTTAGATGCCATTTTTCATAAAAATCCACTAGAAAGCACGTGTATATCAAATGACAAAATAGTGGAAAACAACGTTGAAAATCACAACCAATTGTCAACGTTGAACTTTTCAACCCGAAACGTTTATTTAACCAATACTACGTTGATAAAACGTTTGAACATCCTACGTGTGCTCATTGGGATAGTGCCCTTAGTTTCATTTCCATGAGATAAATGAGTTGAAGTTTGAAACTTACTTTGGTGTAACAAGATATCAACTTTTTCACTACAACAAATTAACACGTGCAACCATCAGCAAAAAATGCATCAAACTAAAGAAGTGTGTATCACCAACCACAGAAATGTCAATTTTACGGTTATTTTAAAAATCAAGCAAGATATTATCGGTGTCCGAAAGTACCCCATGGCCGAATCTACCACGCTTTCCTCTATACCTCTCATTTTTCTGCCTGCTTTTTGCGGTTGAACTAATGATTCAACAAGTTTTGAAAGGTCGATTTCGGAAATGAGGCGAATATAGCAATTGATTTCCGAGACTGAATCGTATTCCTACCGGGACACGTAAAAGTATATTGCTCTGTGCGGCACATGTCTCCGGTTGTATTTTCAAGCTAGTGTTCTCCCAAAAAACTAACTCATTTATCGCTTCCGCACGCAGCTGTTTTTTGTTAACTTTTGCTGGAGCGCCAGTTAGTTATAAAAAACGCACGCCTCCAGTTGCATGTACCGCAGTCACAAAACAATCCTACTTATGTTTGATAACGTCCACTTCGACATGTGATAGAAAAAACATTGAGTTCCAAGTAGTTATACCGAACTCAAATATATCCCCTAATCTCCCAGACCATCACCGAGGAAATCTAATGGCTCTAGAATTCCCGAACAGAGGCTTCGCTGTATGGAAAAACCAATCGACAAACGTCTCCATCCATTTTTCATGTTAATGAGCTTCCGGTAGGCTTTAACTCGTGTGCAATACCAGATGTCCTATCTGTAATAGGACATCAGTGGAGCTCATGAATGCGCTTAGTGCTGATAGGTAATCAGGACTATTTCCGCCGGCGGGAAAATGTGTGGATTCATGGAATTGGGATCAGCCTGTAGCGAGAAAAAAGTAATGGAGAGGGTCATATTGAACTAATTCTGCAGGGTAGAAAGTATTTAACTCTGGGATATCAAGTTTCTAATTCGAAGTCGAAGAAAATTATTCCCAACATTAGTAAGCATTAATATTCCCTGAATTGACACTTCACGTACTTATAGTCTTTTAAGCGATTTTATTTCTTCCTGGCATAGGCGTAGGTTCAAGAGATTGGCTGCTACAACAATTACCGATCATCTGGTAAGCTAGAATATTTTTGAAATTGAAATTAATCATGGAACTCATTGTAGAAGTCTGCTCCCGATTTTGAATTTTATATAATAGGTAGCAGTTGGCAACTGACGCATCCACGAAAAAATAAAATAACTCCAGTCACCACCGTCTACTTTTTCATGATATATTGATGAATCTTCTCCAAACCTCCCATATTATTATAATCTTTTATGACTTGTGGGCAGGGTATCGCATTTTTGTTTCCATTCACATTTGTTCAAAGTTCTGTTGTTTTTCCAGAAGGATCGTAAAGAAAATAGCTATTAGAACGCTTTTAATATTTCCATAATCCTTCCACTCCTTATTTAACAAGTTTGGGACATAAACAGAATAAGTTCGAAACAATAATGTCCACTAAATCAGTATACAATAAGTTTATAGCGTCGTTGAGAAGTATAAAAGAAAAAAGGGATAGTAAGTATTAGACAATAATGAATTATACAGTGCTTTCGTAAAGTATTGAATACATTCATTTTTAGCCAAACCATCCATTCCTGAGGAATCTTCTGAAACAGGTCGATTTTTAATTTCAATTTGCCACATAAGGGAAAATTAAATATACAGGGGATCCACGTTTGACTAATGACGTCCGCGACAATTTTTTCAAATGGAACACCCTATATATTATTCAATTTTTGGAATTTCCATGGAAAGCTGATTTCAAAAATATATCACGAATAGGGTTTGTATACAGTGCGTCCGTTAAATTCAGTGCTTTCGTAAGTTTGCCTTCCTACACTTGTATAGATTGTCTATAATAATTCTATTATTTTTTGGGTTGTGGAAGGTTACAAACCCAAGAAAACTCAAGTAAAAAATTGATTTTCCTCCACAAAAATGACGTTCAAGCAATATCAAATACCTCCTTATCTGTTGCCCACACAGGACTCAATTTCAACTTTCATCCTGGAAATATTGATAAATTTCAGTATTATCGAATGATTTGACCATATTTCATTCAGGGTGTCTGAAAAACACGTTCTTGTAGGCGATAAGGGAAAACGGCCATAAACCATTTATTTACCTGTGACTGTTGAGAAATCATGATTCACCTTAAGTAGAACTCAATTTTATTCCAATCAAAAAACAAATGAAGGTCATATTAATCGCTAATTCATGTGTTCGTAGTGCTGACCATTTACACGCAAACATCCGTGGATCGAAGTCATTACATGGTTGGTTGTTGCTCTTTGAACCTCTTCTGGCCGAATTTCCTCGAAAGCACGTATTATCCTCTGTTCCAATTCGTCCCATGAATTCATAGGTGTTTCATATACAATCTGTTTGATTTTCCCCCAGAGGTAAAAACTAGAGGAGTTAGATCTGGGGATCGCGGTGGCCAAGGCTGTGGACCCAAGCGTCTTATCCACCGATCTTCAAAGGTTGTAGTCAGTTCTCTCCTCACTTCTCGTGTACAGTAAGGGGGGCACCGCTCAACTGATACCAACAACTCCGATATACAGGAAGCGGCAAATTGTCCAAAAAGTCGCTAACTGTTGTTCTCAAAATATTCAAATATTTTCCAGAATTCAAGTTTTCATCACAAATACAATATGATAATTTATCATTCATTAGTAAACAAAACACATTTAAACTGAATTTTTCTTGAAATCCCCTTTCTTTTATGAAATGGGGATTTTCTGTAGCCCAGAAATGATTGTTTTTGCGATTGAATATTCCATCTCTCGAAAATTCAGATTTATCCGTCCATGTAATTTTCTGAAGGATGAAGGAAATTTGAATCTTCATGAGTCCATGTTAAAATCCATTCACAAAAATCAACACGTTTTGGAGGATCACCTCTATGTAGGGCATGAGCTTTGCTGAATTTATAATCATGCATTTTATGTTTTTTTCTAAAGTGAAGTTGAAGTGCGGGTCATACCTAAATTCACAGCGGATCTTCTCAATGATACATGAGGGTAGGCGTGAAAATACCCCAAGACATTAATTTCATTTACTTCGTCTCCAGTTATCGGTTTGATTTGATTTCTTGGTGCTTCAACATTCCCAAACACAGCATAATTCCGTTCAATTCTTCTGAATTTTTTTCTATTCATATGCGGTAAATTTGGATAAAGTTCATCGAATTTTCTGCATGAATATAAAACAAATTTAAAATATCTGCATTTGAAAATGCATTATAATCCATTTTTAGTACTTTCTTCTGACAGAAACACTATGAAAATTACTGCTCGTCAAACTTGAAGTTTGTTTTGCTCTTTTCTGGTCACGGCACACTACAGATCATTTCAATTGGAAAATTTGACCTATTTTGATTCGTTATACTGGGAATTGAAAATGATAGTCACACACTTCAATATACTACAGAACATTTCGCATGTTCTTGCTATAATTTGATTACATTGATCATGAAGAATAAACAATTTACATTTTGATTCTTTTCTAATCAAATTTACGTTAATGAACGCGCAAACGTTTTATTATTGATGACATTTCATAGCTACCTAATACAAAATATGGCAAAATAATCCAATTTTTATAGAAACTTGCTTTTATTTCGGAAACCACTTAGGTATAGGAACATGAAACATCATTTGAAAGGAACTTCAATTGTCTTTCAGATTTTCGATTATATACAGGATGTTTCATTTGAAAAAATGCACTTTTCACCACTTTTGTATGAATCGGTAAAATCACAAATTTTGAACGACCCTGTATAATGGAGAAAAAATTTCCTTAGACACAACTAATACACAGAACATTGTCAAACTACATCCGAAATTTCAGCTGTCTTCGAATCCAAATACCGCAGTAATGAACATTTGATTAAAGCTATGTTTCGCATAAAAAATAAGGAAATCAACGAATTTCTCGCAAACCTCTGGAGATAGGTATAGGGAAATATCATGCAAAAATAATCGAGAAGCAATAGCAAAGCGAGAAATGCAATAATATATAGGGTGTCCTATTCAAAATATCAAAGTTGTTGCTACTTTTCAATATGAGCGGCAACGTCGCAGCGCTGGAAACATTTAAGATCGATAGAACAGAACTAGTCACCTAAGAAACCAAATTTTTAAAATAATCCAATGTCCCGTTTTTCAGAAATGTCTAATAGGCCATCGAGATTGGGACACTCTATATATATATATATATATATATATATATATATATATATATATATATATATATATATATATATATATGAAAGAGAGAATGAGGGGATGTTTTTCACTAATTTAGAATATTTTCTGAACAATTTATCTGGATGGTTTCTTGAACAAATTACTGTCGGTTACCGCACTTTTAAAAAAAATTGTTATTATTTCAACTCTGTCCGCGATCGTAGACACCATTATTGCGGAAAGATATTTAGCAGCTTTAGTCAAGTAATTCACTCTAATGTCGTTCAATCCAAGATCAGTTTGACACTGAAAGACGTCCACAATTGCGATTTGGCGAAAAAAATTATATCATACATGTTTTTGTTGTACTCACATTTGAGTCGTATTCGAGAAAACGTCTTTCTATCGATTCTTGAGAAACTTAACATTTTTTCTATCAAGTAAATAAGGCTGAAATAAAAATTTTAAACGGAATTGCATGTTTTTTGTTGGTAAACAGTTAGATCATGAAATTTCTTGACAATGATAATTATCTTTAAACAGTTTGTTAGATGTTATTTTCATTGATTGAGTGAATAAAAAGTTATTTCCCAACTTCAAGTTCCTATATCTTGAAAACGAATTGATAGAATAAATTTATGTTTGTTGTTTGATATTAACACTTTGAGTGCTGACATCATATGGTAACAGACACCCGGAAGCTGACAGTTTTTTTTTCGAAATAATGAATAATAAGAACATTGACATGTAAAAATATTTATTTTGAAAAAAATACAGAAATAATGTGATAATTGCCATGACGTCGAAAAACGTCGTCAGCCTCCTGCAATGAAACTCTCTGCGAGAGGCTGATGGCGTCGAAAGTCGTCATGCAGATCAACACGGTAAATTTACAAAGATTCGTGAAATTTCGAAAAACATGGTTTCGCACATAGGGAAGGCTTCCCAGGACAGTAAGGGCAGTGGTACACAGTTTCTTTCCTCACTTTGTTCTTAGAACAATAGGTTCATCTACGATGTGCATGCTTTTTGGTTGTTGCTATTGGAGGTTTTTTTTTTTGGAATATGACTCGAATCAGCGGGTTGCTGTTGATTTTTCTCAGTTTGTTTTTCTGGAAGTAGGTTTTCCAAGATTTCAATTCTGAAATCATACAACGGAATCCTTGATTTTTCGAACTTTCTGTACAAAAACGTTTATTTCACACTTATATTACACGCTGACGTCCGCGCAACAGCTCTGCTCGCAGGCTAATAACGTATAGAACGTGACTATACAGACGGCGTCGAAAGACGTCATGCGCACCCCACTTACTTTTAATCTTAGAATCAGCGGTTTCAATTATTCAATCATATGTATTTGCAATTTTAAGTACTTTATATTAAGTATCGAATAACGTCGAAAAACGCCGTCAGTACTTAAAGTGTTAAGAAGGAAAATACCTTTCAGATGAGGTATCCATTGCCATTCAAAAATTTAGGGGTGGCGGTCACAGCTCCGAGGGATGGAATGTATTTCGTGTGAATTTAATCGCGAACGATGTCCCTCTCGAAAATGCAGTTGACGTGTCCGAGCGTTCTTATATAATTCGGGTCTGCCGACCTACAGAGCCGTTGTTCCGTTTTCAATGGCCCACTCTGTATATAACGACTCTTGTTTGTAGCTGAACACTATTTAAAATGTAAATATTTTGTGGGGATGCAGCTATGTTTCAATCAAGCTCTATTTTTACTATTGTGAAAGCTTTCGAACTAAGTTTATTTCTCCTTTAGTCACTAGTATATGAGTATAAGATGAATTAACAATCAGGAAAATGGTATGATTTTCAGACAGTGAAACATAGCTGCATCCCCACAAAATATTTACATATTTATATATATATATATATATATATATATATATATATATATATATATATATATACAGGGCTATTCAAATTCGTTTCTGTACATGGGGATCTCGTAAACGATAAGAGATAGAGTGTCGGTTAAATCGTGGCATAGTTGCGTATTTTATAGACCTATTCAATGATGTGAAAAAATCGAATTTAGCTCTTTTGGTTCTGGAGATATACAGGAAAAAAAAAAAATCCCAAATTATTTTTTTGCCTGTATTTTCTTTATTCATGTGACATATTTGTGTATTTTATAGACTATTCAATGAGTGAAATCATGAATCTTTTATACAGGGTGTCATCTGGCTTGGGCCACCCCCATCTTTGAATTTTTAAATACGGACCTGTATTGTTTGTTGTAGTTTTTGGATCGTCGACGTTCACTTCATACTGAGAAATTGAATTTAATTTTATATTTCGGGAAGTTTCGGTAATATTTTATTATAATTGGGTGAATTATTCCCTTTTAAATTACGGCCCTGGAAATTGGTTGACTGAGTTAAATAAAAACACAATAGCAACTTTCACGTCTCCCCATGTACCATAGTGTTTTTAGAAGTATTTTTTCATTTTTAGGTACCAATTCATATTTCTTCACATTTTCAATGCTCTTTGAGCGTTTTCTACAATGAACTTCGAATAGCAAAACCTTTTATGATTTTTTGAAACATATCTACAACAAAATAGATTATACATATGTATTTTGATAAGCTGAAAAAAAAACGATAGCAATAATTACATCCGAAACGAACACTATAATTGTAATGAAAATTGAAATGAAGTAATTTATATACACAAAAAAATCAATGGCGCAATAAATGTTCGAATTGGAGTCCTTCCATTTCGAGACATTTTTTAACTCGTTTTTTCATATTATTTATTGCCCTTAATACACTTCTTTGCTGCATTGTTGCGAAAGCATTCAAAATCCTCAATCTCAAGTCTTCCACTTTTTCTATCTCTGCCAACGTCAATCCTATTTTCAATGTCCCCATAGAAAATAGTCAAAATAGTAAGATCTGGTGATCTTGCAGGCCATATTATTGGCCCATTATTTGCTATCCATCTGTTGTTGAATGTGGTATTCAGAAACTGATTAACCTCTCTTGTACAATGAGGACGAGCTCCATCATATTGAAACCAGATTCCATTCAACCTACCTATTGGAATATCTTCGAGGTATTCAGTGAAGGTGGTCCTTAAGAATTGCAAATAACGTTCGCCATTCAATGTCTCCTGGAAAATATATGGCCCAAGAATTTTATTATCAAAATTCCTGCCCATACATTGAATCAAATCGCACTTGAGGACGAACTTCTCTGAAATTATTTTCATTGGTCTGAGACCAGACATGTTCATTATTCCTATTGAATACCCGCAATTTGTGAAACGACTCTCATCGGTCCAAATGATGTTATTCAAAAAATTCCCATCTCTCACGATTTGTCTACGCAACCAGTTGCAGAAATTTCTTCTTCTTTCGGATTTCCTGGATGTAATTTATGGAAACGTTTTAATTTTGTAACATTTAAAATTATGCTTCCTGAGAGTGCGCCAAACTGTCGTTTGTGGCAAATTCAATTCATCTGCAATTTGTACCGATGATTTCGATGAATTTTCATTAATATAAAATTCAGTGATATTACTGAAAGTTTATTAAAATTTAAAAAAATTACTTTTCAACAATACTTTCCTCTATTTCGGCTGGAGTTCTGTTGCCATAACTTTTGCGAGGCTTATTGAATGATCCAAATTCGCTAAGGTTTTTGTCTGATTTCTGAACAAAGTTTCATGCGGTTGACGCCTTTCAGGATAAATTTCCATATACCGTCGGGCTGTAGCATAACTGTTTCTATGGTTTTCATAAAAAATTTCACCATGTCCCGTTTTTCTTCAGCGGAAAACATAATTTTTACACCAATAAACTCAAAAATATACAACAAATATGACAAATGTCAAAATATTATCGACAATTGTTCTCATAGTCTACTGAGATTTCATCGGTATTAAACATGGTAACTAAAGACATTAGCAACTTATAGGTAAGTATTATAGTAACTAGCAAAAATGTGGTGTTATGATCTTTCTATCTCCAAGAATCACTTATGGTGCAAGAAAATGTGGAAGACTTGAGATTGAGGATTTTGAATGCTTTCGCAACAATGCAGCAAAGAAGTGTATTAAGGGCAATAAATAATATGAAAAAACGAGTTCAAAAATGTCTCGAATTGGAAGGACTCCAATTCGAACATTTATTGCGCCATTAATTTTTTGTGTATATAAATTACTTCATTTCAATTTTCATTACAATTATAGTGTTCGTTTCGGATGTAATTATTGCTATCATTTCTTTTTCAGCTTATCAAAATACATATGTATAATCTATTTCTGTTGTAGATATGTTTCAGATAATCATAAAAGGTTTTGCTATTCGAAGTTCATTGTAGAAAACGCTCAAAGAGCATTGAAAATGTGAAGAAATATGAATTGGTACCTAAAAATGAAAAAAATACTCGCTAAAAACACTATGGTACATGGGGAGACGTGAAAGTTTATTGTGTTTTTATTTAACTCAGTCAACCAATTTCCAGGGCCGTAATTTAAAAGGGAATAATTCACCCAATTATAATAAAATATTACCGAAACTTCCCGAAATATAAAATTAAATTTAATTTCTCAGTATGAAGTGAACGTCGACGATCCAAAAACTACCAAAAAAATACAGGTCCGTATTTAAAAATTCAAAGTTGGGGGTGGCCCAAGTCAGATGACACCCTGTATAAACGATTCATGAACATATTCTGATAGCCCACATCAAGTGCCAATAGCAAAATGTGGACAGATTTTCAATATGTCTGGGCAGATTTTCAATATGTATGCGATTTTTGGTTTTCCTGTATATTTCCAGAACCAAAAGAGCTAAATTCGATTTTTTCACATCATTGAACAGGTCTCTAAAATACGCAACTTTGCCACAATTCAACCGACACTCTATCTCTTATCGTTTACGAGATCCCCATGTACAGAAACGAATTTGAATAGCCCTGTATATATATATATATTTTATTGGTGCCCCTTTTCACCCATTTAAAGCACGCCTCAGCGTGTTTAAATAGAACTTTAAAAAACGCGCGTTTTTTAAAGGTAACCATGACAACATCAACAAATCGAGAAACGTGAAGTCTAAATGACAAATTTTTGATTATTGATCTGACAGGAGTACCTTGTAACGTCAAATAAAATATTACTCACAATTCGTTCATTTATATGTGCTCCTCCATCCATTTGATGAACTTTTCATATTCTTTTTTATATATATCACTGGATTTTCGCGGTATTAACCGCGATTCTGCCTCACTATTCAAAAAATCGATATTCGAATAATTCATTTTTGAGCTCTGGTGACAACAAATATTTATCTTTGGTAACAAATTGCAAATGAATGTTTTTCTCATTTCCATGACAACGAAAGGTATACTGATATATAATATAATACCAGTGTATATGATTTCAAAGTGCACCAATAAAAAAAAATAACGTAAAGTATTCGTGGATAACTGGTCTTAAAAACACTTGCTCTATTTCGAGCACTCCGGCTGCGCCGTCGTGCTCGAAAAATCGCGCGTGTTTTAAAGCCCTTTTTATCCACTTATACTTTAATATACTATTATATAAATACACGTAAGAATCGTTTTCGACTGGATGGTAGAGAGAGGATTGTATTTGGCAGGTTTCGCAGTCACTTACTCAAAGAAAATGCTCTTTTTTATGTTCAAGCTTTCGAGATTTATTATCTCTTCTTCAGGAACTCTGAATTACCAATGATATTGATTAGTAATGTTACAGAAATAAAATTGTTTGTACTCACGAAATGTGAGGTTATAAAATAGCTAAACAATACAGTATGATATCGAGGAAATAATTCATTCTTGTACGGCTTATTGTAAAAAACATTGAATTAAGACGTTCACATACATTCAGATAAAAAACTTGTTATAAAAATAATTAAAAAGGATGTTCTGCTCAGCAGATCATTAAAAACATAAACAATTTTGTGACAGAAACGTCTGTCACTCTTCATACTGATGTTGTGCAGTGACTGTTGACATCTTACAGTAATGCCAATTGTTTTGGGAGGCACTGGGTCTATCGTCAGTTGTTGGGAGTTAGTGTGTTGTGAGTTTGGTGGTTGCTGGTTGTAGATTTGGTTGTTGGTTGTAGTAAATATGTGCAAATAATGTTGAGTCCTTCTATGTCTTTTTTAGAGTTTACGGCCAGTGGTTGTTTGAAAATGTTGGTCATTTCTATGAAAACTCTTTTGTGTGTGTTTGTTTCTTTGTCTAATATTTTGGCGTTTTCATACTAAAAATTGTGCTCGTTATCCCAAACGTGTTTAACCAAAGTACTTGTTTGTTTATTACCTCTCGCATCACTTTTATGTGAGGTGATTCTATCTTTGAGGCATCTGCTGATTTGCCCGATGTATTCCTTGTCACAATCGGCATAGGGAATGGAATAGACCACGTTCGACAGATGTAATAGTTGATCTTTGTCTTTTAATTTGGAGAAAAAATTGTTGGGTATCTTTTAATTCTTGGATGCTAATTCAATATTGTCATATTCAAGAAATAATTTTTTTCAATTTGTATGATAGATTTCCTAGGTAAGGTAATGAATAGTAGAAAGTGGGTTTGTTCATGGGTACTTGATTATTGGTGGTGTTTGTATCTGTTGGAGCTAAATGTGTTGAGGATCTGTGGAATAATAGATGATTCAATAAGTTGGCGGGGTAACCATTGTTGTTGAATAATGTTGCTAGTTTTTTCAGGTTTTTTTCTCTTAAAGTTGTATGAGTGGTCTTGATGACTCTGTTTTTCATGGCTAATACCAAGTTAATCTTCTGTTGTTTTTGGTGGAATGATTCTTAATATAGGTATTTGCCAGAAGAGCCTGGTTTTGAATACCACGTGGTGATTAACTTATTTTCATCCCTTCTAATTAATTTTATATCTAAAAAGGGTACGCTGAAGTTGGAGTCCTCTTCTTCTATCGTGAAAAATATAAATTGGTTGTAGTTATTGAAAACTTCCAATATTTCATCTTTCTTATTGTATGGTATGCTTAGTATTATATTATCTACGTATTTTTTTATGAAAGGTATGGAAAAAGAAAGTTTTTTAAAGTTATCTTCCACTAGATCATCCATGACATATTGTGCCAGAATGGGAGATACTGGACTGCCCATTGGCATGCCAAGAATTTGTTTATAATATGTACCTGAATAAATGAAGGTAGTGGTATAAAAAAAAAATCTATCAGTCTGAAGAACGCGTTCTTGTCCATTTCACAGCATGTTGAAATTCTATCCCAATGATGATCTATGCTATGCTTGGCTAAGTCAAGAGAGATATTGTTAAAAAGTGATTTTACATCCAAACTGATTATTATGTGATCTTGAGGTAACTGAAATTCGTTAATAAAGTCAAAAAATTTAAATGAAACTTTTACGACATACTCATTTTTATTTTCATATGCCAACGTCAAAATATCAGTAACCAGTTGTGCTACGCCCTTGTTGGGACTGTTGATGGTTGAAATGATGGGGCGCAGGTGTAACAAGGGCTTATGTATTTTAGGGAGTCCATAGAACTTGTTAACTGTGCTATTGTATATTCTGTACATTTGACCTTCTTTTTTTGACAAAGATTTTCCTTTTAATTTTAATTTTTTTTTTTTTTTGGAAGGAATAAAACTTTTTAATTTTTTGTAATATTTCGTATCATTTAGGATTTCTTTTGCTAACGTTTCGTATTAATCTGTACTGATAACGGTGGTAACGTTCATTTTGTCAGAAGGTATAATTTTTATTTCAGGATTATCTTTGAGACATTTTTTTGTTTTATTGTACATTTTTGTGATTTGGCTTTCGTTGCTAAGTCTTTGATAGGCAAAATTTGTAATTATGTTGCAAGTTTGTGTTAAAACCAAATTTCTGTCAGATTTTTCTTAATGACTCACAATGTAGTCTATGTCAGCTAGTTAAAGTGGAATTTTTTTGTCACTGTTATTTGGTTCTACACTAAATTTCGGTACTAATGCAAGGAAATCACTAACGTCTTTTGGAATTTGTATGTTTGTTAGATTTTGTATCCAAATGGGTAGGAAATCTATCATACAAATTAAAAAAATTATTCCATTAATATGACAATATTAAATTAGCTTTCAAGAATTATAAGACAGCCAACAATTTTTTCTCCAAATTAAAAGACAAAGATCAACTATTACATCTGTGGAACATGGTCTATTCGATTCCACGTGCCGATTGTGACAAGGAATACATCGGGCAAACCAGCAGATGCCTCAAAGGCATAAAAGTGATGCGAGAGGTAATAAACAAACAGGTACTTTGGTTAAACACGTTTGGGATAACTATAACAATTTTTCGTATGGAAACGCCAAAATATTAGACAAAGAAACAAACACACACAAAAGAGTTTTCCTAGAAATGACCAACATATTTAAACAACCACTGGCAGTAAACTCAAAAAAAGACATAGAAGGACTCAACATCATTCACACATATTTACTACAACCAACAACCAAATCTACAACCAACAACCACCAAACTCCCAACACACTAACTCCCAACAACTGACGATAGACCCAGTGCCTCCCAAAACAATTGGAATAACTGTAAGATGTCAACAGTCACTGTCACTGCACAACATCAGTATGGAGAGTGACAGACGTTCCTGTCACATGATTGTTTATGTTTTTAATGATCTGCTGTTTTCAATGATCTGCTGTTTAATTGATCTGCTGTTTTTAATGATCCTTTTTAATTATTTTTATAACAAGTTTTTTATCTGAATGTATGTGATAGTCTTAATTCAATGTTTTTTACAATAAACCGTACCAGAATGAATAATTTCCTCGATTTTATAGTGTATTGTTTAGCTATTTTATAACCTCACATTCCGTGAGTACAAACAATTTTATTTCTGTAATCAATATCATTGTTAATTCAGAGTTCCTGAAGAAGAGATAATAAATCTCGAAAGTTTGAATAGAAAAAAGAGCATTTTCTTTGAATAAGTGACTGCGAAACCAGCCAAATACAATTCCTCCAGGTTTTTTTATAATCACCTGTTTTCCGCCATTTCTCATGAAAAAAATGTAGGAAATGCTCATATAGCGATGAATGCCATTTTAATGAATATCTCCTTTCCATTCCCACTTTTTCAACACTAATACATTTAGTTCTATCTGCCAATTCATCTATTTTCCCCCCTATTTTGCCTGTATGATGTTGTTTAGAGAAAATATTAGGACCCAAATTTTACCAAACATGCAAGTTTTGACAAACATCATAGGAAAACTTCACGTGGTGACTCAACTTGAAAACGAAAAAAAGGTTCGTTTCTGACAAATTGGAACTCTTCCTAGTATATTTCTGAATCCAAAATATCAAGTATAACATATCAAGGCAAAGTTACCGATTTGTCCTTATTAAACAGATAACTGATAATTACAAATTGGAATGTAATATCACCCTATTAATCACATCGTGTCAGGCAATCAAAAAATAAGTTCCCGAAACTCGGTTAATTGAGGTGTATTAAGATTCTTTGTTTATAGTCGCTACCAAAAAACTTCGAAAGTGGGTATAATTATCGTTGAATCCAGCACGCGAGCTCTCGTAAAAGTATTTAATTCCAGCCCAATCTCGAGTGCTTTCTTTCGATAGGGGAACTTGACAGTCATACTTCAGTAGCATGCAACATAAAATGTGAAAATATAATAAGGGATGTATGAAGGAGTGATCGTAAAAAAGATTAGGACTGTAGCAGGTAATAAAAGATATTGCCTTGAATGAAACAGATTGCACTGTAGTAACACCAAGTAGGTCGCCAATTTCGATTTTTTATTGTTTTCATGAAAATAACTTTTTTTGTAGATTATTCAATGCAGTTTGTACCAGAGGCTACCGTTTAGTTGAATATGGGAACGTTTTTTTAGTGATTCTTGAATCCTGGGTGGACTTTATCCCTTTGTGGGCGGAATTCTTTTTTTTCAAATTCATCAGTAACTGAATGATTTTTGGGGCATATGGGGACAAGAAATAAATGAAAATAAATGCATTTACTTTCTATTTTGAATATTTTATTGAAAAACAACTAGACCACAAACAAATATTTGAACAGCATGCAATGGAACGAAACAGTTCCTTCCTTCAGATACACATAAACCTACTCATATGTCTTGGGCGATGAGGTACCGCTTTCGTACTGCAATACAATAACGTACTTTGGATCCATGCTGAGGAATATGAGCAGCTTTATCAGATCTTATTTCTAGAGGATCTCGTACCTTGAACTTGTAACTGGTACTTGACTTGACCGTGCTTCTTCTCCCTACTTTGGGCATTTTTGGGTCAGCTCCAATCAAACCAGTGGCCACAATAATTTTGAACCGTTTCAGAGAGAAGCCGGCACCAGTTGTAAGAACTAGCAATTGAATTAGGTGATGCGTAAAATGATGGCAGCGAGATGCACGGCTGCGTTTTGATGACTTCTTTCATAGATAATGATCTTCGATAATTGTTTGTTTGGCGCCGACTCAAAATCAGTTGCTTACATTAGTTTAGGAGCTCAATTATCATTTAGACTAGGAAGGTTTATTTTATTTCTTGCTTTTCACTTGATTTTTTCGTCGGTTTAATTTTTTGTTAAAAAGTTTTTATTTTTTACTTTTCAGTTCCGTATTTCGTCGGTTTAATTTTTTGTTAGAAAGTTTTCATTTTTCAATTTTTTGTGGTTAAAATCCACCAATTACTACCTACTTGTTTTCTGATTACTTCCAAAATACTTACTTACCCACCCTACTTCAACTATTACCAGTTACACCCTATCCACTGAAAAAAGAATTATCGGAATCAGACGCCTTAGTAAAAAGTTATGCGTGATCATACATAAAAAAATATGATGGAAAAACATAAAATATACGGGTCGAATAGAGAACCTCCTCCTTTTTGGTTTCGTCGGTTAAAAATGGAGCAAGAGGAAGCTTTAGTATCTTTAAATAACTCAATGTCAGATTCGAGTGATGATGATGATGATGAAAATGCTCATATTCGTGTTGTAAGAGGTCCAATGGGTAAGATAACCACAACTCCAAATACTTATTACAATGCATTCATTCATATGTACAGAATGATTACGGGACCAGTTTTGTAATCTCTAATGTATGACATATTGGTGAAGCAGAGTAGAATCATTGTTTTAGTCAGTTTTCAATATAAACAAATGTTTAAGATCCACGACCCAAAGTGCAAAATTATATGGAGAATGTTGTAGACCACTATAGTGATGCTGAATCCTGGGAAAATTTCCGAATGAACAGAGCAACGTTCAACCACATTCTTGGGAGTATAACGAACGAAATAAGTACACATATATTGGACAGAGGTGGACACACTATCACACTCAAGGCTCAATTATTGATTTCCCTATGATATTTTGGACTCTCATCGGTTAGTGTGAGAACATGAATTACTTTCACATTATTGCCTGACACATAATTAATGTTAGATGATTTTTTGCAAGATCTATATGTGGTAGATTTAATATTGGTAAAGCTACTGGCCTTCGAACATAAGAATAGTAACGAGTTTTGAAAAGAAGTGAAGTGTGGACTTGGAATGAAAACAATGGTGTTGAATTTCCAGATGACACTCACCTCTTGGGGGACAAGGCCTGTCCTTACCTTCTCGAACTGATCACCCCTTACAAAGATAATGGACACTTAAGTAAATGAACAAAAAAATTTCAATTTTCTATTATGCAGAACGAGAATCACTATAGAGAGAGCATTTGGGTTGCTGCAAAAAAGGTTCAGGTGTCTGAAGGACTGCTTGGAAGTTAGAAAAATAACATGGATTCCGAAATATATTATAGCTGTGTGTATTGCATGATATTTGTATTATGCAAAATGATATTATTGAAATAGAGCCAAATAATGAAGTGCCTGATGATGATCATGAGGAAGGTGAAGTGGGAATTCTTGGGCTTCATAGGCAAAAAATACTGTTGGGTAGAGCCAAGAGGAACCGATTATGCCAAGAAATGAATCATCCTTGATGATTTTCTAATTAATATTCAGAATAAACAGATCAAAATGCATATACTGTTTTATTAGCACCTCCCTGTTATGTCCATGCTCCCTAAATATGTATTATCTGTGATAATCTATACTAGTGAGTATATTTTGGTTTGAGCAGTCTGAACCAATGTAATAATTGATGGTAGTTAACTTGTCAGCCAAAGGTCGACTAAATTGCCTTCTTTTTAAATGAAATTCAATACAAAAAATCAGCCAGTTTTCATCAATAGAAGATACTACTTTAGGGTGGAGTAGAATGAATTTTTCAAATTACATATTTTTGGACCAATTGGGTAATAATTTTGACTTTTCTGGAGTATGTGGTAAATACATTAGACCATAACAATAAATATATCCATATAAACTATAGAAAAAGTATAGATTCCAAATATGAAAAAATCATCTTGAGTCAATTCTGAAACTGTATTATTAAGTACTAAAGTATATAATCTGTAGTTATAGAACACTCCAGAAATAAATAAAAATCCTTGGTTGAAAAATTATTCTATATCACATTAATGAAACTCTGGAATAAAACAATATGCTAAGTATAAAAAAGTAAAAAACAAAAATGAAAAAATTCTCAAAAAAGTTAAGGCACTCTTGGTTCAACAGGGATTGACTAATAAAAGGCAATTTTTTTTTATTAGTTCAAGCGTCTATTTTAAAATTCTCCTTAAACTACTCGAAATATTTTTTCTTCATGCCTTTTTTGAATCCCATCATCAAAATCTTTAAGAGAAAATGTTTTTGATCTTTTTTTTCATCAGGTGGAATTTTATTCCTTTTAATAACAGGCACATTTTCAATATTTGTACTGGGTCTTTTTATTAGCCCACTACTAAAAGCAGTGCATACTGGGGTGAAATGTGGATCCTTATGATGAATTTCCTGGAGATCTTTAAAATATTTCCACTGAACATTTCCATTTCCCGATTTCTCACTCTTAATTTTTACTTTATCATAGGCCTCTTTAAAATTTTTCCATTTCTCATCAAATTTCACACTACCCTTAATTCCCCGTGAAGCTTCATTTCGGTACTTATAATGTACCAAACTTTCTTTTTGCTCAACATACCGATGTTGAATTTTTCTTTGTGTATTTTGTATGTTGCAATTAATGGTGCAACTTCTTCTTCTTTCCAAACATTTGATTCCTTTCTTTGAGAGTCCTCGTCATAGGAATGTCCAACTGTTTGCTGGACTGTCTGCAGTTGGGGAACGAATATCTCTCTAAACATTTGTTTACTTTCGTAATTCAAATCAACATTTGAAGCATCTTCAAAACAATTGTGATTTGCAGCAATTCCATTGTTCACAATTCCATTCAGAGTGCCTAAAACAATTTCACAGTGGCCACAGGAAAAAACATAAGTATCCTTGAAATAAAAATGTAAAGAATGTGCAAACCTAATGAAAATAATCAACGATACCTCTGCGAAACTTTCCATTGTGTTTGTAGTGTTATTTTTTTATATGTCTCTTATTTTCAACTTTGAACAGTTTAATATTTGAAAGGGACAAAACGCTACCATTCAACATTCAAACTGTCAATGTCAACCACTAACCACTATCAACTAGTGATGTAACGAATATTCGTATTTGCATTCGCATCGGCAAAATTTCTGCGAATGTTTTGCGAATATGAATATCAGAAAAAAAAAACAATTTGAAGATAATGGTAGGTTAATAAAATCAAAATTATATAACTTTTAATGTTTGAATGATCATCATCTTGAATAAAACTCAAAAATATGATAAATAATCAAAAACTATATTCTTCCATATTAAACTATAAATATAATCTAAACAAACAAAAAAAATATAAACTCTCAAACAAAAATACTTCTCAAAAAATAACAATTATTTTTTTTTTAATAATTAATCTTCAGTAGAGGAATATTAAACTTTGAAAATAGAAGCTTCGACGCCTTGTCTCCTTCAAGTCTGTTTCGATGTGGTGTGTAAATAAGTCCAGTGCCACTAAACATGCGCTCGCTCGGGACACTCGTTGGTGGTGTAACTAAATACTGCCGAACTACAGGAAACAGAAGACCGTACCTTGCCTTGTTCACTTTCCACCAAGTTAAAGGGTCGACGTCATTTGCCACGCGTTTTTCGGTTGAGTATTCTGTGACAGTTTTACGGATTGAAACATGAACAGGGTTTTTGAAAAGTATTAAGCGGTATGTCTTCTTCACTGTCACTCGCATCCATCAGTAAATTCATTGTTTCTTTCAAAGATACACTTTTATTTGTTCGGGTATCTTCGGTTTCATTTAACTTGACACGCTTTGCATTCGGGCAACGTGAATTGGAAGATACATCGGTTTGACTGTCCCCAACCAAATCCAAAATCTCTCTCTAGTGGACGTATTTTTAAAGAACTTATTTTTGTGTCTTGGGTCTATAAAGGTCGCCGTGGCGAACAATAGTTCATTCTCTAAACCAGAAAATTTGCTAATGAACTCATCTTTTAAAACGGTAATCGTATCACCAATGTGTTCATCAGATGCATCAAGATCGCTTACAATTTTTTCTAAAGTGGCGATTGAAGGAATCACAGAAGACATGGAAACATCGGCAGCACTCAACTCTTTAGTCAGTTCTTCAAATGGTCTTAGTACACCGATAAGCTTCTCAATAATCATCCACTCTTCAGACGTTAATAGGGGAATTTTATTATTTGTTGATTCATAAATACATAACGACTCTTTGACTTGTAAAATACGTTCCATCATATAAAAAGTGCTATTCCACCTAGTTGCACATTCTTGTTAAATCTTAAGGGATTTTTGATTTAGCCTTTTCTGTATATTAGCAAGCTCGTCTTGAGCAGAAGTCGAATGATTAAAATGAGTTTCCATCTTCTTGCATTCAGTTATGGCAACCATGACAGTATTTTGAGCTTTCATCCCTTCTTTTAACACATTTAGAATCTTATGTGAAGCACAGTCAATATGTTTAACATTTAATGAGTTAACTTTTTTTTTCATGTTAGCCCCTGCATCGCGAACTACACATTTCAGTTTTTCTTTAGGTATCTCCCATAACGACAAGATTTTTTCAAGTTTATAAGCAATATTTTCTCCGGTATGGCGGCTCTCATTGAACACTTCTGCTTTTAACACAATAATTTTCCTTTCAAATCCTTCTGTGATCCCATAACAAGTTAAACTCAGCAGTGAAACTCCAGAACAAGTATCAGACCAAATATCGCTAGTAAATGACAATTTTTCGAAGGATTTCAGTGATTCGAGTATTTTCTGACTTACTTTGCCATATAATTTATCGCAGAATGTCCTTTACAGTATCTCTTATAGTTCAAAAGTTATAACAATTTATAACTTGATGAATTATGGAATAATTTCATTATCATATAATATGTAACAATGCTGTGAAAAATACAAAAAAATGTTTTTCTATACTTTGGTATACATAGTTGTTTTTGTTATTTTTTGAAGTTTTCGAAAAAAAATATAACGGTTAATATTATTCGTTTATAACAAATTATTAAGTTAATAAACAATGAAATTATAAAAAAAAAAATTATTTCTCTGTTAAATCATTGAAAAGGTCAATGATGATTCTTAAGAATAAAATAATTCCTTAACTAATTATTTAAACAATTGGAATATAAAAAAAAACGATTATAAACAATAAAAAAATGTATTTAAAAAAAATTTTTTTTGAATCATAATTTTACCTATGCAATAAGATGGTAGATTTTTTTTTTTAAATCCCAAAATAGTCTGTTTATAAACAATTTCTTAACAAATGACGTGAATTTTTTTTTCCAATGTTAATTGATACCTATATCAGATGCAGAAACAGCAATAATAAGATATTGCTAAAAAAAAATTTTTGATAACATTTTTTAGAAATTTCATTTTTTGTTGATTTAAAAAAAAAATATAATTAACAAAATAATAAACTTTAATAGATTATTTTGCATTGCTTTATTGAGTACCTAAATGAAAAGAGCTCCACGAAGCTAAAATTCAATAGACTAATTATTTAAACTTTTATGTCGTAATTTATAAAAACAGAGATTGGAAAAAAATTAGTTGATTAATCCCAAAACATTTGTAACCAATGAATACTCGTTACTATTTTCTGACATCGCCAAAAAAAGTTTCTTCCGTCTCAGCAGAAAATCATAATTTTATCACGTGTAGTACTTTTCCCGACATTGGACTATTCCATCATTTATTTCCATTCAGATGATTGCATTACCTGTGTTAATGCCATTCCTGGAACTCGCGAATATATATATATATATATATGTGAACACTAATATTTATAACGTATGAAACTTTCTCGTGAATAATGATCTTATGCATTATATCGAGCGGCGCCTACAGGTTTCGAAAAATGAATTGATATTGGCACCTACCCAAATAAAACGTAATAACTAGATATAAATGTTGGCTTGAAGTAAACATTAAACTTCCAATGTATAGGAACGCTGCGCTGTCCAGACTGTAGTGTGTTTGAAACGGTTATACCGCTTGATCGAAAATGAAATGTTCGCCATTTTTGGAAGTGATATCACTGTAAGTTTATATTGTGCTCTTATTCTCGTTGCATTTTTTTTATCTGATCAATTCGCAACTAAAAAAATATCGGTACGATGGGAAGGGGGATTTTGAAAACGTGGTTCGTCTAGTGGAATTCCGAATAATGTACAAGTGATTTCATCAGGTTTTCTGAACTTCACCGAAATGAATGTGTTTCATGAATAAATGTTACAATTTATTGGACTCAGGGGCTACATGAGTTTCTGTTGTTCATGTTGTTGAGTAGATCAGAAGATATGATTTCGCTCGATAACAGAGTGGTCGGCTAAGGAGAGGCACGAGAAATAAAATAAAAAATTGTTCCTTGAAATGTTTTTTTTGGTTATTTTACCTTCGACAAAATGCATCCATACAAGTAGAGAGATAATTCAATCAGTTCACCCCAAGAAGTACTACGTTCAACAAATTACTATTGTATTCAGAAAGTTATCTGATTTAACTGAAATAATTGGAATCTTTCAAAATTTGCTCGAGATGTACCTGGTTATTCACCATAAATCACCCACCCCTTATCATAGTTATTATTGCCTATAAAAAAAAAGTTAAATATGAAAGTTATGTGGTTATGACTGAATTCAGATGAAGTGCTTGCAAAAATACAGTAGGGTGCAATTTCAGGAAATAAAAAAATATTGGACCCCCTATGTATTTTTTAATTTTTGGAATGATCTTTTTTTCCTGATTTCAAAAATATACCATATTATGTTACCCCTAACTTATACCGTTTCTGAGTTAATAAACTTGTTTCTGTGAATACTTATTCTATAAAAGTTAAAATTTTCAAAGTGAGCTCTGGAAATGCTTGTTTAGTGATATTTCTTTATTGGAATAATCAAAATGGTTTACAGTGAGGAAGAAAAAATTCAAATATTCATACAAAAATAGATAACAAAGATTTTTTTGGGAAATTTAAATAACATGATAACTCATGAAAGATGATGGTGTCCACCATTTTTGTCGATGCATATAACGTCTTATTTTTATAAGTGTTTTGGAAATTGCTTCATTATTGACATTCAGATTCTCTATTTCAAGTCGAATCGTGTCTTTAATGAGTTGAATATCATTATTAACAATGTCTTTTAGAATTCGCCAGAAAAATTAATCCATAGGGGTCAAGTCCGGACTGTTAGTTGGCCATTTAATAATTCCATTATGTCCTATCCATATCGGGAATACATTATTCAAATGTTTTTGAACCGGTAGGTCACTATGCGGGGTTGCCCCATTTTGCATCCAAATCATACTTGCAAGCTCGGCTTCCAAAGAATTATGTCTGCTTCTGGGATGAGTATTTCGTGATAGGTAACTCCTGTTGATATACCGGGTGATTTTCCGAGGTGGCTCACCCCTAAAACTTTTTTATTATTGAAGATAGAAAAACGAAATTTGGGGATTGTGTATTATAGATCAATTTACAGTTTTTGACATATTTTCTTTTTTCGCCGTACTTCCGGTATGACCGGAAATGACCCCAACTTGCGATCTTCAAATGGGACATCCCATATATTTTTACTTATTTCAATCGAGAATGAAATTCTAAATCCAACAACACCTCACTTGTCATTATTTGACAAATGAAGTATTTTATTCGAATTTCTATTTTTCGATCTAGAATGTCATGGATCATGTAAATCGCTTTATTCTTGATCAAGTAACATGGGAAAAATACGACTTTGAGGCTTATGACTTCACAGTCGTTTTAAGAATTATTTGGAAGTCGCAAATGAGTTCATTAAGGTTCTTAATTTTCCAAATGACCTCCTCCTTGATCATGGCAAAATTCAACTTTTTCAATTGTTGCGCGCACCACATTGATTAGCTGTTCCGCAGTATGTTCTGGAATGCCAGTCCAGTTCTTCACGAGTAGCTGATGCTGTGTTATACATATGATTTTTGATTGTTCCCCAGAGAAAAAAATCCAGCGGAGTCAGATCTGGTGATCTAGAATATGGAAAAGAAATAATTCATCAAGAATGTACCTCGCAGGCCACTGAATAGGTCCATGAGTGCCAATCCACTTTTCTGGGAGGGTGTCATTCAGATGTTCTATTATGATTTGAGAATTGTGAGGTGGCGCTCCATCTTGTTGAAAATAGATATCAACCTGGTTAGCCTGTGGCAAATCTTCAATGAAATCAATAATTTGATTTGTAAGGAACTGTAGATATCTTTCCGCTGTGAGTTGTCCGTCGAAAATTATTGTCCCCAAAAGTTTTCCTCCGATAATACCCATCCAGCAATTGAAATCAAATCGCTCTTGAAAATTTCCTCCTTGCATCAGATGTACATTTGTTTGAGATAAGTACCTTTCATTATTCCTATTGAACAGACCCAAGTTGGTGAATCGAGTTTCATCTGAATGAATAATTTTGAATGGAAAACGTACATCTTATCTGTATTTAGTCAGAAACCAGTTCCAATAAGATGTAAAGATGTTGGTGTAGTTGGTACTTGAATGATCGATAATTATATTTGTGAAAAATTCTCCAAACGGACGAATAACTTATATCACACTCCGAAACAATCGACGCCGTACAATTCACTGCAACATAAGCCAACACGTCTACTTCTTTTTCTTCACTGATGATGAAGTAATTAGCATTTTCTACTGGTTCCTTTTGCATTTTCCTTTCCAGTTTTGGAAAATAACGAGTGGGATGGAGACAATTAGGGAATCTCTGAGCATAAATTTGAGCTGCATCAGTTGCATTCTTTTTTTACTTCTCCATAAATTAGCAACATGTCAATTCTCTCGTTTCTAGTACAATTTTCCATATCAAATCATAAACTACGCAACAAATGAATTTTTAAAAGTGACAGCATATTCATTAGCTTATTTGTTTAGCTAGTCCAGCTTCAATTGTTTGTCACTGATAACTAGAATAACAGGACTTAGTGCATAAGTATACCGAATACGTATAATTTGTTATTAGGTATGATCGCTTCTTGCAATTATTCAGAAAAATAATAAAGTGAAAGTGTGTGGTATTAAATTATTCGTAAGAAAATGATCTTTCACAGAAAGCCGACGAACCACCCCCTTTCCATTCGAAAAAATCAAGATAACTGAAAAAATTGATATTTGCGACATTTTGGATAATTCTCAAAACGACTGTGAAGTCATAAGCCTCAGAGTCGTATTTTTCCCATGTTACTTGATCAAAATGAAGCGATTCACACGATCCATGGCATTCTAGACCGAAAAATTGAAATTGGAATAAAAATGACTCTATTTGTCAAATATTGACAAGTGATGTGATGTTGGATTCAGAATGTCATTCTCGATCGAAATAAGTAGAAGTATATGGGATGCCCCATTCAAAAATCGGAAGTTGAGGTCATTTCCGGACAAACCGGAAGTAAGGCAAAGCAAGTAAAAATGTCAAAAAATGTAAATTGAACTATAATACACAACCTCCAAATTTCGTTTTTCTATCTTCAATAATAAAAAAGTTGTAGGGGTTAGCCACCTTAGATAATCATCTGGTAAAATCATAAAATGTAAGGATAACAATTGGATTTCTAAAAATTTCGCACCAAACGCTAACAGTTTTTCTTGCTGTTTTCTTTATTTGTTTTACCAATCTTTTCATGTTGTCCTTTTATTCCCACGACCTTCGATTTTTCCTATTGAAAACTCCTGCCGTGGAAAAGGATTACTCATTAGTCCATAATATTTTATTTGAATATTCGGAATCTTCATCCAAATTTTGAATCGTCTGTTCGCAGAATTCCAGTCTTTTTCTCTCATGAGTCTCTGTTGAAACTTGTACGGCTGAAATTGCATAGGGTTCATAGTTGTTCTTTTTCAAAGTACGTTGGATTTTGGAAAAACTTCTTGAAATTTACTAAAAAATAATACAATGTTTCAAAACAGTCTACTCGCGAATTAATATGGATTGGCTTACCTTCGAAATGAAGCAGTATGTTTTTCCTGGTTTCTTCGAACTACACGCATTTTTCTACTGAAACTGAAGGTATGATTCACCATTTGGTTAATATTTTTGAATGTATTTTCTGACAATCTTGGACGATTTGGATGCAACACCCTATATGCACTTTGTGGTGCACGTTTATTTTAGTTGTTTTGTATATAACAAGTATGTATCTGATTTCTTCCCCACCGTAAACCATTTCGATTATTCCATTAGAAAAATGTCATTAAACAAACATTATATAGTAATTTTCATAGCTTACTTTAGAAATGTTAAGTTTCATAGGAAAGTAACAAGTAGTCTACCTAAGTTATTCGAAGTTCAATATCTCAAAAAACTGAATAAATCAGGAAAAAAAATCATTTCAATAATTCAATAATATACAGGGTATCCCATTAAAAAAAATATACCCTGAAATCTGCACGCTACTGTATTTTTGATAGCATTCAACCAAAATTTTTTTTATATTAAAGTAGGGATTTCTCAATTTGAAGATCCTCTACTTTGATGTATTTGCTCCTTTTCTGTCACATTTCTGTTATCTATGCGTCAGTCTAACTAACACGTGATTGTTCCATTGAAGGAATGTCACTAAACAAACATAATATAGTTGTCATTTTCATAGCTTTCTTTGAAAATATTAACTTTCATAGGATAGGTATCTACAGTAACAGCTAGTCTAAGTTATTCGGCGTTTGATAACTCAAAAACGGTATAAGATAGGGGTAACATATGGTACATTTAAGAAATCAAGAAAAAAATATTCCAAAAATTCAATGATTTACGGGGTATCCCATTAAAATAATGTATCCCCTGAAATCTGCACGCTACTGTATTTTTGACAGCATTTTATCAAAATTCAGTACAAACCACAGTTCGAAGTTTTTCTATATAACCATCAACGATAAGTTTGTTATTTATTAAAAATTCCCACTCATCCGTTTTCCAATTTGATCTAAAAGTGAGATATTACGAAAAATAATCTTTATAAAGTTGCAAACAAAGGACTCATCGATATCCTTGCTTTGGATTTCTGACCATCATAGCTGTCTTCTATTTCCATTCTTTTTAGGAAGTTAAGGATGTGGGATGGCTTCTAGTTGGATATGTTTTCTTCACATATCCCATATACTCCCAGGTGTGGTGGCCTGGAGTTGCGCGCTGCTATGCAGTCTGATAGAATGTGGATGAAGGTTTCTTTCACCTCCTCGTGGTAGCTGTACTCTACTTCCTCTACTGATCCCAGTTATTTCAGGTATCCTTCTGCCTGTTAGGATTTTTCAAGTATTTGTTTCCACCCGACGAGGAGGAGGTACTCTAGTCGACTCGTATATATTCGTTTTAAGTATTCTGATGATTCTTTTTTTCATTGGGTAGGTATACTTCAGGGTTGGTCATATTTGCATTTGGAAAGGAAAGGATTTTTCATCTGATGTGAATTGATTCTGTTGAAACATGGTACCCAAGTAGTTCTGATGACACTTCAACATAATGGATACCTGGAGTCAATGGAGTACGTAGTCATTAGTAGATTTAAGCCGCGTTTTGATAATTTCTTTAAAGAAATGTATTGATCTTCATGATTGTTTGTTTGGCGCCAACCCAAAATAAGTTACTGACATTAGTTTAGGAGCTCAGTTATCAGTGAGACTAAGAAGGCATATTTTATTTCTTGATTTTCAGTTCAATTTTTTGTTAAAAAGTTTTAATTTTTTTACTCAATGTGATGCATTAGGTAGATCTTTTCTTATTTTGATACCCCATAAGCAGTCTTTTCAATTACATGGTAAGCAAAAGAGCTCTGGAAATTGAATAATTTTCACAGGTTCCTCAACCCTAGTGGTACTTTTTCCTCTGGCCTATGTAAGTTGCATTGCAGGTAGGTTCAGAACAGGTAATTTTATATGTGCCAGATTTGTCAGAACGGTTCGTACTATTTTTATTGTTCATCAATTTTTTAGGATCCGTATTATTAGTGTATAAGCAGATATTCAAATAAACATGTTACTTCGTAAAAATATTTTCAACCTGATATGAAGCATTTTTTAAGAATGGTATAAGCTTTAACGAAGGGTTCAATAAATTACGGATTATTGATTTTTTTAAATGTCTGTGGATATAGTCTATCAATTAGATTAGAAGGAGAACCATTATTATTGCCGATTTGTTTTATGATGTTTAGTTCCTTGTTAAAATTATGATTATCCATAGGGATTGAAAATAGTCTTTCGAAAAAGGAGTTTAAAGACGATAACGTAGGAGCGATTGGATGGCAGGGAGTTACGTCTGTGTTGATTTCCCATTAAATCAAAATTCAGAATATTCTTCTTTTTTATACATCAAATCCAAATAAGGAAGACAACCAGATTATATATCCATGGTGGAAGTAATTGAAGCATGTAGTGAATTCAAATATGATTGATTGGATACAATCATCCACGTATCTGTAATTAAACACCATATCATCATAAAATGTGAAATTGGGCAGCTGTTTTTCTAACTGGTTAACCTTTTCGGTCACGCCTCTTTGTTTATGAGCAACACATTCTTTGGAGATTTTAAAAAAAATCCTGTTTTTGTGACGTTACTAGTTTTCGAAAAAGAAATATGACTCAACTAATTCCATAACGAGTCAAGTAAAATGACTCAAATACGTCTCCAATATGCATCCGGAAATGAATAAGATCTAATACTTTTGCTTCTGAAACACCGATTCCGTTTGCAGTCATCTGTATATTTCAAACAGCTGTTGGCGCATGAAATATTAATTGTATGTGTAAACATTCGCATTCCATTTTCTACTAAGAGAGAGGTGCGATAATCTAATTTAGCCACCACACCGATTCATTCATTATGCTACTGTATAACTTCTGGACGTTGTATTTGCGAAAAGTTTTGAGTGATTTTTCATCCCACCATTCACACATATTAGTGTGTCCCACACTGACGAAATAGAAGCCATAGTAACGGCTTTGCAGTCGTACCATTGGGTCATAATGACCTCACCGTCATTGCTTAGTACTTCTTGAACAAAACCCCTATTTTGTTTTTTCACCAGCTTTTCCGCCATGATATGAGGTTTCTGAAATCGGTTTATTCGTGCTGTAGCATCTGTTGATGCCATAGCTATTGTAGTAAATAATAATTGTCATAGAATAGTCGAATATCAGTTTCAGTTATACATTGTTATATATTGGGATAATTTCATTACTATAGCAGCACCGTGTCCAATAAAATCCACATGAATCCCATGAATCTCAGCTGTGGCATCTTGGTAAAGTATGAAATCGAATAATAAACCACTTTTTCCAAATAAACCAAAGAGTTTCACACTCCAAGGACAGTGTTTACCTCTGATATATTGTTTGACGTTGATTTGACTTTTGAACGGTATGATTTGTTCATCGATAAACACAAAAAAAGTATCTTGGATCAAGCATCACTGCATTGACTCAAGTGAATAATTTGTTTGTATATAACGGAAGGGATGATTTTCAAGGAAATCATCATGACTTTTTTGAAACAAGTTTCAAAAAAGTCATATATTTAAAATATTTCTTGACAGAAGATATGCATACATGCAAAACGTTATTCATGTTGACTTGATAATGAAATTAACTCAATTTTAGAAAATAATTCATATACTTCAATATAAGCATTGCTTTGAGATGAAATCAATTTATTATTAGTAGTGCACAAGATCAAAAACCAGAAGGCAAAACGGCATTTCCCAAGTTCTAATTTTAGGCAACGAAGCTTTCACGGGCGGCCAAGGTTACGGAAAGGATGTGTGAGCAGTTCGTCTTGTTCTTATAGTAATTTTATGCCCCGGTACTACTCTACACGACCGTTAGTGTAGCTTGTCCTTAGACATGGCCCAGAACATGGCCCAACTGACGGCTTTCATCATTTCGGCTCCCTTGAGGCTTA
>JAFIRS010002771.1:0-183047 GCA_018342105.1 Gonioctena quinquepunctata | reverse complement strand
ACTGAATACTGAATACTGAATACTGAATACTGAAGCTATCTAATTGTTCATTTCGAACTGGACAAGTAGGTATAGTATTTCTAATCCCAATTGGACCGACATAAAAAGTTTCGAAAAGGAACTCTCCTCCACACGACAGAACTTTTTTATGATTGTACCAGGAACGCTTTGAAAGTAAAAACACTGGTAGTATATACATTTCCCATTTGCCGGGCAGTGCATATGAAGACTCCTCGTTGTGCTCTCATTTTAATTGTCGTTCCAATTGGGATTAGAATAACTTTACAACAGTATACGTGACAAAAGAGGAAAACAATTCTGTCAGGCAACAGCGATTCAACGCGAAAAATGATGCAGAAGAAATAGCAGGACTCCAGAAATTGGCATAATGGCTCAGAAGTAAAAACTGCTCTTTCGTTTGATCGTTTATTTCAGCCAGATGGAGCTTGTAGCAGGTTCTGACAATCTGTTTTCCACTTTTCTCCAAGGAATCACATCGTTCTGTCAGTAGAAACATAATTGTCTGAAATTTCCAAAAAAGCTTTGAGAAATAGAGGTAGAATAAGTCTGCGAGAAAATATTTCCAAAAATCCACGTTCATAGAAGAAGAGTTTTCAGACTGTGGAAGGTTATAATTCCGCAAAAAATCAACTCTAAATAATTCCTTGTTATTTTCATTAGTCTTTGGTTATGAATAAGCCAGTTTTAATACAGTGCTCTTCTAAAGTCGCAACGAAATTTGGGGGGCTTAAATACGAGATAAAAACCTACTCTTTCATGAAAAAACCACAGCTGAAAGTTTTAAAATGGCGGCTGAGCGCCTTCTTCAATATTTTTTTTATATAGAACACCCCGTATAGTATTCCATTTTCAAAATCTGCTCATAATTCTCAACAGTTTTCTCAAATACACTTTTTCGAAATATTAACGTTTGAAAAGTGACATTCCGGTTTAAAATGAGGTATGGATTTACCTTTTTAGGAGACTGGGTATGTCTCTCTCTAAAAATATGCGGATTAGTATCGCCCCAGTATCGTACATTCTGTTTGTTGACTTTTCCATTAAGAAAAAACGTGCATTCGTCTGCGAAACATACACGTTTCAGGAAGCCCCGTTCTCCTTCAATTGTTCTTGTTAACCACTCACAAAATTCAACCCTCCGGTCTGGATCATCCTCCGTGAGAGCATGCAGGATTTTCATTTTATAGAGATGAAACTTTTCTTTTTTTAGAACTCTTTGGACACTTTTTGGACTTACTCCACAGGATTCAGCAACTGCAGACGTCGACTGAGTCGGATTGATTACCATTTCAGCAACAATTTCTACCTTTTTTTCTTCTGAAAGAAGCGGTCTTCCTGATCTTGGAGCATCTTTCAGCGTACCAGTTGCTTGGAGCTTATTTAAAAGTTTGCGCAAATATGACCTCGAACTAGGATTCTCAGGAAATCTATCATTAAACATACGGACTGCTAGATGATAATTTCTTCCAGCTTCTCCAAATATCAAAACTGCTTCAAATTCATCGTCTAAAAAGGACTATTTGATAGCTAGGACTATTTGATAGCTAGGACTATTTGATAGCTAGGACTATTTGATAGCTAGCAGTTCAGTTTGACAGTAAACAAGATGTTACCGCGACAACGATTATTTCCAACGCAAACTTGATTGTAAGCAACATTAGTGTTTTTCGAAAACAATTGAATTTAGGAGTAAAGTGAATTGGAGAAAACTGGTCAGAATTATGAGCAGATTTCGAAAATGGAATAATATACGCGGTGTTCTATTTAAAAAAAGTATTGAAGACATTTTCAAACTTTTAGCTGTGATTTTTCCATGGAAAAGTCGGTTTTTATTTCCTATTTGAGCCTTCCAAATGTCGTTGCGATATACCAGGTGGTTCAAAAATTAGTAGAGGGGAACGGACTTTAGACGAGCACTGTATATGTTTTTTCTTTTTTTCTACGTTTTCATGTTTTATACGTATCTTCTAACACTTCCCTAGGAGAACATGAATCAAACTGTTATATTTACCAAATACATCAATATTTCGTAGAGTTCCTCGTAATCTCCGTGATCCTGAAATAAAATCCAAAAAGAATCAGACATCACGCGCACCAACATTAAACCGCAAAAGAGAAAAATCTGCCAACTGAAAATTGCATTCACCTGCTCCATAACTTCAAATGCTCTTTTGATAAGCCTCGAAGCGTTTCTGAACTGGTGCCTGAAGATAATCTCGTTGTTATTCTCTGTCAGTGCCTCTATTTTTGCATCGATAAAAGTGTATCTTTGCTCCATGAAGTTAGCGAAACGGAATATACATAATGCTAGAGAAGTTACGTAGACATCCATTGTTACCCAGGTACCCAGGACAATAGATCTATTGTAGATGACATACAGCTAAACCCCCCAACATCAAAGCTGTTTGCAGAATCAGTTTCGCTTTTTTCTTACGCGATGTGAATTTCATCGTTCCCAGGCCTTGTTCAAACTTGGACAAATTTGCGTAAAACTTTTTCCAGTTTTTCGAAAGAATGAAGTTGGGGGATAAAACAGCAACGCATATGAAGCACATATCCGTTGCGATCCAAATATTCCTAGTAAGATAATTAATGCTCGTCAGAGGCCCCACGACTTGAACTTTGAAGTATAGATGGGTTATGAGAATTACCAAAATGAAGAACTTACGGTATATTTTCACTGAACCCCCTTTTTGTCTTGTGTGGAAAGGAGCCATTCCCAAATACGTGCAATATTTGAAGAGAAACTTCAAGAAGATGTAATCGTCTTGCAAACGAGCCATTATCATTCACTTGTTTAATAAACATAAAAATTGGTGCATAGCTGACAAACTGGTCACTATTATTAGTAAACGTGCAATGAAAGTTATCGATTTTGGTGTCAAATATCCGCATTCAATAGGTACATATTTAAAAACTTGTTTGTTCGAGATATACTTCATGATATTTCATAATAGGTTCGAAACACAATGCTACGAGCAACTCAATACGCGTTTCCCATATACAGGGTAAACAAAAGATACTCACTTCACTTTGCAAAACCACGACACGTATTGAATGAATGTGATTTTTTTGGAGGAACGTTTTTCGACATGGTTTTTTGGGTAACGTTCCACAGTCTGAAAATGAAAATATAATCAGGAAAATCTATACACATACAGTGTCCGTCATAAAGTTGGCTACATATGGGAAAAACATTTGTTATTGAAATTTCTGAAAAACTCTAATGGCAGTTCGTTTCTGCGTGTCCAACAACTGAAAAATCCGTTGCAACGTCACGTGACCTCAGATTTGGCGTCAAATTGACAAGATATCGAAAAAATTTATCGAGAAAATGAGATGAAATCCTCGAAACTCACTACAATGTTTACATCTGTCTGTCAAAAATCAGATTTTTCTTGAGGTCTACCTGGCGATTTTTTCAAAGTGATTTCTTCTCAAATGGCCTTTTTCGGATCATGGAAACTTCCACGAAGGAATGAGAAAAGGTAGGAGAGTGGACTGATGTCTCTAGATGATGAATCAACTTGAAAATTGAGGGGAATGGAAAATGTCCCCGATGACATTGTTCCATTAAACTTTCCGATAGAAACTATTACCAAGCCATTCACTGCCCATCTCTGCCGGACTATTACCTCTCTAACAACCTTCTAACATAAACAAAATCAGACAGTTCATTGTAGATATCATAAAATCTGTTGATGAAGTTGAGAAATCGATGAATCCTGGTGTGCGACAGTCTAGGCTGCTTCCAGCTATCTTAGAATGACTTCGCATGAGATAATCGGAGAAGGAGGGCGATCTAAACCAAGCAGTCGTTCGGAAGAACAAGGCCCACTCCCAAGATCGATAAAGCTAATGACTATGATTAGGATGATTATCACTTTTTAATAAATACATGAATTTCAACAGTAAGCGTGGACTTTTCATTCTATGAAGATATATTGATTTCGGCTAGTGAATTCCGAACTGTCCCAGAGGGTCCCATAGCTCTTTGGAAGAAAATATCCACTATATTTGGAATTTTCCAATACTTTTAGTCAGAAGACTGTCATCTCATGGGAAAATTTTTGTACAAAATATATATAATATAAAAAATAAATATAAAAGTAATAATAAAATTATTTGACTTGCTAGTTACTAGATACATTACAATCACAAGTTGAAAAAAATTATTCCAATGGGCGAAGGTTCAGAGAAGATTCAAATTAATTTATACATATACGAGTCATTTTACTAGTAGTGGAATAATATTAGATTTTAGCTTCAGAAAGTTAGGGGACTGCGGGAACTTTTCACTGTACATTAGTGATGATGTAAGGAACAACATATAAAAAGTTACCAACCGTAAAGTATGTGCTTAATTAATTATTTAACAAATAGTTGCCAAATTACATTGTATATTGAATATTAAAAAATAATAAATAATGGTGCCACTCGCAAAAATGGAAAAATTTACATAAAAAAGGTAGATAATTTTTTTTTAAATAAAAACTGTAAGCTGCAGAATTTTTTCGCTAACGTGCGAAAAAAATGTGAGGCGGTGACTCTGAAGTGCAGCGCTGGAGGAGCACGTCGCCACGAGCGCTCTACACTAAATTTGTTATAACTTTTGATCTAATTGATTAAATTAAGATAACACAAATTTTACTGGAAGAAAAATGCAGCTAACGAGAAGTCATGTTGATAAAAGTGGAAAAAATATGTATAGGAATAGTACGTAAATGAAATTACGTCATAGCAGAATCCTGTCTGGTCTTATTTTTTTTTCTAGATAAACATCTGAAATTTTCACAGATTACTCTCAACATGACAAATAAAAAAAGGACAATTGAAAAAAAAAAATCGAAAAATACAGAGCTCAAAATATTGAATAATTAAAAAAAAATAAAAAAATTGAATTTTGAAGCCATGCTTCAAAAACTCTAGTTTAAAATGTGATATTGAAACTTTTATATATGGGATATAACGAAATTTGTTGGGTGGAGGCCACATTTTTCAACATGAAACAAAAATACTTCTCATGAATACCTCGGCTAATTTCGAAAATGGTCCAATAGTCTCAAAATGGCAGCTGTTGAAAATCTTCGCAATATTTCATTTCCATACCCAATATCGGCAAACTATGAGTCGTTTGATAGAGCTTCACTATCTCACAAATTTTACCCGATTTTTTTTTCTCTTAGATGTACACATAAATAACAAATAGGTAGCTGTAAATTATCATTAATGAAATCTACCTTTACGACTGGCCACACCATCGTTTTTTCAATGTCATATTCTGGTTCAGCGACCTCGAAAACCCCTATAGCATCAATTTGGGTAAAATTTTCCTAACAAAATTGTTTTTCATTGTTTAAACAATAAATAAACAGTGCACGAATATAAGTTTATAATTTTTTTCTGCAAGCAATTTCTAAGTAATATCAAAAGGTTTTAGGAAAATCCATGGAGTCCTCCAGGATTCCAAAATAATGCATGATTTTAAGGT
The DNA here is from genome assembly GCA_018342105.1 of Gonioctena quinquepunctata. Taxonomy (NCBI): domain Eukaryota; kingdom Metazoa; phylum Arthropoda; class Insecta; order Coleoptera; family Chrysomelidae; genus Gonioctena; species Gonioctena quinquepunctata. The sequence continues at coordinate 177,535 of JAFIRS010002771.1, read as the reverse complement.
ATTTTTACTCCGCTATATGAAGGTAATTTGAGTTCTTGCGATAAGATAGTCGTGTTGTCTGCCAAAACAGTGAACACCTCTTGATTTGTCAAAAAGCTGAGAGGTTCTTTCACTCAGATAGGATTTGAACCAATTGAAGCTTCGTCCTCTGAAGCTGTAGAGATGAATGAAGCTTACGTAACAGTCAAAAGCTTTAGATATGTCGCAAAACACTTCCTTCAGACTAGAATATAGATTTTTCAGAAAGCGAAAGAGATTGCATCTCCCGTACTTTTATTGGTTTGAAAGCTCAATTAAGTAATTGTATGTAATTTGCAGCACTTCATAAAATCATTATCCGCTCCATCATAAGATTTTTATCACGAGCAAACAGGGACAGAAATACATAAGTAACAACTCGGTGGAGCTGTATCAATAGAAAATCAACCATACAAAATAAATTGGTACGGTTCATAATAAGAATTATTTCGGAACCCTCTCGAAAATTCTATAAAACACTCAGGGTTATTATATATATATATATATATATATATATATATATATATATATATATATATATATATATATATAATACTGACAATATATAATAACACTGACATAAGTACGTGGAATAGTTTGTTCTAAAATATGTTACATCGATCGATCAACCTCAAAATATTTCACAACGAATTGACATAACCTTAAAGGCGACAAAAGCACAATCACAGAACGGATCAGAGACACAAATCACAAAAACACCCTGTGTGGTATGTAATTGCAGTTTACTGAATTATGACAAGAAACGACGTCGGCGCCATCTGAAACTCTAGATAACTCCCTTTATCGAGTGGGCTGGTTTTCCCCAGTTTGTCCCAATATTTTACAGGTATAAGTGAATACACCATGTTCTTAGACATCTTAGTCAAAACTAATCAAATATTTGTGGAATAGAAATTTTGCGGAAGATTAATTATGAAAACACGATTCAGTCTTGTCACTAGGTGTAGTCATGTATATTGATGCACATGAGCTTATTCAATATTCTCAACACGTAAATGAAATTTAAACCAACTAAAATTTGTAATTAACACTTAATAATACATTATTTATCCTTGTTAATTTAATATTGGTTAGTAATTTGAACTTCAATGACTTGCTTTTTTGAATTATAAGGGTTAAAAAAGTTATTTGTTAAAAAACAAATTTCCAATTAATTGTTGATTAATTAGTTGGAATTTTGTCTTCTTTTTCAGTTTTTGGTGTTTTTCAATCTATCAATAGAAATCGCTCCAAAATTGAGTATACAAGAACAAATAGAAATAGTATATATATATATATATATATATATATATATATATATATATATATATATATATATATATATAATACAGAGTGGCCACTTTTTAATGGGATTGTATTGGTAACTTTTAAAACATAAGAGTTAGAAGGTCGGTCGAATGGAGAAAAAGTTGCATTCGTAGAAGCATTGTCAAGCAGTTCAAACAAATCGAGATTATCAGGGCCGGTTATTGAGATATCATAAGAAAAGTAAATTCTGTCATTTTGATTTTTCTTTTTTTCCCACTTTATTTCGAATATTATCAAAAAATGTCACGGGAGTTTTTTATTAGGTTGAGGGTGGCCCAGAGCGTACGAAACGTTGGATACGAAATCTGATTATGTCAAATTGAGGACAATTTACTGTCAAATGGAAAACTCCCGTGACATTTTTTGATAATATTCGAAATAAAGTGGGAAAAAAAGAAAAATCAAAATGACAGAATTTACTTTTCTTATGATATCTCAATAACCGGCCCTGATAATCTCGATTTGTTTGAACTGCTTGACAATGCTTCTATGAATGCAACTTTTTCTCCATTTGACCGACCTTCTAACTCTTATGGTTTAAAAGTTACCAATACAATCCCATTAAAAAAGTGGCCACTCTGTATATACACTCTGTATATATATATATATATATATATATATATATATATATATATATATATATGGCGAAAATTATCATAGCACAATAAAAGTAGCTGACATTTTCAATAAAAGGCGTCCAGACCAAAATTTGCATTTCACTACGGTTGCAAAGATATTGCAAAAATTTAAGGAAACTGGTTCGGTTGAAAACAAATATAGAAATGTTCACGTTAAGCCTGTTGTAAATAATGAAAATAATGTAAATAATGTTTTACTGACGAAAATTATGGCAGAAAAGGCAGAAATATCTCAAACCTCTGTTAGACGAATTTTAAAGCAAAATCACTTTCACCCATACAAGCCAAAATGTATGCAACTACTGCGAGACAGGGATTTTATTTTTGTGCATGGTTCCAGGGAAGACAATCGTGATTTCTCACGAAGCAACTTTTACCTCAAATGGTGTCGTCAGTTCTCAAAATTATAGATGGTGGGCAGATCATAATCCTAATTTTATTATTGAAGCCAGGAACCAATATAGTTTCAAAGAGAATGTAAGGTGTGGAAGTTAAAATGAGTGACTTGTAGGTCCCTTCTTTTTTAGACAAAGTTTAAATGGCGAACGGTATTTGAACTTTTTACGGACCGAGATATCTACATTTATCGACAACCTACCATTACAAGAGCGGATTCGTTTATTCTTTCAACAAGATCTTCTATTCATTCTACGAATGAAGTGCGGGAGTGGTTGAACAATGAGTTTGGTGAGCAGTGGATAGGTCGATATTCAGGTAATCTTTGGCCTGCTAGGTCTCCAGACCTAACGCCGTGTGATTTATTTTTATGCGGTTACCTGAAAAGCAATGTTCATGAACCACGCCCATTCCGAAATGTAGAACATTTAAAAATTTTATAAGGAATTGTGCAGCGCTGATCAACAGAACTATGTTGAAAAATTTTCGCCGCGAAATGTTTTCCAGAACAGTTATATCTATGGAATGCGAAGGTGGTCACGTAGAATATTGAAAATTTGTACATTGTTTGTTTATTGAGTTTTTTTTTATTTTTCTACATCCACCTAAACAGTACTAAATTCAATTAGGATAAATAATGTATTATTAAGTTTTAATTACAAATATTAGTTGGTTAAAATTTTATTTACGGGTTGAGAATATTGAATAAGCTCAAGTGCATCAATATACAGGGCATGACTACACCTAGTGAAAAGACAAAATCGTGTTTTTATAATTAATCTCCCGCATAATGTCTATTAGTTTTGACTCAAAACTTATGTGATTTAGGTTAATAAAGCTGTTTCCAGATAAAACAAGAATGAATAATGTTTCTTAGTAAGGGTAGAGAAATGAAATGGTATTTTTTTTTTTCAATCTGGTTCAAAGACGACTTTTTTTAAAATTTTCCCATATGTAGCCAACTTCATGACGGACATATAAGTGTAGAAAGGGCAAACTATTTAGTTCACCACGATAAGTTACTGCGTTCACCAAATTATAATTCCTAAAGAAAAATGATTCAATTAGTCAGTAACTTGTATTCTGAATTTCCCTAGGAAAACCTGCAGCAAAGTGAAATGTCACCGTTTTGCGAAATTTTCGCAGATGCTTCAGAATGCACTAAACTTCGTTGAGCAACCAAAATTGAGTGGAAATATTTTTAAAAAATGTCCAACTCCATGGATGTAGGTATCATGAAGAGTTGTAATTAAAAAGGATATTTCACAATTATTCACGAAACAAGCACTCTAAACAGTGAGAACTAGACTTTATAAATGCGATACTAGAAGATATGTTTCAAATGTCCCGCAGAAAGTTTAGATGAAAACGTGTTTTAATTTGAGTAAACAGACAATAAGATTTAGATGATTGTCAATAATAAATTGTCATTCAGAGTATGTTGAAAATGCAATGTTGCCAAATGTAAAAAATGTCCGATGACATGAAAGTTGACATTCATTCAATTAAATTATTTATTGGGATAATCAAAATTATGTGAATTAAATGTTTTATTCAGTGTATTGCTGAAAATTAAGAAATCAAGCCGTCTCAAAAAAGTAGAAGTTGAAAAATGACTTTCTTTAACCTTTCTGGGGTCATAATTCCGAAAATAACCGTTTACGCGGAAATATTTTGGGTAAATATCCGGTAAAAGCACTCCTCTCCGAAAATAGTTCAAAGACTTTGTCCAGTCTAGCTTCCATAAAAAATAGCAGTATCGTCCTCAAAACTTACTACTCCTCCGCATGGTTTTTGTTCAAAAAAAAATCATTTGTATACAAGTTGAAACGAACTGACCCCAGAACAGTACTTCGAGGTACACCATATTTGATGATTCCTTCTAGTTCCATTAATATTCTGTTGCATATATAATTTTTTAGAGAAAATTTCGAAAGTCCTTAAAAAAGAAATGTTTCAGTTGGGATACATAATAATCGTAACTGGCAAAAAACATTATTTTCAAAACGTAAATACAAACAGGGGAAATTGAATCAAACAATTTATTATTAACCATTTTATCTCAAGTGGTAGATATAATTCACTGTTTGTTAGATGCCCGCAAATTCATTTCGAATTGAACAAATACAACAATATACGTGACAACAGAGGAAAAGAATGTTGTCAGGTAACAGCGATTCAACGGGAAAAATCCTGCAGAAGAAATAACAGGCCTCCATAAATTGGCATAATGGCTTAGAACTAAAAACTGCTCTTTCGTATGCTCGTTGCTTGCCGCCAGATGGAGCTTGTAGCAGGTTCTGCCCATCTGTTTTCCACTTGTCTCCAAGGATTTACATTGTTCTGCCAGTAGAATCACAATTGCCTGAAATTTAAAAATAGCGTGTCAAAATTATTCTGGGGGAAAAGCTTAAGAAATAGAGGTAGAATAGCCTGCATGAAAATATTTCCAAAAGCCATGTTTATAGAAGAAGAATTTTGTTTTCAGACTGTGGAAGGTTATAATCCCAAAAAACGCAAAGAATGAATATTCCTCCACAAAAAATAAGCTTTAAAGAATTATTTGTTGAACGAAGTTCCTATACGCGGCTTGCGGTAGTTGTAGACTGGTAGAAATCGTCACGTAAGAAAAAAGCGTTATGCCCTCTCCATGCGAATTTCTCTCTTTCTATCTATCTGTCTCATTCTATTATATACGAGTGTGTGTGTGTGCGTTTAGCCCTTGCTTTTACAATTGCGGAGCTGTACGAAACCATTCGAACTGCTGTTCTGCTTGCGGGAAATTTAAAATGATAAATGAGCGCTAGGATATATGTCATACCCCATCCCTAGAGTCATGTTATATCTACCTATGAGTTCCACACACGTACAAATATCGCACCAACAGACCAACGCCCTGATGAGTAATTTGACGTTTTTGTACCCACTATAATAAAGTGACTACGCAAGAATCAACTGATTAAAATAATTGCGCGATTGGCGGGCCTTTCAGCTCAAAGGCACCGCCAATAAAAAACTATAAATCAGAAAGAGATTACGATTAAATCTCCGAAAAGCAAACAAACAAATATCACATTCAATGACCTATAGCCTCGCGGCATGTAACAAAAGATTTCGTTTCACTATAAATACGTGAGTAAGAAAAACATTATTCACTTCAGTAAAACTCAGTCAAGTGTTAGTAGTCATGTTTGATCTGGTATTCAAGATGTGATTTATTCGCGTTTAAATTCCAGCCCAGAATTCAGTTTCGTTAATTCAGTCTCGTGCTTCGAGAAAGTATGGTGTTTCAGTTTGTTCCTCGATACCACCTATTTGTCAGCCTCGGTATTCAGTATCGCGAAGTAGTGAAAAGTCTTGCGAATATAAGTTAATAAGTGCTCCTAAATCAGACTACACAGACAGACCAACCTGATACGTAAACTATTCGATTCACAACCATAGCTATCGCCAGTCATAAATATAAAGTTCCATTATTTCATCCCAGATACGTATCTAGACGGCTGGAACTAAGATAAGCTTCCATTGTGATGGCCGCGATCAACCAAGTTATTTTAACGTAAAAATTGTGATGCCCTTGACTGAAGGAACGCGACACAAAAAGGATGAACGACTGTTTCCCTCCGTCCGCTATTAAATTAGACGGTAGGAATGCGAGGTGAGTTCCGTCAAAGAAGTAAACTCTCGTAAATTATTTGATATGATAACACCACCCATCAAAATGTCTCATAAATATATTTCGTTGACAGCGACGATCTAAAAGTAAAACCGACCGGAAAATGATCACGACAGGACAGTTTTATAGATATATATATATATATATATATATATATATATATATATATATACATAAATATATATATATATATATATATTGCTATTGATCTCCACCGCAATAGATAATTAACGATTCTCCGACAGCCAGGATGAAATATTAACGCGTAAGGAATGCGATTGAAATATACCGCGGAGGCAAGTAATGTCCGAAGTTATAATCCATTACGGTGGGAACAACGCCGCCCATATTCAATACCAAAAGAGGTCATAGTGGGGAGATTCTATATAAGAACAAAGTCAAAGATAAAAAGAGTTCAGAAAAAGTTCAGTACAGCTAGAACCTTCATAGTATGAAGAGCATCAGAGTAGAATCAAATTCCATCTAGTAAAGATGCATACCTATCTTCTGATACGAAACAAGTGTAGACTTCGTAAATTATTCATAAAATAGCCAGTTTATCAAAAGTATGCCGAAGATAGTAAAAGTGTAAAATGGCAGCAACTGTCTTATACTACAAAGAAATGGTATCTCAGTAAACTCTGCAGATGGAATCTATATTCAAAAGAATCAGTTAACGCCTAAAAATCGGTAATCCAAAGTAAAAATCATTCAACATTCAAAACGAGGTGTGTTCTCCAGTCGAGGGTGAGAAATTAAAACTATTTATTTGGCAAGGTATATATATATATATATATATATATATATATATATATATATATATATATATATATGTATACTGTAAAAAGGAACCATTCTTCTATTTGATTTCATAGTAGAGTCAACTCTTGATTCGACAAAAGGTAATAATAACATTAGCAATCGCCAAGGTAACTGAAAAATAGTTATTCTACTAGGCATACTATATTTGTTTCACATTCAAGTATATCTTATATTCAAATTCATTTTGACGTTCTATACATTTTTCTCCGTAAATTATACCAGGTGTATAAGATGTTATTTTTTCTAGAAAATACATACATATTATTAAAATTTCTAAGTGTATTATTGTTTCTGAACTATCTGCGATTGGTAACTGTACTGTCAAATTAAGGCCCACGCTTCATTATATACTGAGGGTGATAACTTTCCCGAGCTGCTCTGGGAGGTTGTCCAGTTATTATAATATTATAATAACGCCCAGTATAGTTAAGGCCTAGCCTAGCTTTAACAAATAACGAGCAGTCATAACACCATGAATGTGGGTCATTCATAACGCCTTCGGAAGATATTGTGCGATGTTGGCTCGTTAATTCCTAAGTATGAATCATATGTATATTTACTTGCACGTTTAGAATTATAGGGGTAGGACTCGGCTAATTTTTCTATATTGCTATATTGATACAAGGTTTTGATTTCGAGTTGATGAGTGAAGTGAATAAAACTGAGTAAATGTTCAAACTCAAGTTTTTCAAAGATATGGTATAGTATATTATTGACTCAGTTTTCCGAGCGAATGAGTATTTGCTCCAAATATGTGTGAATAAAAGTCAGTAACAATTCTAGGAAGTATATTCTCAAATTATTTGGAGTCTAGTCCAACCCATGCTCACTTTCTGTCAGTTTTAATCATGGCGATGTACATGAACGTTCGTAAGGAAAAAGTGTACAACGAAAGAAGAAGAATGAGTGATAGTAAGAAGCTTTCGGGGTTTGAGACTGGCAGTGTTGAATTTCTTACACAAGAATTTTTACCGGAAAGTTATGAGACTCACACCACAAGTAAAGAAAAGGAGAATATTCTCACGCGAGTAAATTCTCTGCAGGTCAGACACATGTTTATTCACTTCGTTTTCAGAAAGTGCTCCGATTTTTATTAACGATAACTTTGAAATGATTATGTCTAGTGAATAAGTACAGCCGGTGCCTACCATATTTGTTTGTGAACAATTGATATTGTGGACGACTTTTGGGATTTATAATTATACCGGGTCATTCGTAAGTTGCTAATACTTTGAAGGTAAATTGTAAATTTTAATATATCTTATAATAAATGTTCATTAATGGTCCAGTGTTTGAATGTATAGAGTTTGGCCTCTCGATATAGTAAAGTGCATGCTCAGAAACTGAGGAGACCTCACGTACCCCCGCTCTAGTCTCACCTAGTCTGTATGAATGTGGTGGTCCTAGACGCTCAGGGTTGCTGAATGTATACAGACTCAATCCATCGAAGCAGGTGAAAGGTGTTGGTTGCTCCCTTCGAACGAAGTTTTAGCGATCTCTTGGTGAAAACTGAGAAGGTTGTTAGAACGGAAAGAGGGGCTCCGACAGATATTATCGTTGACATAAAAAATAAATATGAAACAAAAATATGGAGGTTTCTTCATGTTTTGTATTTCAATATGTATTGGAGTTTCTAACCAACTTTAAAAATTCCCATTCAGCATTTAAAAAAAATGAGTGTATTATTGTTGAAAAATGTACAAATAGTTAGTCTGCATAAAAGTTTGGCCATGAATTATTGTTACTTACATGATATTGTCCAATCTTCCACAGCATACTTTCATCAAAATGTTCCGTTACAAGGGGAATACAAAAAGTATGTTTTTATAAAATATCAATCATTTCAGCAGATTGTGAATTGGAAGTATGATTGTGATATATCATTGGAAAGATAATTTTATACCAAATCGAAATTTCCAAAAAATATATATACTTTCCATTTGAAATATAAAAATTGGATGCGCTTCCAGTCAAACTTCTCTTTGAGGGCTATGTCCATTAAAGTTCTTCCATTTTGTTTAACAGTCCCCTTTCATAATTTCTTATGTCTTTGTATGCCGAAGTTGGATTAAATGGTTTACATTGAATATGTGGCACGTCAATTTGATATAATATAACGAATATTATTATCAGAAATAAAATACCTTTTACTGTGGCGGAGGAGTTTGGAAAAAGGATATATAGGTATTGTATTGGATGGTATAATGACAATTAAATGGAAAACGTCAACTTTCAAAGGAAAATATTGAGAAAAAAGAAACACAAAATGGTGGATACATGAGATTGATGGCAACATATTCTGCTACCTCGATATCAATTGATTTATTGGATCGTTTGGAACCATGGGGGAAGCATAACGCTTTTTCCTTACGTGCCGAAAATAAACAAATACAAACAATCTAAATATCCATATCGAATTACATTCAGAGTTGAAGAAAACTTGACCAATCGAGTAAACGAATGAAATGTTTGGATGTTAGTACTCACAGAAAACATAAAATATTACAAAAATATGGTCGTGTTGAGGATTGAACCCCGGACCTCTGGCTTGGTGGTCCCTCGTTTTACGGCAGCTCCGTTTGGTCTTTCAAATTATTCGTGTATTTGTAGCACATGTAAGATTTCGGAGCAAAGTAGAAAATATATTTGTTGTTTGTGTTTTTGTTTTAAATCATACGTGAGTTATATTTCTCATTATTGCAATTTTGCAGTGTAATACAAACTTAGAAAAGTAAGTTAATAAAATGTATAACTTGATACAAGATTTACTGTTTACATACGTTTAATGTACATGTGATTCGAGTTTACTATTTACTATTTATATACATTACAGAGAGACAATATTGAAATAATATCCGCATCGTCAAAAATAATATCGAAAGAGAAAAAAACGCGCAAGGAACTTTGTTCCTGACGGGGGTCCCCCGACCCCCCAAGTATTTTTTTCATGAGTCTCTGGTTATGAATGAAATTTATAAAATTCTTATCACGTTTTTTCTAAGATTTCATGTTTTATGTGACTTCCCTATGAGAACATAAATCAAAATGTCGTATTTACCAAATACATCAAGAATTCGCAGAATGTCTCGAAATCTTGATCAAGAAAAAATATCCAAAAAGTGTTATACGTCACCCGCACCACCATTATTCCGCAAAAGAGAAAAATCTGCCAACTGAAAATTGCGTTCACCTGCTCCATAACTTTGAATGCTGTTTTGATAAGCCTCGAAGCGTTTCGGAACTGGTGCCTGAAGATAATCTCGTTACTCTCTGTCAGTGCCTCTATTTTTGCATCGATAAAATTGTACCTTTGCTCCATGAAGTTAGCGAAATGGAATATGCATAATGCTAGAGAAATTAAGTAGATATCCACCATTATCCAGGTATACCAGACAATCGATCTATTGTAGATGAACCAAATATGACATACAATCAAACACACACACATCAAAACTGTTTTCAGTGTCAGTTTGGCTATTGTCGTACGCGATTTGAATCTCATCACTCCCAAGTCTTGTTCAAACTTTGACAAATTTGTGTAAAACTTTTTCCAGTTCTTCGAGAGAATGAAGTTAGGAGATAAAACAGCAAAGCATATGAAGCACATATCCATTGCGGTCCAAATATTCCTAGTAAAATATTGAATGCTCGTCAGAGGCACCACGTTTTGAACTTGAAGTATAGATGCGTTATGAGTATTACCAAAATGAAGAACTTTCGGTGTATTTTCACTGAACGCCCTTTATGGTTTGGGTGGAAAGGAGCCATTCCCAAATACGTGCAATATTTGAACAGGGACCTCAAGAAGATGTAATCGTCTTGCAAACGAGTCATTATCATTCAGTGTATGGGGCAGTATTAGTTAATGTATTTTTTAAGCCACCTATTCGTTTTATAACATACAAATTGGTCAGCGCTGACTGAACTGTGAATATTATTAGTAAACGTGCAATGAAAGTTATCGATTTTGGTATCAAATATCCGCATTCAAACATATTTAAACACTTGTTTGTTCGAGATATACTTCATGATATACCATAATAAGTTCACCACAAGTTCTACGAGCAACTTAGTTGTTTCCCATTACAGGGTGTTTCATAATTAATGCTGATCCTAAAGGGCGATAATCCTGGATATTTTAAGAAAAATCTTCATATGAAATAGGTCTGCAACCGCTTTATTTCTGAGATACAGGATGTTGAAATTTAACAAAAAATCGGTTCTTCCCCAATATCTCTGAATCCGCTTTGGCTTTTTTTTTCAATTTTGGTACCTGCAAAGTACGCATGAAAATACATTTTTTCCATGATGGAGGATTTCTTAATTTTCCTCAGTGGCGTGCCTGTCATATTTTTTATCAAAATAATGACAAATTACAAAATAAATATATTTTTGTAATTGTCCTCTATCTTCTCATAAAAATGACCTCTTGCCTTTTTCGTTCGGCGAACGGTTTTCGATTTAGAAATAAAATACATTAATTTGCTTGTCCCTATTCGATTTTTTCTCTTAGTCTCAATTTCACAATTGTGGTAACCAAAGGATCTAGGCAAGATTTTTATAATTGTTTGGTAACATTTTTAATTTTTAAAAACATAACTATTATGAACGAAAATACCAAAATCAAATTAACTGTTCAAAATGTCCGCCTCCTGCAAGTATGCACGCTTCAGCCCCCCTTGTCATTGACTCGCGTACTCTTTCAAAAATTCCTGGAGAATTCCTTATTGCTTCACAGGAAACTATTACGCGGTTTCGCAATTCTTCCTCAGTTAGAATTGGTTGACTGTACACCAAAGAAAATAATCAAGACTGTTCAAGTCTGGGGATCTAGCTGGCCATGACTCTGTTACCCCACGACCTATCCAGCGATTATGAAAGCTTTGGTTTAAATATTCGCGTGCCAGAGCACTAAAATGAGCAGGTGCACCATCGTGCATAAACCACATCCAATTTCGCATTGAATTAGGAACATCTTCCAACAGAATTGGCAAATTATCTTCAAGAAATTGATGATAATTATGTCCATTTGATCTGCGTGGTAAAATAAAAGATCGAATTAGGTAATCTCCAATGATTCCAGCCCAGAAATTTAATGGGAACTGCTCCTGGTGATGATTGCATCGGCCCAAAAATGATTATTATGAAAATTTCTGATCTTGTTTTTAGTAAAACTAGCTTCGTTCGTGAATAAAATTTCCCTTTCAAATAAAGGATTTTCGGTAACTTTTTGGAGAAACCATTGGCAGAATGCGGTGATATACAAACACTTTAACGAAACAGAAACACTAGCTGAGAAATTTTACGGATATAAATGTATCCAACATCAATTTCAAATAATTTTTCTATTTAACTTTTGCTTACCATTTCCAAAGTTGTTTTCCGAAAGTTTTGAAATCTAGACCCCAGAAAAACTATGTACATTCTTATAACAGCACATGAAAAAAGATGATTCACGACAGAGTTCATAATTTATATTTCTCATCTGTTTGTAGTGTCGAAATTTAAGGAAGACGTTTTGTTTGTAAAATTATTTTAAATATAATAATTTTTGTCGAAGTTTAGTTGGGATTGGGATCAGTATACGTTGAAGAAAAAACTTTTTATATTTTATTGTATGAGAAACCATTGTTACAGAGCCTTGAGGATGAATTTAATTAAATTCGAAACGTCGGCAAGAAAACAATAGTTTTTTCTTTAACGAATACTGATCCCAATCCTAACTGAATTCCGACAAAAAAAAATTGTATTGCATCACTATTTTATCAGATTATGATAATATTTAACTTCTTTGACTTTCGTGTGACAACCTGTATAATTTTGAACCTGTTGAAGTACAATGGAACAGCGAAACGCTTTGTAGAGTGCTTGCCCGTGTTCATAGAAACATAGAAACGCCTGGCTTCATATGCGTTCCCTGTCAGCAAGCCCATACAAGTAATGCATGTCTCTAATCCGGTATTTGTAAAATTTACCATGTTTTTTTTAACAAACAAGTTTTTATAACGTAAATAATATCACGTATCTAGTTAAAGATGTGTCAAAATTGTTTATGTTGAAAACAACGAAATTTGTTTTTAGCATACTAGATGTTTCTAGCCCACAAGATAATCCTACTACTCTTCAACGACTGATTTCGCAAAGGGACAAGCAAATGAATGCATTTTATTTTCTAACTCAAAAACCGTTCGCCGGACGAAAAAAAGGTATGAGACAATTTTTATGAGAAGATAAAAGACAATTACAAAAATAATATTTGTTTGGAAAAAGAACAGTGGCGTATCATTATTTTGATCAAAAATATGACAGGGCATGGCACAGGGACGCCACTGATGAAAATTAAGAAATCCTTTATCATGTAAAAAAAATATTTTTATGCGTTCTTTGCATATACCAAAATTGAAAAAGAACGCCAAAGCGGTTTCAGAGATATTGGGGAAGAACTGATTTTTTTGTTAAATTTCAACATCCTGTATCTCAGAAATAAAGCGGTTGCGGACCTATGTTCATATGAAGAATTTTTCTTAAGATCATCCAAGGATTATCGCCCTTTGGGATCAGCATTCAATTATGAAACACCCTGTATTTGAGCAAGAACCATCTCTAATCATGTTTGGAATGATTTTCCACGGTTAAATTCGGCTGTATTTTCAATTTAAATTTTTATTCATATATCGATACATCTACAGGCATTTCTTGTAATAGAGAGTTTAGAAACGATCATCATTATGTTCCCATCATAATCCGTTATAGGTACAATTTTGCCTTGAAAAAGTGGGAAAGAAAAGGAATTTTATATACTTACACTCATACATAATTTGATGGGGATGGTGGTGATAGAAGTGTAAGTCGAAGAGAGTTCATCATCTCTAAAATATTGTTAGTAACATATTCATATTCGACAGCATAAGGTTTTTTACTTCTTTTTTTAAGCGAATTATATTTACTATACACTTAAAGGATTTGGGAGCATATTGAATAATTTTTGACCATAGAAAAATATTGTGATCTGGGTGTGAGTTTTTTTTTTAAATTGGTAGGTGAATCTGGTGTTCCATGCATTTGTTTTTTCTCTAAATGTCCACCCCAATGCATTGAAAACAAAGGCATTTCTAATATTGAAAAGTTTAGTTGTATTATATTATGTATTGGTGGAAAAATGTATATCTTTTTCAAATACAATTTTTAGTATAGTGTTTTGGGTTGTTTGTACATTTTTTTAAATTGAATAATTTGTTCAACCGGAAATGTCTCCGGTTTGGAATTTTTAAATGGACCACCTTGTATATTGTAACATTTTTGGATTTCTGAGACAATTCTGGATCAAAGTGTGTCATTTTAAAAAGTTTTTACGCCCACTTCATTTTTTTAGAGTCACTTTTAATATTGCATCTAGGTGACCATGATCGGACGTAAACTAATCTAGTGCTGAGTTGTATGCTCAGAGATATCCCAATCGGCAACATCCAGCTCATCAGTATTTTCCAGACGTCGAGAATCATTTTAGGCAAGAAGGAAATCGAGAGGCGGAACAGAGGTTTATCATAAATGAGGAGACTGAGATTAACGTTCTTGCTATAGTTGAGGTTGATAAAACGGTTTCTTTAGGAGAGAGAGAAATGCAGATAAGTCACGAATCAGCAAGAAAAATACTGCAAAGCACGGAAACCGAGCCTTTAAACATAAGTTACATCAACATTTGTATACTGACGATGACGATAGAGAGGTAGTGTTTTGTGATTGGCTGCTTCAAAATCATAAAGTTAACCCAAATTTTCTCAACTTCATTCTATTTTCTACGAATCACGATTTACAAATAATAGTTTGTTCAATAAGCAAAATACTCGGTACTGGGACCAACAAAATCAACATGAATTGAGAGAGAGCAATTTTCAAGAAAGGTTTGGCGTCACTGTCTGGGCTGTCAAGTAACAGGGGTAAGGTACTTAGGTTTTCTTGAAAATGAAATCGAGGATCATCTTAATGATCTACCTTTGGCAGTTTTACGCGAATTTACTTCCAACAAGATGGAGCACCCCCTCATAATACCAGATAAGTTCTTGATTACTTAATAGAGCATTTTAATAATCAAGTTATTGCAACCAATGGTCCAGTACGGTGGCCTGCCCGCTCACCGGATCTCACTGTGCTCGATTTCTTTATTTGGGGATATGTTAAAGAAAAGGTTTTCTATGCAACAGCCCCAGCCTCTCTTGAAATCTTAGAAGAAATAATTCTACGGGCATTTAGAAGTATAACGCCTCAAATGTTACGAATCGTGTTGAGAGAAACAATTGAATGAGCTGAAATGTGTCTTGAACAAGGAGGAATGCACTTTGAAAATTTACTACAGTGAAAGTAAATAAATTATTATCCATGGCACACTTGACAGAAGTAAATAAATTATTATCCAGTATTTTCCTTGGTGATATCCAATTCATGTTCTTATTTTCAATCCAATCGCAAATAAATTAGTATTGTTGGTTCCGTCAAAAAATCTTTTTTTCGGAAAGTGCTTGTCAAAAAATGGTCGCCATATGAAAAATAATAGTTAGACACGAAAATGTAATTTTGCCAACTTGTCTTATTCCTATCTATCATACTAGTCATTAAAACTTTGCGATTATAATTTTCTGACATCACCTGAGGTCCTCAGATTAGTTTACGTCCGATCATGGCCACCTAGATGCAATACTAAAAGTGACTCTAAAAAAAAGAAGTAGGCGTAAAAACTTTTCAAAATGCCACATTCTGATGCAGAATTGTCTCGGAAATCCAAAAATGTCACAATATACAGGGTGTTCTATTTAAAAATTCAAAACCGGAGCCATTTCCGGTGGAACCGGAAGTGACCGGAAAGTGAAAAATATGCGAAAATTCTCCTTTTCACATATCATTCACCAATACCAAGTCTCATTGCGATACCCCCAATATTCTAGAAGTTATGACTTGTCTAATAGATTCGTTGATACCCGGTATTGAGACTAAGTAGATTGAGGTTCAACCAGGAGTGGACTTTACTCAAATCACTTTCTGCTCTTCATGCAATTTCCCACGTATTTCCAGAAAACACTACAGCGGTATCGTCCGCATAAGATAAAAGATGTCCCTGTATACCATTAATATAAAAAATACTATTTATATATTGTTATATTATGATGATATAACAAATTATTATTGTTATTATTTCGCCCCACGTTTTAGGTGCCAAATTGTAATGTAATGATAATTTGCAAATATAAATTGTTGTTATAAAATGACGATTGCTAATAATTTCCACTCTTCGTTGTGAGCCAAATTGTTATGATATAGATAAGTATTTTTGCCCTGTATAATATACTGTGATGTAATAATAATTGCTAGCTAACGTCACTGTTCTCTCGTCACGTTGCTGCCAATTGTTATCATTTTTCTTACCACGACTGAACTCAGTTGGTACTCCTCTCGTCTCAGATAGCCGGTTCAGGCAATTGAGCCACTGGCCTACCAATAGATAACTTATTCTAAGGTGAATTTACAAATATTCATGGATAATCATGAGAAACAGGTCATGGATAAATAGACACAACCTCACTTTTACCTGGACAGTGAAAATTTCTTTAATAGTTCAAAATCAAGTGAAATAAAGTTATTCTGGTGGGATATGAGTTATTAGTGAAGTTGTTCAGTTCGTAATGTGCACTAGGAAAGTTTATACCTGACGCTGGAACTGTCGCTGTTCAATATACACCCGGATTTGGATTCTCTTTCACTCCAATGCTCTCAGGAACTTCAATACCAAATAGAAGGAACCATACCATGTTGGTTTTCTGTTTATAATGTTGAAATTTATCAATTTTCCTTTCTCTCCCAACAAAACGTGGCATTCATTTTCAATTTATTTTCGATCTCCTTAGTGGCTTTGTTTTCCGTTACTTGGATACCATTTTTCCTCATTCCTTTTGATTTGAATTTTTGAATTCGCGCACTTTATTGTCACATTTTCACTGTTTGGGGTTATTTGTCAAAACTTATAAATAGAACTATTTTTATTTTCTTATAAACTATCTACAATTTTCAGTAATAATTGTCTCTGACACTTCTTCGTTCTTATTTTCTCACAACAAATCTTACATTTGACCATACTGTTCCCTGATTGGGTATTGTCATCAAGAAGTTTGCTGTTCTTCCATTGGCTATTTTTAGTTACATACAATTTCATATACTGTATGTTTCAAGCTTATAATTTTGTTTATCACATTTTATTCAGGATGATTTTGTAAATATAGACCTTTCTTGTTGTCTTTTGAATAATTATGGGTTGTAATCATTATGACAGTGTATGAAATTGATTGTATTATAGTATTTAAATATTTTCATCTATTCATATTATACAGAGGCTTCATAAAGGAAATAGAATTTCAAAATATGTAAAAACAATCTCTTGAAACTAATAGTATCAATAATTATTTTTTATGTTTTTTTTTTTTTAAAATATATAACTGGTTTTTATAACATAACAATATATATATATATATATATATATATATATATATATAAATATATATATATATAAAACATTATTGGCTCTAAGACTGTACCTTGAAGAACACCTATGTGGACTTTTTTGAGTTCACTCAAGTGAACTTCAATTTTAAACTGCTGATAACGATTTGATAAGTAATTTCGCTGTACCTCGAACACCTTCATCAGACAGCTTTTCTAATAGAATATCGTGTGAGATAGTATCAAAAGCCTTTGCTAAATCGAGAAATACTGCAAGACATTTTTTTGATTTATCAAGATTAAGGTTCACGTCCTCAAGTATTTGAAGAACCACATTATCTGTGCATTTATTTTTTTTTGAAATCCATACCGGTCACATGAGATAATATTGTGTTTTTCGAACAGAAGGTTGATAGCCTATCCTTGAGGCATTTTTCAAAGATTTTAGCGAAATTACTTATCACCGATATAGGTATGTATTTATTCAATTGTTGGGGGTTTCCCGATTTATGAACTGGAGTAACGATACTTTGTTTCCATTTCCTTTGTAATGTTCCCTTTTTGAAAGTTAAATTGATGATATGAACTAGTGTTCGCTATCCTTGATTATATGCAAGTACTTGTTTGTGCTGTTATTGCAGAGCGCACGCAACATTCGATCCGATATGAGCTGTTACAATAATGCATTCCATGAATGAAATACTTGGTTCCAGTAATATTTGTGTCCTTCAAACATTATTGTGTTGATTGTAAAGTACAATGATTTATTGTTTGTTCCAGTTACACCAGCAATTGAACAATGGAAACACACTACCCAGTGCCTACAATTTCATTGCCAACTTTTCGGGGATGAGTTTCGCCTTCTTCAGGGTTATAATACAGGGCGTTCCAACGAAAACTTGACCCCCGCTGTAAGTCTGTAAGTCAGAAACGGGCGTGTGATGAAAAATTTCAAAGAACACGTCTATTTGTGTTTCTAGGGGTCCAATTTTGATATGAAATTTATACCCTCTTGCGGTGGGCAGCTAGCCCATCCCTGTTTTTTCAAAGGCATGGGTAGTCAAGTGATACATCATTTGAAAGGTATCTAGCCCCTCTATTACCTCTGTAATTTTTTTCAAAATTGGTTCCTTTGTTATCGAGAAATTCGATGTTAAACGTTTTATTTGGGAAAAAACTGAAAATAACTTCAGTAACATGAAATTATGGAGATACATTTGAAGACACATTCGTATTATAAAAAAAAAACAATTTGCCCACACATAAATAAAGAAAAATACATATGAACTCACTCCAACTCAGCATGGACAACACTGTTCACTTCGAGAAAGTTTTCAAACGACAATTAGTTTGATTGTATTATTATTTCGATTAACTCCGCTAAAAATGTTTATTTTATTTTTGACTCGCATGGTATAATAGAATAGTTGTATGGAAACGGTTTTCTATGAGGTCACTAACTATCGATTTGAGGTTTTTCGTTGACTTATCACGTCACGTGATCAATAATAGGTAATTTTGGGAAAAATACTGGGTTACTGGTGAATTCACTTGGTTGCTGTTGTTACGCGGATTAAGCTTGAATATAATTTCTCTTCTCGTTAGTTATTATCTTCTTATTAGTTATTTTCTATCACTTGAATCATTCTTTTCTTGTGATCGAAGTTGCTTTTATATCATTCTGCCCGGGCGCGGAAGGGGCCAAAGGTTTATTACCGTTAGGAAATTGTTTTTGTTACTTGTCCTAATAAATCCGCGATCAAATAATTAATGGCTTGCTGCTGTCATACGCGAATGGATAAATACGAGGGTTTTTATCTCTCTCGCAGTTTGAGTTATATTAATGGGCTGTCGTAATCTATAAATTATAGCGTTTTTCTGTCGTTACAAATACATAAAAACAGTTTTATGATATTTCGTGGCGCAATGTAATTAGGCGAGCTGTCAAAAACTCTGAATTTATACTTCTGTTTATCAAGAACTTTGTTTTTCACATACGCGTAACTAGGAGGTGATGATATGGTAATACCTATATCGAAAAAAGGGGGATATTTATAGGAGTTCTTAAGTGCCTTTCTTATCTTCAAATGACGAAATATTTTTAATGTGCTTATTTTTCGATTAGCTTGGTAGTGTGGAGGATTTCTGATTTTATTATCTTTCCTATTGGACTGGTTTTTCTGGCTATAACGTTCATATTAAGGAATATCGTGTTGTTTCTTAGGAATGAAAGTTTTTTTGTAATTATGGGGCCTGGCACCTCTAGATCTGGATACAAAGCTATTAGTGCAGGGATAAGGTCGAATCGAAGAAAATCCAAATAGATTGCACCAGTCAGGTTCACGTCAAAGAAAAAGGGACCCAGAATTCTCATGTCGACTATGCCACACCATACAATCACTTTCTGTGGATTTTGAGTGTGATACTCCATCATCCGTCGGGGATTTTCGGTAGCCCAATAACGGCAAGTGACGTGGCCGTTCAAAACAAACGTAGCTTCGTCAGAAAAAAATCTATTTTTTCAAGTATCATCATTATTGCATAGCTGTTGTAGAATTGATGTCGCCGATCAAAGTCGTCTTCATTCAGCTCATGGATGAGGCGTACCTTATCAGAATGGTGCTTTTCTTTTCTCAGAATTTTGTGGGCTGTAGACGCTGCCATATTGAAATCAGAAGCCATTTGGTTGAGGGTTGTGTGATTATTTTCATGCACTGCCAACGCAACAATAAGCTGATCGTCTTCTGGTGGTGAGGGCCGACCAGATTTAGGAAAATCACGGACATGCCCAAATTCACGGTATTTCAACTCAACTTTGCTCACCATGCTCTGGTTAATAGGTAGCCGATCAGGATGAGTTACATTGAACAATTCAACTACTTCTCTTTGGGTACGCATTCTGTCTCCAAATCCTATCATTCAAAGAATTTAAATTCTTTCTCGTTCATTTAATTCAATAAATTTCCATGAAATGACAAAGTTACTACTCAATAATGTATCGACAAAGTTCACAAAAACTATTCAGCAATAAAAACAAAATTCTGGTCGCTATGGCTAGTGTCAAGTAATGGAAATAGTCAGATAGCAAACGCTGCACAGTTTGAACATTTGATTTGATCGTTGTTTGAAGGTATCATTGCCATCAAATTTAGTATTTTCATATTTCAAAATAGTTTTTCTCATTTTATTTTCATTTCACCCATACTCATAATCACCTTT
The DNA here is from genome assembly GCA_018342105.1 of Gonioctena quinquepunctata. Classification (NCBI taxonomy): domain Eukaryota; kingdom Metazoa; phylum Arthropoda; class Insecta; order Coleoptera; family Chrysomelidae; genus Gonioctena; species Gonioctena quinquepunctata. The sequence goes on along the minus strand of JAFIRS010002771.1, from coordinate 156,952 downwards.
CCACATTCCGTAATGAAAAATGGAGTTGCCATTAAAATAATACCGATGACGTCATTTCTCCTAGAGGCATCATTCTGTATGTATTAATTAAAATTGAAAGAATGCCCAGATGAAAATAAAATTCGACGGCTTCGAACATTCTTTCCAAAAATTATTTCTTTTATTTTTTACGAATTTATCCACTACTTTACGAGCACTGATTTTAACGGACGCACAGTATACAAACCTCATGTGTGATATATTTTTGGAATCAGCTTTCCATAGAGATTCCAAAAATTGAATAATATATTTATTTATTGTATTTATTTATTTATTCATTTATTTATTGTACACAAAATGATACAAGTGATCCATTTGAAAAAAATTTCGTGGACGTCATTAGTCAAACGTGGATCACCATGTCTATTTAATTTTCGCTTATAGATGTGGCAAATTGAGATTAAAAATCGACCTGATTCAGGAGATTCCACAGAAATGGATAGTTTGGCTAAAAATGAATTTATTCAGTACTTTACGAAAGTACTCTATAATTTATATAGTGACATGTGTGATTTTTTTACGGTTTTTTTATGCTTCTGAAATTGTTTTGTTGTTTCCACGTATACTCATTTCAAACTGAACAATCACCACAATATACGTGATCACGGAAGAGAACAATGTTGTCAAACAGCTGCGATTTACTACGAAAAATCCCGCGGAAGAGATAAAGGGCCTCCAAAATTTGGCGTAATGGCTAAGAAGTAAAAAGTTCTGTTTTGTTCCCTCCTCCTCAGCCAGATGGAGCTTGTAGCAAGTTCGGACAACCTTCTTTCCACTTTTCTCCAGAGAATCGCAAGGTATGACCAGAAGCAACACCACTGCCTGAAAAATAGAAGAAATTGTGATATAGCTTTTCCTCGAATTTTAATAGTGTTATTAATGTGGAGTAATATTAGATTTTAGCTTCAAAAAGTTAGGGGACTGCGGCAACTTTTCACTGTACATCACTGATGATGTTAGGAACAACATATAAAAAGTTACCTACCGAAAGGTGTGTGCTTAATTTTTTATTTAACAAATAAGTTGCAAAATTACATTGTTCATTGAATATATTTTGGAAAATATTATTTCTTTGAAAATCTGATAGTGTCATTCGAAAGAATGGAAGATTTTGCATAAAAAAGGTGCATAAAGTTTTTCTTTAAAATGAAAACCGTAAGCTGCAGATTTTTTTTTCCAACGTACGAAAATGTGAGGCGATGACACAAAAATGTATCGGGCTTCACTTAATTTGTTATAACTTTTGATCAAATCAAGCTAACAAAAATTTAAATGGAAGAAGAAAAAAGTAGCTAACGAGTTGTTGGGTTTTCAAATGCGAAAAAAAAAAATTAATAGGAATAGTACATATATGAAGTTACGTCAAAGTAGAGTTTTATATAAAATCAATTAAAGATCTGCCATTCTTAAAATTTTCAAGATAAACATCTGACATTTTCACAGTTCACTCCCAAAATAACACTCGAGAAGGTGTGGAATGGAAAAAAAACTTGAAATTTTATTTCGAAAATACAGTGGCAAAATATTGAATAATTTAAAAAAATTACAAATTAGAATTCTTAGGCCAGGTTTCATAAACCAAAAACTCTAGTTTAAAATAAAATATTAAAATTTTTCAATAGCACTATTTCGAGATTGTAGTCTGTACTTTCAGAGGGTCTGATTGGTTCTAAAAAAAAAATATAATAGAACTTCACCAAAAACCAAAAAATAAACAAATGTTGCTCCAAACGTACGTATATGAAATTTGTTGTTACATAAACTTTGATAACTTTTATACAAACAAAAAATAAGCTCACCCAACCAATATATATTCATATAACGACCTCAAACAAAGTATACGCAGCTGAATTTTTTTTTTCTTTGTTAATATGAGTGTAAATTGTATCAAATACGAAAACAAATTTTTTTTAGTAAATTGACGCAATGTCCATTTTCATAAAAGAGTTCTTGCTTAAAATTCTTGTTTAAAATAAAAATATAAGTGTATCTTTTGATGTACTTTATATTGGATCGAAAATATCATTTTTGAATTTTAGAGAGAGATAGAACACGAGAGAACAGTTAATATTAAATTTTAGCTTCAGAAAGTTAGGGGATGGTGGTAAATTTTTACTGTACATTAGTGATGATGTTGGGAACAACATATAAAAAGGTACCAACCATAAAGGGTGTGCTTAATCAATTATTTAACAAATAGGTTGCCAAATTACATTGTATATTGAATATTAAAAAAAAAATAACTAATGGTGCCACTGACAAAAATAGAAAATTTTACATAAAGAAGGTATTTAAATTTTCCTGAAGTGCAGCGCTGGAGGAGCACGCAGCCACGAGCACTTTACACTAAATTTGTTATAACTTTTCATCTAATTGATCAAATTGAGCTAACAGAAATTTAACTGTAAGAAGAAAAATGCAGCTAACGAGAAGTCATGTTTATAAACGTGAAATGAAAATGTATAGGAATAGTACGTATATGAAATTACGTCAAAGTTTTAATTTTTTAATTTGGAAAAAAATTATAATTTTATTTTTAAAAATACAGAACACAAAATATTGATAATTTCAAAAAATGATAAATTCTCATTTTTACGCCATGCTTTAAAGACCAACAACTCTAGTTTGAAATCTGATATTGAAACATTTATTTATATATATATATATATATATATATAATATATATATATTGTTATAATAAGTTGATAGCGGTCGTTTTTTATTTTTATTTATATTTGTTTATTTACTTTCCACAATCAAACATCTAACAAAAATAAATGATTTTTGTGTTTTGTTTTACTAATATTTTCTTTTTTTGTTATTTTCCAAAATCTTTAAGCTAATTCCCTTTTTTAAGATTTTATTTAATATGTATTGATAAATAAAGCCCATATAAATATTTAATATCTCCGGCTATGCTCTTTACCTTCTTTCCTTTACCTTATTTCCTTCACCTTCAGCTAACTCAATCGGTACGCCTATGGATCTCAGAAGTTGGTTCTACTGTGGAGCCCTCTGGACGTCAATTTCAGAAATTAGCAATTCATTGTTGATGAAACATTGAAAATAAAGTAGAATTTCATCGAAATAATAATTTCCTTTTCTCAGGAAAAGCTTATTACTACCTAGTCTACGATAAATAACCTGATTAGAGCTTCAGAAATAAGTATATACAGCAAAAAAATGAAATTATGGAATAATGAAGTGAATTCAACCTCGTTTTGTAGGTTATGTGTTATTTTAAAATAATTCGTGAAGAGTTCTATGAAAATTATTTCCAAAGTACAGTTCTTATTTGCACTGTGGCAACTTGAGACAAAGGTAATGTTAACTCTGCATTTGTGATTCTTTTATCTGGTAGTGTTCTTCATATTTTACTAATGTTTTCTTGGCTAATAATCGATTTTATTCCAAATTGTTTGTTTGTTCCAAATTTAAATTTTCAACGTGGTTCTTTCTGAAATTATTTTTTTCACAATCTCTCTCGCTTGTTGATTCTCTCCCCTTGATACCAACACATTTGGTTTTTCCTCTCGAATTTTCGATTTTGACACACCATTTATAGCACTTTTCATTATTTTCACTTCTTTGACAGTTTTTATTTATGAAACTTTTCTAACTACCTTATAATCTATATACAATACATGTAAAATTATTCTCTTGACGTTTCTGCTTTTCTATATTTTCAAAATTACTAATTTTGCATCAAGATCTCTCCTGGCATCTCATTGGCTGTTGTGTTCAGATCCAATTTCATATAGAGGATGTTTGAACTTTTAATATTTTGTTATCTGCTTGTGATCACAAAATATATTCATAAATTTTGATTTCAAATTTTTTTTAAATTAGGCCAATTGATTGTTATGTTGAAAACATGTTTATTTCAAACATAGGTATCGATTAATATTATATAAGGTTTCAGAAAAAAGGCAGAATCTTCAGAAAAACTGTAAAATCACATAGCACAGATTACCAAATACGAATATTTTTTTATTTATGGGTTTTTTCTTTATTTTTATTACTATTTCAACTCTTTAAACATTTTTCAACCGAATGAAACAAAATTTGGCACAAAAATACTTCTCATCAATACCTCGGCTGATTTCGATATGGTCCGATTCTATTCAAAATTTGTATGTGGGGGATTTTTTTCGCGCAATTGGCGATGTCTGTAGCTTGGAGGGGGTGAATTTAAGGGCACATGTTTATGTGGAAAAAAGTCTTATTTTGACCCTAGTAATACGCCCTTGAAATATTTTTATTGAATTATATAGATATAGATTCCCAGTATCTATGTGCAACAAAAAATAGTAATATTTACCGCATATAACGAAAGTTCATAATAATTCTCAATATCTTCCGGATTGATAAAGATGACCCAAAAAATAGTATACAGCATGCGTACCACCATAATAGTACAAAAGAGAAAAATCTGCCAACCAAAAATCGCGTTCGCTGCCTCCATAATATTGAATGCCGTTTTGATGAACCTCGAGACGTTTCTGACCTCATGTCTGAAGATGATCTCGTCGTTTTTGTTCGTCATTGTCTCTAATTTCGCAATTATAAAATTATATCTCTCGTTCATCAGGTTTACGAAATGAAAAATAGATGTCGCTAGAGTCGTTATGTGAATATCCACTATTATCCAGGTGTAATCGAAAAAATATGTACCATAATAGTACCAGATGTGAGTTAAAACTAAACTTGCCCAAATCAGACACGTTTGGATGATCTGTTTGGACATACTCCTGTGACTTTTGAATTTCATCGCCTTCAGAATTATTTCGGCGCTCGACATATTTCTGTAAAACTTTCTCCAGTTCCTTGCAAGGAAAAAATTGGAACGAAGCAGACCAAAACACAAGAAACACATATCTAGAAGCGTCCACAAATTTCTCATAGTGTTAATACATGTTTGACGGAGGCTCGAAGAATTGTACTTTGAGGTATACATAAGTGATCAGGAATACCGAGATAAATATCTTACGGCACATTGTCACTGAAACCCCTGTATGATTTTGGTGGAAAGGGATCAATCCCAAATACGACCAACATTTGAAAAGAAAAGTGAGGAGTTCGTGATCTTTTGATAAAGCAGACATTTTCAATCGACGAATAATAACCTTACTGATGGATTGGAAATCCCCGGTAGTAAAAAAATGACATTGAAATCATTGTAGAGATCCGATTTGTGATAAGTTCACAAACCAAAACGGTTCTAGGATTGTTATCAATGCTCCTATTTTTTCCGTAATAATATGTCATTAGTTTCCTACGAACCGAAATTCATACCGGGATAATTTTAGGAAAAACGGTTCAAATTAACGCGAGTTGTTTCATGAGCGGTAGAGTTTTGACAATTGGTACGTTATTAAATAATAATTATTACCACCACCCCAAAACAACTTTCACCGCTAGAAACAAAAATCATGCACCTTGCACCGATACCATCAAAACCTTGCAGAATATTAGGAATAAAGCCCTTCATAAATTTCAAAAAAACTGCCACACCACTGGTCTCATGTATTAAACAAATGAGAAATTATACAACAATTGCGATCAGAGCTGAAAAAAAACATGTCTGTACTCAATGTTGAGCAATTGTACAGCCAAAGAAAAATGGCATGAAATAAAAAAATTAAATGTCGCAAAAAAATAAAAACTATGAAATTCCGGAAAAAAAAATATCAGAACATTTTATTGGATCTACGAAAAATTGCATGCCAAAAAACAGTGAATTGACCAATCATTATAATCACAATATTAAAACTGGAATTGAAAGCAATCTTGCTTTCAAACAAGTCTTCGAAGAAACTGTTCCTGATATAACGGTAAATACAAAATCGCAAAATTGCAAGCATTTGGCAATGATTATACAGGGTGGCCCATCGAAAACGTACCGCAAGGCATTACAGGGTGGGAAAGAATGTTTTGGCAAAATCCAAAAACGCGTCAAGATTGTTTGTCAGGACGACACATTTTGACGCAAAAAGCATTGTAAAACCTTCAACCCCTTAAGTAGGGGTGTCATCCCAAAAAAAAATTCAAATGGGAAGGGGGTCGAATTATACCTCATTAGAAGGGGCTTGCCATTCCCTAGACTGTGCTGCTTAGTTTTTGAAAATCGATCCACTCTTTTAGAAAATATGGAGCGTTGAAACTCCAACAATAATGTGTGACGAAAAATGCAAAAATCGATTCAATTGTACTTTAAAACTTATCGTAGGTATTATTGAAATAAATTCCTTCAAATGAATTCGCTGTTTTTGCCGATTTGCAGATTTTTTTGGCTCATTTTAGTGACTAAAAAATTATCGGGTTTCTTTCTGCACGTTTAATTTTTTTTTATATTTAATTACATATTTCATTACATTGGTATTATGAACTAATTTTTACAAATTGAGTGCACCTGATCTCAGGATGAGATCGTTTTGTGCCTGAATGGTACTAATTAACTAGTAGTGTTTGAACATTTCGTAGATAATATTAATAATAATACTAAATAATATAATAGATATAGTAAAGAAAATAATCTAAAATTATCAGAAGCTAAGAGACTAAAGTAATAGTATAAAAAATTATAATTATATATTGATTGATATTCATTGTAGGAGTACTTCAAGAGTTCTAGAGTTCATGAAAATGAAGGACACCAGCTTTTTGCAGAACAGCTTGTAACTATAAATGTTTTTGATGGACTCTGGGATGTAATTGTAAATTTTGGGGCCAATAAATGCTATCGACTTCTTATAGAGGGTAGAATTAGGACGAGGAATATTTAAATTTTTGAGACCTTTTTGTCTTGTATTGTGATTGTGGGAAATTTCTTGATGTTGCATTCTATTTCTGTACATGAATTTCGCAATATTAAAAATATACAGATGTGTTAAATCAAGCATTTTAGTTTCTATAAAGACCTGTTCGGTGGAAAATCTGCGCTTTTTTCTTAGTATTACTTTCAAAATCCATTCCTGTGTGACTTTCAAACAATATATCTGATTGTTATACGCAGCTCCCCATACTATTATTCCATAGGATATTACAGATTCAACTTATGATTTATAGGCCATTTTCAAAAAAATTTCTGGAAGAATATCCCTGAGTTTATAAAATGCAAATACCGGTTTTTTGAGTTTGCTATTCAAATATAGTGAATGATTATCCCATCTGAGCATTTCATTGATGATAACTCCCAGATATTTGATTTCTGAAGTGTTTTGAATTGTCTTCTTACAATCACAGTTGGCCAGATCACATATCTCATGAAATTTAATTGATTTCTGATTTGGTTGTACTTTTGGGCTGTTTGTGAAAGTTATAAATTTGGTCTTGTTCTCATTTAAGCTCAGGAGATTACAGTCCATCCAACATTTGACTTGATATAAACCTATTTCCGCGTTTTTCGTAATTTCCTGCCAATTTGTTCCATGGAATAGGAGAACCGTATCGTCCGCATATGAGATGATATCTCCAGCTATCTCCATATTCAACACTTCATTGATATAGAGAAGGAATAACTTAGGGCCGAGGACTGTTCCCTGGGGGACACCATATCCGATTTCCGAAGGTTCGCTAAACTTGTTTTTTATTTTAACGACAGATTTCCTCTTCGATAAATAACTTCTGAATAATGATAGCGGTAAGCCTCTAATCCCATATTTTTCAAGTTTTTCCAAAAGTTTATCGTGTGAAATGCTGTCGAAAGCTTTAGCTAAATCCAAAAAGATGCCTAACACTTTATCATTTTTATTGAGGTGCTGGTGAATTTCATTCGTGAGATAATATCCTCAATGGAACTTCCTGCCTTGAAACCGAATTGTTTGGGAGAGATTAGTTGGTGGCGATCCACATGATTTTGTAACCTGCTGGCTATACTTTTTTCATACAATTTTGCAATATTATTAATGACAGATATTGGTCGGTAATTATTGACAAAATATGGGTCTCCAGCTTTGAATATGGGAGTAATGACAGCGTCTTTCAACCTATTTGGAAAAACGCCACTTTGGAAAATCGAATTTATCAGGTGAACTGAAATATCAACAATAATCGTTTTTATCATTTTGATGGTTTTTGCTGATATTTTGTCTATTCCTGAAGCGGCATTAGTTTTAAGGTTGTCAATTATACTCAGTATTTCTGGAGTCGTGACAGGTGTCAAGAATAGGGGGTTATTTATCGATTTATCGTTTAGGTCAGGTGGTGATTCATGATCTGACAGTGGGTTAGACCTAATCCTTCTTGCAAGATCTTCTCCAACTTTTGAGAAATGATTTATGAATATATTAGATATTTTATATGCATCCGACTCGCAATCTTCACTTTCATTATATATAGTAGTTGATTCGTTATTTGAAACAGAATTTTTTATGACTTGCCATATTTTTTTCGTATTTTTGTTTGCATCCAGAATTTTTTTAGAGTAATAGTTTTGTTTAGTTATTTGAAGTAATTTAGTGAGGAAATTCCTATATTCCCTGTACTCTTGCCAAAAAGTTTCGTTATGTTTATTAGCCAAGCATTTTTTTTCAAAGCCTCCCTTTTTTTAATTGACTGTATCAATCCATTTGTTATCCATTAGGTCAAGTAGTTGCTAGATACCTGTCGTGGTTAACGTGTTTAAAAATTGTTGACTTTAAAATTTATCATTATGGTGTATTCAATTGCAGAAAGAGTGGAAATTATTGAGCTTTTTTTCGAAAACGATGAATGTGGAAATCGGGTCGCGGGGTTGTTTAACCAACGGCATCCTGACAAACATACCTCTGGGAAAATTGTTCGTGAATTGGTGACAAAATTTCGCGAAACAGTTCGGTTCATAACAAAAAGAGGCAGCTTGAAAATCGAGTACTAAATGAACCTACGGAGATAGCAGTATTGGGGCAAGTTGCAGTAGATAGTACGCTAAGTACAAGACAATTGGCCATTGAGACGGGTGTGTCTCGTACGGGTATTGAAAAAATACAAATTCCATCCTTATAAAATTCGCTTAGTACACGAACTAAATGAAAACGACTTCGATCGTCGCTGGCAATTTTGCGAAGTTATGAGGGAGCGAGCGTTAAACGATGGTAATTTCCTATTTAATGTGTGTTTTTCGGACGAAAGTTCCTTCTTCCTAAGTGGTTTAGTGAATCGCCACAATTGCCGTTACTGGGCTGACACCAATCCAAGGATTTTCCACGAGTCACATACGCAACACCCCCAGAAGTTAAATGTGTGGGCTGGTATTTTTGGAAATTCCATTGTAGGACCTTTTTTCCTTCCTGGAAATTCAACAGGCAATATGTACTTGGATTTACTTCGAAATGTCATCGTCCCAGCTATAACAAATATCATTGAGAACGATCCCGCATACAATGAACAGGAACTGATGTTCCAACAAGACGGAGCTCCTCCGCATCACTCCCAAAATGTGCGAATTTATTTAAATGACACGTTTCCAGGACGATGGATAGGACGACGGGACACAATTGAATGGCCACCTCGGTCACCCGACTTAAGTCCTTCAGATTATTTTTTTGTGGGGATACCTATAAAGCCTCGTTTACAAAACACCACCAGTCACATTAGAAGAGTTGCAAAGAAGAATTATTAACGTATGTATTATTGGTGGAGTTTGAACGCTCCATATTTTCTAAAAGAGTGGATCAATTTTCAAAAACAAAGCAGCACTGTATAGGGAATGACAAGCTCCACCTAATGAGGTATCACTCGACCCCCCTTCCCAATTGAAATTTTTTTTGGGGTGACATTCCTGCTTAGGGGGTTTGAGGTTTTACTATGCTTTTTGCGTCAAAATGTATCCCCCTGATAAGCAATCTCGACGTGTTTTTGGATTTTGCCAAAACATTCTTTCCCACCCTGTAAGGCCTTGCGGTAAGTTTTCGATGGGCCACCCTGTAAAAATATAACAATCATTCAACTTTGTTGTCCTCCAATAATATTCATTATCGCCCATATAATGAATCAATGTACCACGAAAAACTATTTTCCCAGCACATAGAAGTTTGCTAAAGTCACCCCTTCACCGAAAATAAATCATCCAATGGAAAACAATGATCTTCGTTCGATTAGTAATCTGCCAACTTGCTCGAAAATTATCGAAAAAATAATGGAAACAAAAATACGTAAATTTTTGGCATTCAGTATCCTACCACCCAAACAATCGGTATTCAGAAAAGTAGGTATACAGCTATGCAACAGCACTTCCAGATGTGTTGGACGGCTGATAAAAATCAAATGGATATATTAATTCCTCTGATGATACCCAATTATATTTCTCATTCAAATTCTCAGATCTGGCAACAACCGTAGATAGTATTAATACCGATCTTGACTCCTAAACAAAAGTATACCGACGAAAAAATCAACTAAAAAGCAAAAAATAAAATTTACCTTTTAAGTCTTAATGATAATTGAGCTCCACTAATGTGAGTAACTAATTTTGAGTCGGCGCCAAACAAACAATTATCGAAGATCATTATATTTCTTTGAAGAATAATCAAAACGCCGCTGAGCATCTCGCTGCCATCATTTTACGCTTCACCTAATTCAATTGGTAGTTTGTTTGGCGCCGACTCAAAATCAGTTACTTACATTAGTTTAGGAGCTCAAATATCATTAAGACTAAGAAGGTTTTTTTTTAATTTTTGCTTTTCAATTAATTTTTTCGTCGGTTTAATTTTTTGTTAAAAAGTTTTTATTTTTCAATTTTTTGTGGCTGAAATCTACTAATTACTACCTATTTAATTTTCAACCGACGAAACTAGTCGACCCGTATATTTTTTTTCCATCATTTTTTTTAATGTATGATCACGCATAACTTTTTACTGATACGTCCGATTCCGATAATTCTTTTTTCAGTGGACAGGGTGTACCTCGAATTTGGTCCCATTTGAATTTAAAAGATGAAATCCATCCCTAAGGGTAGCAAAATGAAGGATATTGATCACTCACCCTCTGAATTCTGGTCCGTTAACCGATTCTATCAGGCATAACTTTGTACTGGGTTCTTCGATTTGGATGATTCTTTTTTTAATAGATAGGGTATACCTTATTTTTGGATTTTGAAAGGAATTACCCACCCTTACTGTTAGGAAAATAGGGGATAATTGATTTTTCACTAGTGAACATTGGCACACACATACGTAGTTGACAATGACAGATCGCTACTGACATTATTCTTGTTCCACATCCGTCAAAATCAGTATATTTTATGAGAGAATGGAATGATATACAAAGTAATGAAATAAACTAACCAGAACAACGAAAATAATTTATATTACAACAAATAGTAAAAGTAGATAATCATATTATTCAACTGGTAATAGTTGAAGTAAGGTGGGTAAGTAAGTATTTTGGAAGTAATCAAAAAACAAGTAGATTGGTAGATTTTAGCTACAAAAAATTAAAAAATACAAACTTTTCAACAAAAAATTAAACCGACGAAATACGGAACTGAAAAGTAAAACATAAAAACTTGTTAACAAAAAATTAAACCGACGAAAAAATCAACTGAAAAGCAAAAAATGAAATAAACCTTCTTAGTCTAAATGATAATTGAGCTCCTAAACTAATGTAAGTTAGCAATTGAATTAGGTGAAGCGTAAAATGATGGCAGCGAGATGCACGGCTGCGTTTTGATGACTTCTTTCATAGATAATGATCTTCGATAATTGTTTGTTTGGCGCCGACTCAAAATCAGTTACTTACATTAGTTTAGGAGCTCAATTATCATTTAGACTAAGAAGGTTTATTTTATTTTTTGCTTTTCAGTTGATTTTTTCGTCGGTTTAATTTTTTGTTGAAAAGTTTTCATTGATTACTTCCAAAATACTCACTTACCTAGCTTACTTCAACTATTAACTATTGAATAATATGATTATCGACTTTAACTATTTATTGTTATATAATATAAATTATTTTTGAAAGTTCTGGTTAGTTGATTCCATCACTTTGTATATAATTCCATCCTTTCATAGAATGTAATTATTGTGTGCCAATATTCACAAGTGAAAAATAAATCATCCCCTATTTTAATACCCATAGGGGTGGATTATTCCATTCTAAATTGGAATATGATCAACTATGAGGTATACCCCATCTAATAAAAAAAGAATCACCCGAATCGGAAAACCCACTACAAAGTTATGCCTGATAGAATCGGTTAACGGACCAAAATTCAGAGGGTGAACCATCAATATCCTCCATTTTGCTACCCTTATTTTTAACTTTTTATTACATTTGAATAAAACCTTGTTTTTAAAAAGGTTTCTCATTAACTATTGTTTTATTTACTCCTTTACTAGAGTTTCATATATTTTGTGTAAGCATTTGATTTATATATTTATAAAACTTTCATACAGTTGATTTGGAATGATACTTGTACATCCATCATAGTTTTCCTCATGTTTTTATATTGTTAAATTAATAACATATTAGATAAAATATACAGTGTGTTGAAAAAAACTGAATTTAGTTCATAACTTAGACAGATTATTCCATATGAAAATTGTTGGTCATTATAAATTCAGTTTCATGAAAATTCGGTTCTTTTATACAGGAACTTCAGAAAATTGGTACAAGTTACTGCCAGTTGTATAACATTATTTTACAAGTTATATTACAATATTTGGAACTGGTATTTAGTACTATGGAAGTACTCCTCCTAAAAAAAATTATCAACCGATCATGCTCTGGAAATTAAATTTAAGAAATCCGTGGCTATGATATTTAGCAAGCAAAATATCTCAGACTTACCAAATAATCAAGTAAAAAAAAAATTTGGAATCTAAGCTTTCAAAAAATATTAAATTAAAAAAATTAAACCGACGAAAAAATCAACTGAAAAGCAAAAATAAAATAAACCTCCCCAGTCTTAATGATAATTGAGCTCCTAAACTAATGTGAGTAAATAATTTTGATTCGGCGATAAACAAACAATTATCCAATATCATTATATTACTTTGAAGAAGTAATTAACACGCTTCCATCATTTTACGCTTTACCTAATTCAATTGCTGGTTTGTTTGGCGCCGACTCAAAATTAGTTACTCACATTAGTTTAGGAGCTCAATTATCATTAAGACTAAGAAGATTTATTTTATTTTTGGCTTTTGAGTTGATTTTTTCGTCGGTTTAATTTTTTGTTAAAAAGTTTTTATTTTTCAATGTTTTGTGGCTGAAATCTACTAATCACTACCTACTTAATTTTTGACTACTTCCAAAATACGTACTTACCTAGCTTACTTCAACTATTAACTGTCAAATAATATGATTATCTACTTTAACTATTTATTGTTATATGATATAAATTATTTTTGAAAGTTCTGGTTAGTTGATTTTATCACTTTGTATATAATTCCATCCACCAACAATACTGGGATCAAACAAGTCATGGTAGGGCACCCAAACCGGACCCTGACGGCTGACCTTCTGAACCTGAACAGAACGTAGGCACGTATAATAGTAGGTCTGCTGACTGGACACTGCGGCCTAAGAAAACACCTAAACACCATGGGAATACGCAGGAAAACCGTGGACTGTAGGCTATGTGATGAAGAGGAGGAAACAGCCTCTCACATTATCTTCGACTGTGACGCCCTAAGTAGAAGGCGACACAGAACCTTTGGAAATATCAACCCGGAAACAGGCATGAATCCGAAGAACCTTATCAACAGGCTACTAAACGTTATCAAAGGCACAAACCTGTTTGAATGAGGAACCACTAACGACAGAGTGATACAATAGAATCTAGCTGGTCGCAGTGTCAAGGGAAGCTAAGTGCCAACCCTGTCTCCGGCTCGTCAGTTTACAACCATCCATCCTTTCATAGAATGTAATTATTGTGACGGATGCAGGAGGATCTGGCAATGTCAACTACATATGTGTGCCAATATTCACAAGTGAAAAATCAATCATCCCCTATTTTACTAACCATAGGGGTGGATTATTCCATTTCGAATTGAAATATGATCAACTATGAGGTATACCCTATCTAATAAAAAAAGAATCATCCAAATCGGAAAACAGTACAAAGTTATGCCTGATAGAATCGGTTAACGGACCAAAATTCAGAGGTGAACGATCAATATCCTCCATTTTGCTACCCTTAGGGATGGATTCTCCTGTTCAAATTCAAATGGGACCAACTTCGAAGTACACTTTATCCAATGAAAAAATAATCATCGGAATCGAACTGCTCTGTGAAAAGTTATGCGTGATCATATATAAAAAAAAATACGCGTCGATTAGAGAACCTCCTCCTTTTTGGTTTCGTGGTTGATAAATTGGGAAATGCTTCTGAATCTGCGTCACACATACAAAGTAATTAATTTTTACTTTTTAGCGCATTTAAATTAAACCTTGTTTTAAAAAAGGTTTTTTATTAATTATTTTATTTATTATTGTTTTATTTACTGCTTTACTAGAGTTTGAGATATTTTGTACAAGAGTATGTACAAGCATTTGATTTACATATTTATAAAACTTTCATGCAGTTGATTTGGAATGATACTTGTTCATCCATCATAGTTTTCCTCGTGTTTTTATATTGTTAAATTAATAAAATATTAGATTATATATACAGTGTGTTGAAAAAAAACTGAATTCAGCTTATAACTTGGTTAGACAGATTACTCCATATGAAAATTGTTGGTCATTATAAATTCAGTTTTTGTTATTGATAGATTCTTGAAAATTCAATTCTTCTATACAGGAACTTCAGAAACTTGGAACAACTTACTGTTAGTTGTATAACATTATTTTACAAGTTGTATTATAATATTTCGAACTGGTATTCAGTACTATGGAAGTACTGAAGTTGTATGGATCATACCATATACTGTGTTTACTTGTTGTGTCGAAGTAATTTTTCGTAATTGATATAGTTTGTTGTTTTTATAAGGGCTTTAATTATTTGCATCCCAACTAGATTGGCGGGGTACACAATTTGAACGATTCCAGCTCTCTAAAAATCTATAACATCTATATACTGGGAGGACGATTCTCATCTGCCGCTCGATAAAAATAGCCAGTGAGTTTTTATAAATTAATCACACCCATAATAGTCCTTTATAAACTTGGTAACAGCAACTTAACCAAGTAAACTGAAGTGTGGGATTTTTATCTAAACAACACCCTGTATTGTGGGTCAAATCATATGCAGAAATGCTCCATTTTTTTGTCTCCAATTCAATTCAATAATATAGTTTCCCAGTACCTATGTTCAACAAAAAATAGTAATATTTACCGCATATAACAAAAGTTCATAATAATTCTGAATATCTTCCGGATTGAAAAAGATGACCCAAAAAATATTATACAGCATGCGTACCACCATAATAGTACAAAGGAGGAAAATCTGCCAACCAAAAATCGCGTTCGCTGTCTCCATAATATTGAATGCCGTTTTGATGAACCTCGAGACGTTTCTGACCTCGTGTCTGAAGATGATCTCGTCGTTTTCCTCCGTCATTGTCACTAATTTCGCATTTATAAAATTATATCTCTCGTTCATCAGGTTTACGAAATGAAAGATAGATGTCGCTAGAGTCGTTATGTAAATGTCCACTATTATCCAGGGGTAATCGAAAAAATATGTACCATAATAGTACCAGATATGAGTTAAAACTAAACATGCCCAAATCAGACACGTTTGGATGATCTGTTTGGACATACTCCTGTGACTTTTGAATTTCAGCGCCTTCAGAATTCTTTCGGCGCTCGACATATTTCTGTAAAACTTTCTCCAGTTCCTTGCAAGGAAAAAATTGGAACGAAGCAAGCCAAAACTCAAGAAACACATATCTAGAAGCGTCCACACATTTCTCATAGTGTTATACATGTTCGACAGAGGATCGAAGAATTGTACCGTGAGGTATACATAAGTGATCAGGAATACCGAGATAAATATCTTACGGCACATTGTCACTGAAACCCCTGTATGATTTTGGTGGAAAGGGATCACTCCCAAATACGACCAACATTTGAAAAGAAAAGTGAGGAGTTCGTGATCTTCTGCTAAAGCAGACATTTTCAATCAACGAATTAAAACCTTACTGATGGATTGGAAGTAAAAAGTAGAGATCCGATTTGTGATAAGTTCACAAACCAATACGGTTCTGGGATTGTTATCAATGCTCCTATTTTTTCCGTAACAATATGTCATTAGTTTTCTACGACACGAAATTCATACCGGAATAATTTAGGAAAAACGGTTCAAATTAACGCGAGTTGTTTCATGAGCGGTAGAGTTTTGACAATTGGTACGTTATTAAATAAGGATTATTACCATCACCACAAAAAAACTTTCACCGCTAGAAACAAAAATCATGCACCTTGGATCACCGATACCATCAAAACCATGCAGAAAATTTGAAATAAAGCCCTTCATAAATTCCAAACTCAATGTTTAGCAATTGTAAAGCCAAAGAAAAATGGCATAAAATCAAAAAATTTAATGTCGCATAAAATAAAAACTATGAAATTCCGGATTTTTTTAAAAGTATCACAACATTTTATTGAGTCTACAAAAAATTGCATGCCAAAAAACAGTGAATTGACCAATCATTACAATCACAATATTAAAACCGGAATTGAAAGCAATCTTGCTTTCGAACAAGTCTTCGAAGGAACTGTTCCTGATTTAATGGTAAATACAAATTCGCGAAATCGCAAGCTTTTGGCAATTATGATATGAATATAACAATCATTCAACTTTGTTGCCATGTAATAATATTCATTATCACCCATATAATAAATCAATGTATCTCGAAAATATATTTTTCCAGCACATGGAAGTTTGCTAAAGTCGCCCCTTTACCGAAAATAAATCAACCAATGGAAAACAATGATCTTCGTTTGATTAGTAATCTGCCAATTTGCTCGAAAATTATCGAAAAAATAATGGAAACACAAAAACGTAAATTTTCGGCATTCAGTATCCTACCACCCAAACAATCGTTATTTAGAAAAGTATACAGCTATGCAATAGCCCTTTCAGATGTGTTGGACAGCATTTTAGAGGCTACTGATAAAAATCGAAATGGGTATATTAACTCCTCTGATAATACTCAACTATATTTCTCATTCAAATGATCGGATCTGGCAACAACCGTAGATAGTATTAATAAAGATCTTGACTCCTAAAAAAATTTATCAACCGATCATGCTCTGAAAATTTAATTGAAAAAATCCGTGGCTATGATATTTGGCAAGCAAAATATCTCAGACTTACCAAATAATCAAGTCGCTTGAAAATAGGAGATACGAAAGCTTCACACAAAACTTTGGGCTTGATAATAGACACATCTTTATGCGTTTCAAGGAACATATTATAAATTAACAAAAAATTAAACCGACGAAAAAATCAACTGAAATGCAAAAAAAACTATTTTTAGTCTTAATGATAATTGAACTCCTACATTAATGTGAGTAACTAATTTTGATTCGACGCCAAACAAACAATAATCGAAGATCATTATATTACTTTGAGGAAGTAATTAAAATGCCGCTATGCATCTCGCTTCCATCATTTTACGCTTTACCTAATTCAATTGCTAGTTTGTTTGGCGCCGACTCAAAATTAGTTACTCACATTAGTTTAGGAGCTCAATTATTATTTAGACTAAGAAGGTTTATTTTATTTTTTGGGGGGATTTTATTTAAACAACACCCTGTATTGTGGGTCAAATCGTATGCAGAAATGCTCCATTTTTTTGTCTCCAATTCAATTCAATAATATAGTTTCCCAGTATCTGTGCGCAACAAAAAATATGAGTAATATTTACCGCATATAACAAAAGTTCATAATAATTCTCTTCATCTTCTGGATTGAAAAAGATGACCCAAAAAATATCATACAGCATGCGTACCACCATAATAGTACAGAAGAGCAAAATCCGCCATCCAAAAATCGCGTTCGCTGCCTCCATAATATTGAATGCCGTTTTGATGAACCTCGAGACGTTTCTGAACTCGTGCCTGAAGATGATCTCGTCGTTTTCCTCCGTCATTGTCTCTAATTTCGCATTTATAAAATTATATCTCTCGTTCATCAGGTTTACGAAATGAAAGATAGATGTCGCTAGAGTCGTTATGTGAATATCCACTATTATCCAGGTGTAATCGAAAGAATATGTACCATAATAGTACCAGATATGAGTTAAAACTAAACATCCCCAAATCAGGCTCGTTTGGATGATCTGTTTGGACAAACTCCTGTGACTCGCCTCCAGAATGCTTTCGGCACTCGACATATTTCTGTAAAACATTATCCAGTTCCTTGCGAGGAAAAAATTGGAACGAAGCAAAACACAAGAAACACATATCTAGAAGCGTCAAAAAATTTCTCATCGTGTTATACATGTTTGACAGAGGCTCCAAGAATTGTACTTTGAGGCACACATAAGTGATCAGGAATACCAAGATGAATATCTTACGGCACACCAAAGACCCTCTATGATTTCGGAAGAAAAAACCGCTCCCAAATACGTCGAACATTTGAACAGGTGTGTCAGTAATATGTAATCTTTTTGCAAACCAGACATTTTCAAACCGTAACTACAAACTATTTTTATATGCTGCCATTACCTTACTAATTGTTTGGAAACCACGGGTAGTGAAAAATATGTTGTGGAAATGATTGTATGAATAAATTAATAAAGATTAGACTTTTGATAGGTTCACAAACAAATGCGCACCTACAAATTGTATTGATGTCTTTGTTTTCCGTTATATTTACCCTTCTATAAAACAAATTTTATACATTGATTGGTTTGAAAATATGAACAGGGAGTTCATAAAATCAGATGTGGAATCATCTGCGACTCAAAAATAAACTTAAGTCACTATCTTCCATACTTCAAGCCGGGGAAGTAGTTGTTTTCTATTAGATAATCACAAGAAAACCTTTTTTATCGTGGATTTTTCAATTCAGAGAAAAATAATTGTATTCAATATTCAATTGATAATATTTCCCTTTTCAACATGAATTTTATACAGTGTACTCCTTGATTCCATACAAATTTGAAGAAAATTGAGTTTTGTACATTTTTTGTATGAACACTTTTTCTGTAAGTCTAATGTGTAACGTGTTACGGCTACAGAAACGTGAAGATTCTTCCAAATAAATTGAAAATACAAAATATTTTTAAAACAATTATAAAAAACACATTTTTAAAGACAAGCTTTTATAAAATGCACTAAAAAGAAAAAATAATTTCTTTCATTTTTTTATCTAGGTTATTCTGTGACTAACAGATTCAAAATCTATCATAAATCAACAATGAAATAAATAATTTTTTCTTTTATAGTGCATTTGTATAAAAGCTTGTCTTAAAAAATGTTTTTTTTATAATTCTTATTTTTAACTTTTTAGTTCTGTTTTTATTAACAATTAATAAAAGCATGTTTTTAATGATTTTTTTCGTTTATTTATTTTCAATTTATTTGTATTTATGATGTTAAATAACTAGTTTAGTAATTTCTATCTAATTTATTTTTTAATTTTGACAAAAAAAATCATAATTTTCGACCCCAAAACCTCCTTGAAGCTATCATTGGCATTAAATTTGGGATTTTCATATTTCAAAATAGTTTTCCTCAATTTCGTGTCATTTTTCAGTGTCATTTTTCGTGTCATTTTTCGTGTCATTTTTCGTGTTATTTTTCGTTTCATTTTTCGTGTCATTTTTCTGTCATTTTTTCGTGTCATTTTTCGTGTCATTTTTCGTGTCATTTTTCGTGTCATTTTTCGTGTCATTTTTCGTGTCATTTTTCGTGTCATCTTTGGTGTCATTTTTCGTGTAATTTTTCGTGTCGTTTTTCGTGTCGTTTTTCGTGTCATTTTCATGTCATTTTCGTGTAATTTTTCGTTTTATTTTTCGTGTCATTTTTCGTATCATTTTTTTGATCGTTCGTGTCATTTTTGTCATTCGGTCATTTTTCGTTTCATTTTTCGTGTCATTTTTCGTGTCATTTTTCGTGTCATTTTTCGTGTCATTTTTCGTGTCATTTTTCGTGTCATTTTTCGTGTCATTTTTCTTGTCATTTTCCGTGTCATTTTTCGTGTCATTTTTCGTTTCATTTTTCGTGTCATTTTTCGTGTCATTTTTCGTGTCATTTTTCGTGTAATTTTTCGTGTCATTTTTCGTGTCGTTTTCCGTGTCATTTTTCGTGTCATTTTTCGTTTTATTTTTCGTGTCATTTTTCGTGTCATTTTTCGTGTCATTTTTTCGTGTCATTTTTCGTGTTATTTTTCGTGTCATTTTTCGTGTCATTTTTCGTGTCATTTTTCGTGTCATTTTTCGTGTCATTTTTCGTGTCATTTTTTTGTCATTTTTCGTGTCATTTCTCGTGTTATTTTTTGTTTCATTTTTCGTGTCATTTTTCTTGTCATTTTTCACATTGCATAATGAAAACTGGAATTGCCATTAAAAAAATACCGATGACGTCATTTCTCCTACACGAATCATTCTGTATGTATCAATTAAATTTGAAAGAATGCTCAAATAAAAATAAAAATCGACGGCTTCGTGCGTTTTTTCTATAATTTATTCCTTTAATTTTTTACGAATTTATCCACTACTTTACGAGAACACTGAATTTAACGGACGCACTGTATACAAACCCCATGTGTGATATATTTTTGAAATGGAGATTCCAAAAATTGAATAATACATAGGGTATTCCGTTTAAAAAAATTGTCGCGAACGTCATTAGTCAAACGTGGATAACCCTGTATATTTAATTTTCCATTATAAATGTGGCAAATTGAGATTAAAAATCGACCTGTTTCAGGAGATTCCTCAGAAATGGATGGATTGGCTAAAAATGAATTTTCCATATGTCTAGTATTGTTTTTTTAATAAAATATACAAATTACTTATGTTGATAAGGAAACATTCTCAATTGAATATTGACTAGGAATATTTTTCACAAATTTTTTTTTTCGTCGAAAAATACACATTTCCTAGCAAGAATGCTGCAGTTTCGTTTCTAGAAGACATTTCAGCATGGAAACAGAAACTTGGAAAACAACAACTGGTGGTCGACGACGATCGCTGGAAGCTCGCTTGCCTTATGTTATATCCAACTTCGAAAATTTCTTGAAAAATAAAAAACATTCCGCTTGGCCTTTATTGTTTCAGAATTGGAAAGAAACTTTGGAATTTTGCGCCGATCGACATAAATTGAAGCAACAGCATTTTTTTCTGAATCTGGGAATGGAACGAAGATGTTTGAAATATAATCACAATGCCTCGAAATCTGTGGATCAAATTTTTTGCACAATTTCGAAGGAAAGTGTTATAAAGAATTACATAATTTCATCTTGACAGCATTTATTCATTATTATAAAGTCTGGCATATTCTATGAGCTTTTCCCAAGACCTAAGATGACTAAAAACCCTGGTGTATACACTGATTCGATTTTGTTTAGAATTTTTGGGGGACAACAAATGAAAAACGTTAAATTCTGCTTAGAACTTTTAGTAGATGGCGCGGTTAAGGAATGTTTGTTGTTTGTGTCACGCAAAATGTCTAACTTCAGACCTATGAAATTTTCTTTTTCTGTCAACATTACTTCATGCCAAAAATAGTGAATTGATCGTTTACAAAGATTATAGTTCTACGAACAAGATCCCGCTCAGAACAGTTGGCGCGAGATGTACACAAATAAAAAATAGGCAGCTGTAAATTATCATTCATGAAATCTACTTTTACGACTGGCCACGCCATCGTTTTTTCAATGTCATATTCTGGTTCAGCGACCTCAAAAACCCCTATAGCATCAAATTTGGGTAAAATTTGCCTAACAAAATTGTTTTTCATTGTTTAAACAATTAATAAACAAGCATCGCACGTATATAAGTTTATAACTTTTTTCTGCAAGCAATTTCTAAGTAATATCAGAAGGTTTTAGGAAAATCCATGGAGTCCTCCAGGATTCCAAAATAATGCATGATTTTAAGTAGAAATACATAAGTACCAACTCGGTGGAGCCTTATCAATAGAAAATTAACCATACAAAATAAATTGGTACGGTTCATAATTAGAATTATTTCGGAACACCTCTCGAAAATTCTATATAACACTGACATAAGTACATGGAATAGTTTGTTCTAAAATATGTTACATCGATCGATCAACCTCAAAATATTTCACAACGAATTGACATAACCTTAAAGGCGACGAAAGCACAATCACAGAACGGATCAGAGACACAAATCACAAAAACACCCTGTGTGGTCTGTAATTGCAGTTCACTGAATTATGACAAGAAACGACGTCGGCGCCATCTGAAACTCTAGATAACTCCCTTTATCAAGTGGGCTGGTGTCCCCCAGTGTGTCCCAATATTTTACAGGTATAAGTGAATACACCATGGTAGGTATAAGTGAATACACCATGGTTTTTAGACATCTTAGCAAGACCTCATGACGATTCTGAAGTTGTCTTGTTGTTTCCACGCATACTCATTTCAAACTGGACAAATACGACAATGTAGGTAATTACAGAGGAGAACAGTTTTGTCAGGCAGCAGCGATTTATCAGAAAAAATCCTGCAGAAGAAATGGATGGTCTCCAAAAATTGGCATAATGGCTCAGTAGTAAAATCTGCTCTTTTGCTTGAACCTCTTCATCAGCCAGGTGGAGCTTGTAGCAAGTTCGTACAATTTTTTTTCCACTCTCCTCCAAGGAATCACAAGGCATGATCAGAAGGAACATCATCGCCTGAAAAATTAAAAAAAAAGGGAGAAATTCCTCACTTCAAGTAACATATATAAATTACATCCAGTATATAATTATTAAATAGAAATTAAATACTTGGGGGTCTACATTGAAACTTGCTTGAGATAAAACACCAAAAACTTTAACTCGCTAAAAAACTGGAAAAAGCTCTTTATGAATTTCAGGAACATATTTTTAAAAAAATGTTTTCTGTTTCATTATTATCTTTTCATTCTATCATGTCCTATTATGGAAATATTGCTTGGAGTTGATCATATGAAAATATAATGCAATATATCAACTGTATTTCAAATATGTGGAGAAAATTACCAAAAAAAAACCATCTTGAGAAATATAAAATTCTAAACCTCTGATGAACTTATCATAACCTTTCAACAACAAATATTATAAGATATTACCTTTGAATCGAAAAAAAAGTAAGCTGTCTAAAAAAAGTTACAAGACTGCATTTTGGAAAATATTGTTAGAGTATCTTTTGACAAAAAATTTTTTTTTGAATTTTTTATTATAATACGTTATAATACAGATACTTCTGAACAAACTAAACTTCCTTGGCTTTGACACACAACTTATTAAAAATGTTCAATCTTACCTCCAAAACCGCACACTCTTTGTTGAATTTAGAGGACACACATCCTATCAATTCATCGCCTCAAGCGGCGCCCCACAAGGGAGCAACTTAGCCCCCCTCTTATTCTCATTATTTATAAATGATATTGGTAAAAATATATCCAGCAACTTGCTGCTATTTGCAGATGACTTGAAAATATTTCGTAGAATTCAATCACTAAACGACTGTACAATTTCACAGGACGACATTCATGAACTTCTCCATTGGTGCACCGAAAACAAACTACCACTAAATGTCCAAAAATGCAAATACACTACTTATTCTCTGAGAAATGCAATCATTGATTTTCAATACTCCCTTAGCAACACTCCATTAGAGCACAAAGCACAAAATAAGGACCTCGGTGTTGAATTTGACCCGAAACTCAACTTTTCCCAACACTATAATAACACAACCTCCTCTGCAAAGAGGATGTTTGACGACTTGATTGCAATTCTTTTTCTTAATAATTTCGCAATTTCACTGCAAGATGATTACTTGACAATGAATTCATGACTGATGTCTGTCTAGTCAAGAGTTGTTACTTGGTTGATAGCTACCGCACTCCTATATGTTATATTGTTATATGATTACTATATGAATGTTGAGCACTTCTCATCTTTCTGCACTACATGTTAATCGAATGAAAGTTTAAAACTTCTGGTTTGACATGTTACTTCAACGACTTCTGTTGATCGAATCTTTGCCCGTAATTTCGCGCTTTTATATGATCTTCCCTTCCATGTATTGCTTTGTTGGCTCGCAAGGTCACATTCCTAACGTTAGTTATCTTCTACTTGTCATAATAAATCACCTTCTTAGTAATCAATGGCTCGTTACGGTAGCCGAAAAACAAAGAAACTATAAATTATAGGTTTTGACAGCTCATTAAATGCAATACGACCACGAAATAGATGTCATTCATTTTTTTATAAATGAAATTCCTTAGATATGCTTAACTCGGAGGGTGATGAGTTGTAAAAGGGGCTCCGTTGTAAAAGGGGCTCCGTTGTTAAAGGGGATCCGTGGTGAAGGGGGCTTGCAGGCGTTTATTTTTAACGTGCCCTTGTTCATCAGTTTGGTCGAGTATTTGATTTCAAAATTTATTTTCATTCCCAGTGAATTATATTTTCTAGCCATAGAGTTCATATTTATTAATAACTTGTTGTTTCTTATGTTTGAAAGTTTTTCTGTACTCATGGGGTTATGACAACTAGATCATCTTCCATAGATGCGTCCTTCCAGGGGCAACAATATATTTTCATTGTGAAATTAAAGAAGATGCACGAAATAAAATATTTAATGAAAAATTTTATAAAAGGCAAGCTTTCATTCAAATGCACTAAAAAGTTAAAAATAATTGGTTTGGATGTGTGACGTATGTTATTCCGTGAGTTATAGATTCAAAAGCTTTTGTATCCGAACTGAAAAGTTTGCGCGACAAGCTTTTGAATCTATAACTCACTTAAAAACCTATGTCACACATCCAAAACAATAATGTTTTACTTTTTAGTGCATTAGAATGAAAGCTTGTCTTTAAAAAGTTGTTTTAATAATTATTTAATTTTTCGTCGGTTATAAAATGAAAGCACCCCTTCATTGCATTTATAGACTTGTTTTTCGGTATATTGAAGTTTTGGTATGGGTACTAAAAAAATAACATAATATTCACCATATATAAAAAGAGTTCGTAATAAGCCTCTAATCCAACTGCATCTAAAAAGATAATCCAAAAAATGTTGAACAGCATGCGCATCGCCATATTAATACAAAATAGGAAAATCTGCCATCCAAAAATTGCGTTCGCTCTCTCCATAACTTTGAATGCCGTTTTGATGTATTTCGCCAAGTTTCTGATCTCATACCTCAGGATGATTTTGTTGTTGTTGTTTTCATTCATCTCTATTTTTGCATTGATGAAGTCATACCTTTCGTTCATCAAGTTGACGAAATGAAAGATAGATGTCACTTGTGCCGTCAGGTAGGTATCCCCTATCACCCAGGAAATATCAAAAAAAGATCTACTATAACCGTACCAAATATGAGGGGTAAATGAACATACCCATATTAAAATAGTTTGCAAAATCAGTTTTGCCATAGTCTTGCGACTTTTGAATTTCATCGCTTGCAAAATTCTTTCAGCCTTGGATAGATTTCTGTGAAACGTTCTCCAGTCCCTTTCAAGAATAAAATTGGGAGATAACATACCAAGATATACGAAACACATTAGTCCTAGTCTATACATATTCCTTATGAAGTTAGGTATGCTCGTCAGAGGCACAAAGATAAGTAGTTTGAGGCATGTCAAAGTGATTAGCAATACCAAAATGTACATCTTTCGGCATATTCTCTCTAACCCTCTATAATTCTCATGGAAAGGAACCATTCCCAGATACATCCAACATTTGAACAGGAATGTCAGGAATGTGTAATCTTTTTGCAAACTGGACATTTTCGAATGCTACGGAAGTAGTTTTGTCTGCCAGCGCATGGGTGTCAGACTATCATTACATAACTAATGCTTTCGAAATAATCGGTGGTTGAAAACATGACATGGCAACCTGTACAAATATACGAAGATCCGATATTCGATAAGTTGTTAAATGGTATAATTTGAATAAATTTCCCATTTTTTTTAATAATATCTCATTACGATTCCGCGAAATGAAATGTGTACAGGGTGTTTCACAATTGCATGATACCTCTCTATTGTCATAAGAGGTATGTTGCCAATTATTCATTTAATTTGCACAACCTATAAAAAATGTAGAAATCAAAATTCAGGAATAAAACTTTAGATCTCAAGTACAAAAATAATATTCAAGTTGGAACATCCTATATGCTAAAATCAAATCAGAAGGAAACATGACAGCTACATGTCAAAACATTTCGATGGAAAATGATAAAATACAAAATTTTTAGTACAGAAAATTGTCAGATATGAATTTTAACTAACTCTGTATATATTATGTAAGGTATAGAAATGTAAATTGTATATAAAATCCATAGCATAGCTTAGAATAAGTGTCATAGAAAGTGAGTAAAAACCTAAAATTTGTGAGAAAAAACAAAAAGTGATGGTTGCCAGGAAGAAAAATAACGAGAATTGAGGAGATAAAATAATTATTTTTAGATGAACACAGCGACAAAATGTATTAACATAAATACGAGAATACTACAAAATAGGGCAATTCAGCAAATTGACAACTATATAACTTATCCAGAAACGATAACCGTTGAAAACTACCTAGGAAAAACTTCTTACCCAGGACACAGCAATATTCATATCGGGAATCGTCCAACAAGAGAAACGGGCCTGAACACAGTAGCAGCAGAATCCACTAGCCAGGGACACCTCTAGGACTCAAGAAAAGCACAAGTAAACAGATCACAGGTAGATTTGTTGAAAATATAAACAGGATGTTCATAGAATCAGATGTGGAATCATCTGCGACTGAAAGATAAACTTTAGTCACTATCTTCCATCGTCAAGATAACCACAGAAAAATCTTTCTATCAATATTCAATTGAGAATGTTTCCCTTTTCAAGATCACAGGTACTTTTTTTAAAAGAAAACTAAACTGAGTGAACGTATTCGGGCAGACACTTATTTGAAATCATTTTATCACACCTTTCACTGTTCGTATAATTTAATATAACCTACAATCATTATTTTTAAAGGTAATTTGATTTGCACATTAGCAAAGTACTTCACTTCTCACATATCACTGTTTTGGCAAAAACACTACCATAAGTTAATTTTCGCAGGATAGGTACATTTAAGTTTTTGATTTAATAAAAGAATAATTACTTGACTATTTTCTGCATTCATTACTCATCTGTTGATCACATTAAAATCTGCAATTTTCATAAAACCGTATTTTGAACATTGACTTCAAGCAAAGCAACTAGATGGCACCACTGAATCCTGCTTTGAGAGGGAGTAATATTATGCTTCCATAGGCGTGCCGACTGAGCTGGGACAAGGTAAAAGAATACAGGTAAAAGAGTATTTGAAAAAGAGTAAGCAACATAGCCGGATATTTTATTACGTTATAATAGGTATTTCTCTTCAAAATTTTCAAATAAAAATAAATCAATTATCAAACTTACATAACAAAAGGCAAATATTTTATTATAATGACTAGTTATTGAAAAAAATTAAAAAAATAACCATTAAAAATAATAAAAATCAATCAATCAATATATATATATATATATATATATATATATTGTTATGAAATGTTATTGTAAAAATAATGAATTGATTATTTTTGTCCCGCTTTGGGCTACAAATTGTAATAAATTGTGATTGTATAAATTAATTTATTTTGTCCCGCTTTGGGTACAAATTGATATGATATGTGATTGTAATATATTATTTTCGCCCTGTATAATATATTGTAATGTAATAATAATTGCTAGCTAACGTGACTGTTTTCTCGTCACGTTGCTGCCAATTGTTATTACCCTTTCTTACCACGACTAAACTCAGTTGGTACGCCTTTCGTCTGAGATAGGCGGTCCTGGCAATAGAGCCACTGCCCTGTCTTGATGTTTATTTCAATTCAGTGTTTATAAGTAAGAATGCAGATCATTGTTGTGGAAAATAAACCAGAAAGTATCGAAAAACAAGTATTTCCTTCATTCAGGAAAACTTATATTTACCTGGCCTACGATAGATAACTTATACTATAATCAATTGATAAATTTTCATAGACAATAATGAGAAACAGTGATGTATACAGTATACATAACCTCACTTTTTCATTGATGTTGGAAGAATTCTTTTATAGTTCAATACCAAGATAAAATCGAGTTCTTCAAATACGATATGAGTTACGTTGTAAGTGATTCAGTTTGTGATGTGCACTAAAAAGTTTATACCTGGAGCTGGAACTGTCGCTGTTACAATATATGCCAATAATATGAAATCCTTTTTTCAATCTACTGCTCTCATGGACTCTCCATTACAAAAGGAACCATACACATCCCAGAAATCAGCTTGAAAACAGTTTTATGTGGAGTACATAAAAGGTAATCTTGTTTTCTCCTATTTATTTGTGTCGAAATTCTCTTGAAATTGAATTGGTTAGTTTATTTTAGATCAACTACCTTGTATCCGTGAAAATCTTGAAAGGAATCTCTCCTAAAATTTTGTACGTGGCGTTCTTTTCAAAAAAATTTTCAATCTCCTTCTGGCTTTGTTTTTTCATCCCCTGGATACCATTTCTGTTTAGTCCATATTATTTGAATTTTCAAACTCGCGCACTTCCTTGTCACATTATCACTCTTTTGGGGTTATTTGAAAAAACTTATGAACTAAATTATTTTACCTTTCTTAAAAACTATATACAATATTTGATGATAATTGTCTTTGACATTTCACAGTTCTTATTTTTCCACAATTTCAAATCTTACATCTGACCATACTGTTACCTGATTGTCTATTGTCATCAAGAAGATTGTTGTTCTCCCATTGGCTATTTTTAGTTAGATACAATTTCATATACTGTATGTTTCAAGCTTATAATTTTATTGATCACATTTAATTCAGAATGATTTTGTAAATCTAGACTTTTTTGTTGTATTTTGAACAATTATAGGTTGTAATCATTTTGACAATGTATGAAAATGATTGCATTATAGTATTTGCATATTTTTACCTATCAATATTATACAGAGGCTTCATAAAGGAAATAGAATCTCAAAAATATGTAAAAACAATATCTCATGAACTACTAACTATTAAGTAATTATTATTTTTGTGGGTTTTTTATGAAATTATTTCTTTTTTCCTTTTAAAATATATTACTGGTCCTTCATAACATAACAATATATATGCAGATCCATCTCTTAAGGTACACAAAACATAGTTAACAATAAAAGTGAGTTGAGTATGAAATTAGTGCGTGCCACAAGCTCCTGGGATGAAATTGATATAGGTTGGAAGAAGTGGCTAACTTAACGGTTGGAGTAAAATTAATTATAACTAATTTGACGTATCAGGTTGAAATAAAATAAGGTAAACTGACAGATAGTTGACAACATAAATAGAAGGTTTGAATTGGAATAAAAGTAGGTAAATCCTTTTGGAATTCCCAGAAGTGTCTCAAACAACAATTTAAGGAAAAAAAACGTGTGCGGTCGGGAAACCCCCGTCAGGAACTAAGTTCCTTTATTCCTTTTATCATCGACCCGGAAAACCCCCACATACCAATGGGACTATAAACACAAATCTCGTCTGTCATGAAAAAGGGAAACATTCTCAATTGAATATTGATAGAAAGATTTTTCTGTGAATTGAAAAATCCACGATTAAAATGAAGTTATTTTTTGTGAATGTCTAACAGAAAACAACTACTTCCCCGGCTGAAGCCACGCTGGACATTGAACTACATCTGATAGATATTCTGAAAAAGCCCTAACTCAAAAGAAAAAATCTGAAATTGAAAATTTGCATTTTCATTCAGATAGTTATTTGATTTTCTATTCCAGTCTTAATTAAGAACTCATAAAGATGCATGAGGCAAAGAAGAATGTTTTCCAAAAGAGAGTACTCACCAGAAATCATTCGAAACATTGACGCAGGAGAGACATCGCATTCACTAGGTCTTCAATACATTTTTGTCGACGAAAATCTATTTCACGCTTCCACGATCATCAGGAAGACCGAAAGAAATGGAAAACACATTTTCAAGAAGCAAGTCACTATCTTCCATCGTCAAAGTTTATCTTTCAGTCGCAGATGATTCCACATCTGATTTTATGAACATCCTGTTTATATTTTCAACAAATCAATCTATCATACCCCATGACAGGTTTTAATGTCAGAAAACACTAATTTCAAGGTTTCTCTCCAAAAGAAATGATTCTAACTTTTTCCATCTTTGCAAAGTGAGATTGCTTCTTGAAAATGTGTTTCCCATTTCTTCCGGTCTTCCTGATGATCGTGGAAGCGTGAAATAGATTTTCGTCGACAAAAATGTATTGAAGACCTAGTGAATGCGATGTCTCTCCTGCGTCAATGTTTCGAATGATTTCTGGTGAGTACTCTCTTTTGGAAAACATTCTTCTTTGCCTCATTCATCTTTATGAGTTCTTAATTAAGACTGGAATAGAAAATCAAATAACTATCTGAATGAAAATGCAAATTTTCAATTTCAGATTTTTTCTTTTGAGTTAGGTTCTTTTCAGAATATCTATCAGATGTAGTCCAATGTCCAGCGTGGCTTTAGCCAGGGAAGTAGTTGTTTTCTGTTAGACATTCACAAAAAATAACTTCATTTTAATCGTGGATTTTTCAATTCACAGAAAAATCTTTCTATCAATATTCAACTGAGAATGTTTCCCTTTTCAACATGAATACCCCACAAGAGGTTATCTTGACGATGGAAGATAGTGACTAAAGTTTATCTTTCAGTCGCAGATGATTCCACATCTGATTTTATGAACATCCTGTTTATATTTTCAACAAATCAACTCGTCTGTCATCTTGCAGCCTCCATTCTGTTATTTTCTCTACCAAAAATTCATAATGCATTGTCACCGGAATTATGAACACCTTCCAAATTTCAGCTCAATCTGATGTCGGCAAGTGCTCCAAAAATGGATTACAAATTCTACGAACGAAGCAAGTTAAATAAAAGCTAGTAAAAAAGGCATGGTTTCCGTAATGCATGTTCTACTGACACATCAATTCATTGCCTTTATGAAAAAAATTTGGAGTCTGGAGGCAGCATTATATTATACCTACTGGATAAATTATACACATTCGGAATTCATGGCAAACTCCATGTGTGGTTATCTTCATATTGCGAGGTGGGTTTACAGAAAATTAAAATTAACCACGTGAATAAGAAAACTGCGTTCTCGTGTTGCTTTTCTTTCGGCTTTTATATGGCTAATAATGCACTTATACAATAAATGTATTCATTTATTTATTATTCGGGTTTTCAACAGGTTGAGTTAACAACCCAGTAACAGAAAACCGCACAATACATTAAACACAGATCATGTAATTTCGGTACAATTCAAAAATAATTAAATTAGGTATATGTGACCTGAAAACAATCATTATTGCTAAAATAGATACACCATTCTGACTTTGCTATACAATAACTGAGTTTAATATAATTCTACTTAATTAGAAAACAGAAAAACAATGAATGTACAACTTTGAACCATCCTTATACATGTCACCAAAAAATAGAATAAGCAGCATGTCTAGCTACTAGGAGTGAACAATGGAATATATCTTCTTCTTCTTCTTCGCACAAGGTGGGCTGGTTCCGAAGAACCCCGTACACGTAGGCCTCTCTATTTGGGCCCATTGTGCGCCCACTTGTTCTGAGAAACTCAGCTGGGCATGCCGATTTCTTTGACAAAATTCAGCAGCTTCCTCAGCTGAATCTCCTTGACGTCCTCTGGGTTCAGAATTATGCTCCCAAGGTTGATCTCCCTCTGGTGCACCAAGGCTGGGCACTCAGTGAGGATGTGCGACGATGTCTCGTCATCTTCCAGGCACCATCTACATAGGGGATTATCTGTGATCCCGATGAGCTCCATGTGCCTGTTCAGGTGATTATGTCCCGTTAGGAGCCCAGTCCCAGTCTTGATGTCCCGTCTGTTAAGTGACAGGATCTCTTTAGACATTTTTTTCCTTGGCTCCTTTATGTGGAGCTTTGATTGCCTCATGCCTGGCGCCTCTTGCCATGTTTTAAGGAACTGCTTTTGTAGCAGTTCCTCCATGTTTGAGATTGCCAGGCTGCTGGGTATTCCCAGGATGGGTTCAGGTCCAATTAGGGTCTTTCCCGATCCTATCTTGGCTAATCTGTCAGCATCCTCGTTCCCAGGGACACCTGAGTGTCCCGGGACCCATATGAGGCTGACTTTGCTTGTTTTCGATAAACTTTCTATGGCGTTTCTACACTCGGACACCAGTTTGGATACAATCCTATTTCCACCTAACGCCATAATAGCAGCTTTGCTGTCCGAGTAGATGGCAGTAGGCCATCGACTTTATTGTCGAGATTTTCCTGGACACAGGTGAGTATAGCATATATTTCAGCCTGGAACACTGAGGCATATTTGCCTAAAGGAACTGAGATTTCTCTCTTTGTTCCTTCTCCGTAGACCCCTGCGCCGGACATTCCCCCAAATCTTGATCCATCTGTGTACCAGGTTGATCCTTGGTTTGGGGGTCTGTCAGGCGCATTGTCTTTCCATTCCTCCCTTGTGGGGATGGTTAAAGTGGGTCCTTTTCTAAAATCCAGAACAGGCCGGGTGCTGTCTCTTTCCATTAATAGGACTGGACATCCTTTCTTTGCCCTGTTCCAGATAGCTGAGTGTCCATGGTCTGCCTCAGTACCGATCCATTGGCTTGCGCCTTTGAGTCTGTATGCAGCACGCATGGCTTCATGCTCAATGACAAGGTGCAGAGGTGGTAGTCCTAGTAGAACTTCTAGAGCTCTAGTAGGCGTGGTCCTCATGGCACCTGTTATTCCTAGACAAGCCAGTCGTTGTACTTTATCAAGTTCATTTCTGGACTTGCCCTTTGTAGTACCGGTCCACCAAATGATGGATCCATACGTTAGTATCGGGCGAATAATCGCCGTGTATATCCAGTGTAGGGTTTTGGGTGTCAAGCCCCACGTGTTGCCGAAGGCTCTTCTGCATGCCTAGTAGGAGCAGGTAGCCTTCTTGGTTCGATTTTCAATCTGTTCGTTCCAGGTCAGCTTGGAGTCTATGATGACTCCAAGGTGTTTGGTCGACGCTTTATACGGAAGTGGTCTTCCTGAGATTAGTATATCTGGAAGAGTTCCCATTTTGCGTTTCTTGGTGAAGAGTACCAAGTCCGCTTTTTCCGGGTTGACTCTCAGCCCCCCGGCATAACACCACTGTTCTACTCTGCCAAGAGCTTTCATAATGTTTTCTCCTAGCAGGTTTACCGGTTGGTCTTGAGCCAACATGACTAAGTCATCTGCATACGCTTGTGTATACAGTCCTGACTCATTCAGTTCTGTAAGAAGCTCGTTTACTACTAGGCACCATAAAAGGGGTGATAAAACTCCTCCTTGTGGACACCCCCTTGATACCTTGGCAGCTACGGTTCTCCCGTTTAACAGCGTGACGTATTGTCAAAAGCTCCTTCAATGTCGATGAAGACCTCCATTGCGGACTGTCCACTGGCCAGTACTCTCTCTATCCTATATACAAGGTGGTGGAGAGCTGTGTCCGTGGACTATATCAACATGACAAAAAAATAAGTCATATAACCTCTGCAAAGCAATTATAGGTGAGTTCTCCGACGCATTTGTTCTATATTTCTGAGGGTAGAACAGATTTGGTGATCGCAAGCAACGTCTTCCAACATTGAACTGTAATTTACTCAATATATCTGAGCAGTCAATGAAACCAGATACCAGTTTGTGCAAAAAAATAATGTAGCTAACAGTCCTTCTAGATGAGAGTTTAGATATATCATACTTCACAATATTATTGTCATACGAATTTTGATGATACAATCTGTTGAATCGGAAATTCAAATAATTCACGAATTCAATCTGGACTCTCTCAATTCTCTCAATATATTTTACATATTGGGGATTCCAAATTAACGACGCATACTCGAGATGAGAGCGGACCAGGGAGATGTAAAGTAGTATTAAACATTTATGGGATCGAAATTGCCTAGTTACCCTCATTATGAAACCCAGATTACGCAGAGCCTTCCTAACGATATGTTCAATGTGCAAATCAAAGGAGAGTTTTTTATCTAAATATACCCCCAGATCCTTAATGTTTGAAACATTAGTCAAATTCTGATTTCCAATGCGATAATTGAAGTCCAATTCACCATGTGATCTAGAGAATGTTATTTTCATACATTTGTCTACGTTTAGCGAGAGGTAATTTGTAGTGCAATAATCAGTTAATCTCGTGATATCATCCTGTAGTTTTTGACAGTCAGATAGGCTCGTAACTGGTCTATATATCTTGAGATCGTCGGCATATAGACTAAACCTGGAATTTTCAAAGCATGTGGTAATATCATTAATGAAGATTATAAATAACAACGGGCCCAGGTGTGACCCCTGTGGAACACCTGAGGTCACATCAACAAACGACGATCTGGAGTTTCCAACTTGGACACATTGCCTACGATCATTTAGATATGATATGATTATGCCGAGCAGATTACCGTGTACACCGATCTCTCCCAACTTCACTTTGAGTGTTTCATGATGAACTTTATCGAATGCTTTGGAGAAATCGGTGTACACTGCATCAATCTGTTCATGTCGATCCATGCTGTTATAGACATCTTGAATGAAAGGGGCTAGATTGGTTACAGTAGAGCGTCCGGAGAAGAAACTGTGTTGTTGTTCGATGATCAGATGCTTTATATCGTAAAACAGAGTATTTTTTATTATTGCTTCAAATAATTTACCTAGTATAGACAATAAAGAAATGGGACGAAAATTACGTACATTTCGTTTATTCCCACCTTTGTGAATTGGTATCACCTTAGCTTGTTTCCAATAGGTTGGGTAAGTTCCCTCGGACAAACATTTATTAAAAAGAAGGCAAAGAGGATTCAACAGCGATATCTTGCACTTTTTAACAAAAATAACCGGAATTTCGTCAAGACCAGGACTCTTATCAAGTTTTAATTCGTCAATTTCTACTTCGATCTGCTTATGAGTGACTTCGTTTAAAGTAATTAACATATTAGTGTGTTGTGGGTTGGGATTTATCTGAATGGGTCTTCACACTGATGCGAAATATTCGCAGAATGCCTCGCAAATTTTTTCGTCACTAGTAATTTCTGTCCGTCGTGGAACAATGAATCAGGTATATTTTTACGGTTATTTTTGCTAGAGACAAATCTCCAGAATTGTTTAACTTCACCATTCATATTATTTTGAACCCTATTAATATAACTCCTGTAGTCATCCTTAATGGATGTCTTAACAGACTTTCTCAGATTAGAGAACAAAGTATAATCAACCTGATTTCTATAAGTTTTCCATTTAGAGTGCAGCTTTTCTTTTTCTTTAATTAAGGAAATAGTGTTTCTTGAGTACCATAATGGAAATTGAGCATTAACTCTCTTAAGCGGGACATACGTGTTAATCAAACGGCCAATTTTATCGTAGAAAATTTTCAGGCAATCATCAGCTTTCTGACTTGAAAAAAGCTCGGGCCAGTCAATACTCGAAATACTATCATTTAACCTATCATAGTCCGCTGCATAAAATTTGAGCTTATTATATGATTGTTTTTTCCCATATTTTGGAATAAACTGTTTGCTTCAGATAAATTAATTGGCATCTTATTTGTGAATCAATGTTTACAATTTGATACTGGTCGAGCCATCTATTTGGAAAGGAAAGAACTGCTGTGTACTTTGGAAAATACTATTACAGGTTTCTGCTAAAAGCAAGAACCTCTAACAGCACCATCTATGTCAGAATAAGAGAATTATTATGAAACTTTGTAGAAGCGACATATATATAAACCGACAAATCTTTATGATAGCGACATCTACAGAAATAAATATGAACAAATTAGCTAGGGAGGCAATTTTTGCGTTTCAGTTTGCGTGATTGGTGAGTTTTCTCAGTTCGTTCCAGCTCTGCTATTATCCAAAATCCAATCCAAAAATATTTATTTCTTATCACAGTCAATTACAATAAAACACTTAACTACTATGTACACTTAAATAAAAATATCACAGTCTCTTCCTTTGTCCTCTTCCATGGTAGGGGGAAGTGGGAGAGGGGAAGGGATTTTGCTCGTAGTTAGGGGAGGTTTAGGCCGTTTTTCTTGCCCTCCCGAGGGGGCGAAGAATTGGCCCCTGCTGCTGTTAGCAGGCGAGCTTTCATTGACATACTAGCACATGTTTTTTGCGACACTTGATCGTTGAAGGGCCTCCTGCTCAAGACGTAGTTTGGGGAGGCTTAGTTATACTGTTGTTTCGAAAATTCTTTGTGCCTAGTTTATTTATTTATTTAATGGTCATGAAAGATACAGACAGACAAAAGTCCACTAAAGTACCTACATTATACATTTAATTTTACTTATACTTAAACTTATATACTAATACTAATTTCAGACAGCAATAGAGACAAAGTAACAAAGATAAAGTGGTTTTTTGTTAGTTGTTTGCTTTTACTAATTTAAGCAGGAATTCTTTGATACATGAGTCGTTTCAAAGTGGTCTTTAATTTTTGGTGGGATTTGGAGAAAATATCGATTTGATCAGTGTACCTGTTAGCATTTCGAACAATTCTACATAGAGGAGAGTTTTGAGACGAATTAGTTCTTCGAAATGGTAGTTGTTTCATATGTTGGTGCTGTCATTACCCTCTGGGAAAGTTTACAAAAACCCAGTTCCAAAAAATTATACTCAAGATGCGTAATTATCTTATTTCAGATTTACAGAAATTCCGAGTGGCTTGTCGTTCTTGCTTTTGTGTTGGGGTTATTTCAATGTCTTTGCTATGCATCTGGCTCTAGTATCTCATTGTAGAGCTCTAGGGCATCAAAGATTACCCCATGCTTCCTTCTATTGTTGTCTCTTACATTCGTAATTTCCGCCGTGAGCGGACTTCTAGGGATATGCTGCCTATAAAATTTGGTTTCTGCGTAAAATACAGATTGTTGAATACAGATTTGAACCGATAGGATTTGACAAAAATGAACTTTCTAGATTATTGCCAACTTGTGAGTTATCACTCACATTTGTAAGGGTTGGCAACCATGCTTTCTAGTGTAAACAACGAACAAACCTAAAATCATATGTGAATGACAACCAAATACATTCTGTGAGATAGTTATGTTCTCATTTTTTTCCCAACTATTTAGAAAATACATCGATTGTGGATGTAATCCAATTATATTGGAACAACGCGTTTCTCTATTTGACCAACATTTTCACCTCGCTACGCAACACAGAAAGCGGATCGTTCGAAAAGATTTTCGAAAACATTCCTGAAACCCTTCACTTCGACGATTTTCAGTGGAAACTGTTGCAAGTTTTTTCCGGGCTGCTGGTGTTCAACCTCGTATCGATTGTTATTGTTTGGAATATTTACGGTAAAGTGCTGAGCGAGAGGTTTATGAAAATATGTAAGTATTTATGACAATCTATTGACACTATTAGCCATTAACAATTTTGACAGCAACCCTCAGGGAAATCGAAGAACTGAAGGCAAGCGTAGCAAAACTGAAACTCCCAAAAGAACACTCGCCCAGAATATAAATTTCCAGTTCGTAATATGGCCGAGAAAATAAAAAAATTCTTCGCCAGGAAGAAAGCGGATGCCAAATTCAAGTTAGCTGGTCCGGGACACAAACTGAATGATTCGTCCACTACGGTAGTTGTGGGACCGAGCAAAAAGAAGCCCAGTTACGTTCCGGCTAAAATGGAACCTAGCGAGGCTGCGAGGCAGGCGGCAGAAGCTGCTCTAGTGCGGGTTTCCGGGCAGAAGAAAGATCATGCGTTCAACACGTCACTAGCCGCTATTCAAGCTAAAGTCCGTAGGGAGTTGGAAGCGGAGAATAAAAATAGTCAAAGTGAGGAAGTTGCTTCGAGTGGTAAGCCCCAGGAAACTGAGCTGGAGATGTCGTCGCATTTGGCTGTGAAAGGTAAATAAATTACAACAATTTGCTCATTTTTCTTTTGAAACATGCTGATTCTAACCGATATGTCCAAGCTAAGAAGTACTTTTACAGCCATTTATTGAATATTTCCATATGCCCCAGACATTTGATAATTCCTACACCCAAGCCATTCCAAAGTATTTAAATATAATCAGATTTTGTGTTACTTCAAATGCCCAAGACATTTTTGGGTTAAATAAAGTCACCGTACACAGGCTCTCTGAATATAGGTAAAAATCTTTTCTTACGTGTGTTTGCCTCCTTAACACGAATCCGGAAGAAAAATGGGGCGGTCTGATACCGTTTCAGAGTTAGAGCACTTTTAATTTTTTTTGTAACCTCATTTTCAAGCACAGTTTTCTCGCACAAAAATCACTTAAAATGCCTCCTTCTTTTTACCAGCATAAACATACACCCAAATCACTTATTTTCGGCACAAAATATTGTCATTTTTATCAAAAAATCCTTATAAAGTTCCAAATAAACAAACTTGACAGAGAAATTTAGTAACTTTCCCTTATTTTCATGTTGGTAATAAATGAATCACGCCAACTTTTCAATTCAAATATGAGTAATAGTTTCTCCTTCATTTATGTTTGCAATTGTTTTTGGGCACCATAATTCATTTATTACCAACATGAAAAAAAGGGAAAGTTACTAAATTTCATCTGTCACATGTGTCATTTGTTTATTTGGAACTGAATAAAAAAGGATTTTGCCGAAAATAAGTGATTCAGGGTGTATTGTTTATGCTGGTAAAAAAAAGGAGGAATTTTGAGTGATTTTTGTGTGAAAAAACTGTGTTTGAAATGAGATTTAAAAAAATTAAAAGTGCTCTAACTCGGAAACGGTATGAGACCGCCTCATATTTCTTCCGGATTCGTGTTCAGGAGGCAAAAACACGTAAGAAAAGTTACCTATATTCAGATAGTATGTGTACGTTAACTTTATATTTACCATTTTTCGTAATCACCCTGCAAATGCTCATTGTAGGTCATTCCATGTAGCCAACAATATTAATGTACTTCAATATTCTTTATTTAGGGGTATTTCAAATTGCCCTGGTTATTTCAGGTAATTTCATACATCTAAGAAATTTTCCAACCATTTTTGACTACTTTAACATTCTTTGTTTTCAGGTACTTTAACATTTTTTATGTAATTTTATACACCCAAGCAATTTTAAGATATTTTCATATCCTCCAAACCAGGCAATTCTAAAAACTTTCACATTCTCTATGTTTGGGTATTTACAAATGTGCAAGGCATTTTAACGATTGAATATATCCAATAATTTTTAAGTACTTTCATATCCTGCATTGTGTTTTCAAATGGTCATTTAAGATAATTCCATATACCCTAGCAATTCTAAGTACTTTAATATTATTTATTTTTGATACTTTCAAATGCCCTAGACATTTTAGGTAATCACATATATTATATCCTCCAACCGTTTTTTGATAAGTTCAAATGCCCAATTCCATATAAACAAGCCATTTTAAAAACTTTTTTATTATCATTCGTTACTTCAAATGCCCGTTTTTGGTCATTCCATCCAAAATTCTAAAGTACTTTATTATTCAATTGCCTCAAATTTTGAGGTAATATACACCCAAGTTTTAAAATTCTTTTACATCTTCCAACTATTTTAATTTTAAATCACATAATCCCAGGCAATTTTAAAATACTTTTATATCCTGCAAATATTTTTTGCTACTTTCAAATGACTATTTTAGGTAATTCCTCATACTCAAGCAACCTACAACACTTTGTTTACCCCAATTGTCCTATTTGGTTTTCTAAGACATTTTTAAATTTTCTACATCTTCCAATCTTTTTGAGTACTTCAAATCCTATTTTAGATAATTCCGTATATCCAAGCAATTTTGAAATACTTTTAACATTTTCTTTTTTGGTCTTTAAATTCACAAGACATTTTAGGGTATTAAAAATGTCCAGGTACTTTCATATCCTCCAATTACTTCTGGGTACCTTCAAATTGTCATTTTAGGTAATCCCTGCACCCAAGAATTCCAAAGTAGGTAGTTTAATATTGTTTAATCTTGAGTACTTTCAAATGCCCATGACATTGTAGGTAATTCAAATCTCAAGCAATTTTAAAGTGCTTTCTTGGTGTCTATCTTTGGGTATTTTAAATAAATGCCCAAGACGTTCTATATAGCCAAGTGATTTTAAAATACTCTTATAAGCTATAACTGTGTTTAGGTACTTTGAAATGTCCATTTTAGTTGATTCCATATACAGGATGGCCCATAACTTTCCTCTATCCAAGCTATCGACTTTATTTTTTTTAAACGATTGGTCCGACAATGAGGCACATTCTAAAAATATTTCTATTTATATACAGGATGTCCCAAAATAAGAACAACTAAGTTCTGTTTTTAAACAGCCACTCAAAACTGAGCTATTTTCAAGTTTTTCAATGAATATGCCATTTTAACGGTTTTTTCTCTAGCCCCAAATTTTTTTTTGACAAATCAAGATTATAAATATTTTTGAGAAATTGTTGGTTGCCAAGAATACTCTGTTGGTTTTCAGGAGTTTATTACAAATGTTCTCTGATAAGTGATGAAGTATTAACCAAAGAGGAGTGGAAAGTAAAAATTAAGGAATTCCTGTTCAATACTTTGGAAGAAGAGAGAGGAATGACTGCTTGCCTAATTATTTATTCCTGTAATTATAATAGGTCTAAGGTGAGAATTTCTCAATTACTGATCAATCAACTGCGACTCGAAGGTTTGTTGTTTTTGCAGGTAATCGACTGTGTTAATATTCTATGTAGATACTTGGATAACCTCATAGCAAATCCGGACGAACCGAAATTTCATAAAATCAGATGTTCCAACTCCACATTTAACGATAAAGTAGTCCCGATACTGGGAGCCATAGATTTTCTCTTTGCTGCCGGGTTCCGGCAACAAAAACTGGAAAATAACGGAGTGGAAGAAGATTTCTGGGTGTGGTCCAATGAAAATTTAGACGGGATGGAAACTTTACAGGTAATTCAGTGTTGCCAGATCTAAATTTCACCTGTACTAATCTGACATTACCCAGTGTTGCCAGATGGATATTTTTCAGCAAGAAAACTTATTTTGAACAAGCTGTTCTAATAACATTTTTCTTTCAGTTTCTGAGAGACACGTTGAAGGCGGAAGAAAGAGTGGAACTTGAAATCGACAGAAACATTCAAGTGCTGTCTCCAGCGCAGGCTTCACACAGGCTAGAGTTGCCTCAAGATTTTTACGCAATATCCGCCGAGGAATTGAAGAGGGAGAAGCAACAAAGGTAAATAGATCGAAGTTATAATGTATTTTATCAACATGTATTCAATCAATTTATTTGATAGATAAGTGTTCAGTCACAATACAGTGCAGAGTCTCCATTGAAACATACTACCTTAGCTAACATGTCAAATGAATACATTATCTTTTCCTTGGCGATATTACCGAAATGTTTTTTCAAGGTCTGAAATGGTGGAGAAGCAGCTTCTGTTGAGAACGAAGGCTATGCGAGAAAAGGATGAGATCAGAGAGTTGAGAAAGTACAAGTTTTGTCTGATTCGAATAAGGTTTCCTGATGGTTTGTTTCTACAGGTGAGTGACATTCGAATGATTTGAAAATTTAACATTTTATAGTATGGTAAAATTTTAACCTGTTTTTTGTAACGATTCCTGTACTATTGGTGGAGGTTTTTTGAATTTCATGGATATCGTGTTTTCATAGTGCGGTCGAATTTTCTTTTTTATATTTGTTCACATTATTTCCTGTACTATTTTTCATCTTTCTATCATTTTATTTTTCAGTATGTGAGAGATACGAAAAATCGACCGACTCGTTAGATCTCCCCGAATTCTATCATTTTTTTTTCATATTTCTAATATTAGTCAAATTTTAACTTTTCTCCTGTTTTTCGCAATATTTTCTGTAATATTGAAACTATTAAAATGTATGGAGGTTTTTTGTAGTCCATGGATATTATTTTATTTCCATAGTGCGGTATTTTTATATTCCGATATTAAAATTTGTTGGTTTACTATTTTTCCTAATTTTTTATATTTTGCAGTACCATCAAATTTTTCTTTTTCTAATAATTTCTAATATTCCCTGTGCTATTTGTAGGAACAATCAAGAGCACTTTGTCAATGACAATTAATTTCTTCCGACAATAAACTATATTTTGGTTTGGTAATAATTTTTGTTCAGCCACTTCGAGATATGTTAAACATAAATATTCAATTGTTTTGTTTTCTATTCAACTGTAATAATTACTGAACTAATGAAGCTACAAAAAACTGTTTTTATAGTGTGGTTAAATTTTCAATTTTCCTGATTTTTGAAATATTTCCTCTACTATTGAAGATAACCGAACACGTTTTCTAGTTCGGTTAAAATTTCCGTTTTCCGCAATATTTCCTGACCTAATGAAGCTAGAGAAACTTTGTTATAATGCGGTGAATTTTTCACTTTTCCTGTTTTTTTGCAGCATGCACTGTACTATTGAAGATGGCAAAATATGTTTTCTAGTACTATAAAATTTTTTTTCCTTAAATATTTCCTGCGTTATTGAAGCTGGCACAAAATGTTTTATAGTGCGGTTGAATTTTCTTTTTCCATTTTCAAAATATTTCCTGTACTATTGAAGATAACGGAACTCGTTTTCGAGTACTGTCAAATTTTCCGTTTTTCGCAATATTTCCTGTTTTTTCGCAATATGTACTGTACTATTGAAGATAGCAAAAGATGTTTTCTAGTAATATCAATTATTTTTTTTCGCCTTATTTTCACTTTTTCTGTTATCTCGCACTATTGAAACTAGCGTAAAATGTTGTATGGTGCGGTAAATTGTTTAATTTTTCCGTAATATATTCTGCACTAATGAAGCTAGAGAAAACTTTTTTATAGTATGCTCAAATCTCCACATTTTTCATTTTATTGCAATCATTCCCGTACTAGCGAAAATTGTTTAATAGTGCAGTAAAATTTTTACTTTTTCTGTACTAGTAAATGGTTTACATTGCCTTCCAATTTTTCCTTTGTTAATAATTTCTCACATTTCCTGTGCTATTGTTTTTAGAGAAAAACATGTACACATTTGTAGGAACAATCAAGGCTAATATTTTTTGTTCCTATAACATTTTCCGGCACTTCCAGATATTTCAAATATAAAAATTCAACAGTACGGTTTTCTATTTATCTGTAATAATTCCTGTACTAATGTAGTAGAGAAAATGGTTTTTATAATGCGGTTAAATTTTAACTTTACCTGTTATTTTGAAATATTTCCGGTAATATTGAAGATAGCTGAACTAGTACAGTGAAACTTTCCCTTTTTCGCAAAATATCCCCAAATATTGACTTTATTATTGAAGAAAACGAAAGAGTTTTATAGTACACATTTTTTTTAAATTTGTACTGTAATATATTCTGTACTAATAAAGCTAGAGAAAATTGTTTTTATAGTAGGCTCAAATCCACACTCTTCCTATTTGCAGTAGTTACCGTACCAGCGAAAAATGTTTTACAGTGCAGTCATATAGTACAAAAATGTTGGAAAAAACAAAAAAGTTAAAATTTAACCGCACT
Source organism: Gonioctena quinquepunctata (assembly GCA_018342105.1). Taxonomy (NCBI): domain Eukaryota; kingdom Metazoa; phylum Arthropoda; class Insecta; order Coleoptera; family Chrysomelidae; genus Gonioctena; species Gonioctena quinquepunctata. The sequence continues at coordinate 113,270 of JAFIRS010002771.1, read as the reverse complement.
ATAAAAAGTTTTCTCTACCTACATTAGTACAGGAAATATAGCTAGAGAAAACTATAGTGCGGTTAAATTTTAACTTTTCCCGTTTTTTAAATATTTCCTGTACTATTGAAAATAGCGAACATGTTTCCTAGTACGATCAAATTTTCCGTTCCTCGCAATATTTCCTGTGCTAATGAAGTTAGAGAAATTTTCTTATGATACGGTCAAATTTTCACTTTTCTTTGTTTTTCGCAATATTTACTGTACTATTGAAGATAGCGAAAGATGTTTTCTAGTACTGTCAACTTTTTTCGCAATATATCCTGTACTAATTAAACTGTAAAAACTATTTTTATATTGCAATATTTCCTGTACTATTGAAGAAAGCCTAAAATTGTTATAGTACGGTGAAATTTTTTCCGTAATATATTCTGTACTAATGAAGCTGGAGGAAACTATTTTAATTTTTATAGTATGCTTACATCTAGAATTTTCCTATTTCTTTGCAATAATTACCGTAGTAAAAATGTTTATAGTGCATTTTTGTTTAATATTTTTTCGCTATATTCCCTGTACTAACAAAGCTGATGAAACTATTTTTATAGTGCCGTGAATTTTCTATTTTTCGTAATATTTACTTAGTATTTATTGAAGATAAAAAAGCACTTTGTAAAGTTTTTTTTGCAAAAAACTTCAACAAAATAAGTCAGTTATTTTTCCATTCATCAACTTAGTATAGCCACTTCGATGTTTTTGTACAAAACAAAATTTCCAGGGAACGTTCTCTGTCTACGAGAGATTCTCCGAAGTCCTCGACTTCGTCAAGGAGAACCTCGAACACGAAGGTCTCCCCTTCGTCCTCTCCACACCGACAGGCCACAGATTCAATGACGGCGACAAAGAGAGCACCTTCGTTGATCTGCGGTTGGTCCCCGCCACGATCTTGATGTTCCAGTGGGATCCCTCGGTGGAAGAGGATTTGAAAGCAGCCGGCAACGTGGCCTATCTCAAGCCGGAAGTTATGATGCTGATGCAGTCGTTGTAGTGGATGAAGGGAAAATGGGTGAGGCTTTTTCGATTTCTGTCCCAACATCAATCCATTACTTACAGATTTTTATACGGTATTTCCTGTACTATTTTTTATTTTTCGATAGACAATTTAATGGCCCCATAGAGTTTTCCGAATTCCATAATTTTTTTCTTTTTAAAATTTCATATTTTTAATAGTGTGGGGAAATTTTACTTTTCTTTTTTTGAAATTTTCCTTACTATTGAAGCTATAGAAAAATTATTTTAATAGTAATACAATTTTCAGTTTCGAATTTTTTTACATGCTTTCCTGTACTATTTTAATTTTTTAGAGAAAAGCATTGAATTTTTTTACGAATAATCAAAAGGAATGATTTTTGTTCCTATAACATTTCTGTTTCCAGTCATTTTCCAAATATTATATAGAAACTTCAAAATTCGACAGTACAATAGTATTTTCATTTTCAAATTTTTACACATTATTTCTTGTACTATTTTTCATCTTTAGGTGGGCAAAAAAAATCGAATGGCTCAGAATTCCATAATTTTTGTTTCAAAATTTCATGTTTTTAATAGTTTGGTAAAATTTTGAATTTTCTAGTTTTTATAAATAGTTCCTGTACTATTGAAGCTATAGAAGAGTTTTACTAAGAACATTCACTTCAAAATAACTTTTTTTCAAGTGATAAAATTTTCATACTTATTTCCATTATTTCCTGTACTATTTTTTTGGTTTTAAAGGGTTAAACATGTACATTTTTCGTACAAATAATCAAGAGAAATGATTTTTGTTTATATACTGTTTATCTGTTTCCAGTTGTTAAAAAGAAATCTTCAAAATTTAACACTACAGTTTTTGCAATATTTCCTGTAAAATTTTATATAATAATGCTGTCCCCTTAATTTCCATTTTTTTTTTAAAATTTCCATTTTCAATTGGTGAAAATTTACTTGTTGTTTTTTGACATATTGCCTGTAAATATATTTATACAGAACATTAGCTTCAAATTAACACTTAATAGTCCTAAAATTTTCACTTTTCCAATTTTTTCACATTATTTCCTGTACTATTTAACTTCAAGTCGGCCGGTTCATTCACTTTTTATACATTTTGAAGATACATATATTAATAAAACAATTATTTTTCGCTTCAATCAATCAATTTATTTCAAAAATAAGTTCAAATCCATTACATTCATGTATATGCCTGATCTTAATTATTTTCAATTTCTCTAATTTCTAAATGAGTCTCATATTTAACCTTAAAAAATCACAATAAGGAAATGTAATTTTCATTTAATTATATTCACAGAACTGATCTTGGGCAGAAATTGGAAAATTGTACTTTATATCTCCACATAATTTATTGTATTGTTATTACCTGCAAAGAAATATTATGTATTGTAAGATTTTATTGTCACGCGACTTTGGATGTTAATATATTTTTATCAGTAAGCTCACAATGATATGTACCTCTCAAATAAAGATCATTTCATGTTTGGAACTTGTTTTTTTTTTAAATATATCAAATATTCAAACTGTTTTTCAATTCATGCAATTTTATGGCAAAGAAATTCGTCAGGAACCAACATTTCAAATGGACAAAGGTAAGTTGTTGATATGTGGCCAAGAAGGGAATGGACCAAGAACCCGGAAATTGGACCAATGTATAAAGTACCTCTGGAAAACGAAGAAGTCTTGTTGGGTGCATTCCTAGACATTGAAGGAGCATTCAACAATACATCTTTAAACTCAATCTCAAGGACATTGAGAAGAAAAGGCATCAATGAGACTTGCTGCAGGTGGATAGACTGCATGCTAAGAGAAAAAATAATCTACTCCTCTATAGTGGGAGGAACACTGGCAGCTAAGGTCACCATGGGGTGTATTGTCCCCACTGCTCTGGAACCTGGTGGTGGAAGACCTGCTAATCACACTAGAAAGGAATGGACAAAAAACACTTGGGTACGCAGACGACATAGTCATCATAGCCCAACTCATCAATTACATATATTGGTCCAGAGCCTGCACTCGGAGTGACAAAATTGGCCATCCAAGGCTGCATACGGGACTGGGTCAAACGAAAACAAAGAAAGCGCCGGAAGGAAGCCCCTCTCATGCACCATGGGAAACATTAATTATAGAACGATTGAAACGAAGAACTCTTCAAGATTAGTAGGATCCAAGTCAGAACAATAACGGGCCTTCTCACTGTTCACAGCCCAATGAGAGGACTCCTGCACAAAATGGGGCTGTACAACGGAGAACTTTCCTACAGACAATGTGGCAAAGGGGCAGAAACGGCCAAACTATACTGTCAGAATGTGAGGCACTAGACCGCAAAAGACAAGCAATATTCGGACAGCCAAGGCTAACCCCCGAGGAATATAGTAACCAACCGGTGAAGAGCCTGTACAGACTGGTACAGGGGACTAGAGTTACGGAGTGGGTGCGTTAAAAAAAAGCCCAAGAGGGTGAAATGCAGCTGGCGACGAGAAAAAAAATCTCTTTGATGACACAAAATTATTGGAGAGCTAAATATACAGAATGAATATTGATGCAACAATAAGGACTCTCCAAAGTTCAGTTTTTAGAGCATTTTTTTTTTAAATTTGATGGTAGGTTATTCTTATTTCTGATATACAGAATTTTGCTGCAACAACGGGAATTCCCCAAGGTTCGGTAATTGGACCACTTTTCTTCTGCATGTATGGAATCTTCAGCTGCAAGCGAGGAATCTTCAAAAGCAGGCCTCTTGGCATTTGACGATACAGTAGTCTCATTTTTGTAGAAATCCTTCAACTCTTTAGAATATATTTGATAATGACACGAAATATCATTGGAACTAGAAGAAATATTGCTGCAACAAAGGGAATCCCCCAAGGTTCTGTAATTGGACCAATTATTGTTCTTCTTTAACTATGACAAGAAGCAGGCCTTGAGATTGAGGATTAGTTTTTTCGAAATTTCATATTTTTAATAGTACAAATTCTAACTTTTTCAGATTTCCATAAAATATCTTATAGTATTGAAACTAATAAAATATATATTTTTTTTAGTTTCACCTGTCCTGGTGTCTGTCTGTGATCAAATCTTGATCCACTTCTAGTTGCCCGATTAACGTGAAATTTGGCAGGAGTTCCCATGACAATGCACTATAGATTTTTTGTTAGAGAAAAAAACAAAATGGCGGACGAGATTTGTGTTTATGGTCCGATTCGACTCAAAATCGGTATGTGGGGGTATTCGGGATTGAAGATTATGAATTTGTTGTCAAAATTCATACAATATAATTGGCGGCTCCAAGATGGCCGACGATATCTGTGATTATGGCCCGATTCTATTCAAAATTGCTGTGGGGGTTTTTCGGGGTCGCAGATTACGAATATTCATTCAAAATTCACAAATTCAAGATGGCGGCTCCAAGATGGAGGACGAGTTTTGTAATTATGGTCAGATTAGATTCAAAATTGGTATGTGGGTATTTTCGGGGTCGAAGATTTGGAATTTTTGTCAAAATGGGTTTTTGAAGTTGAAGATTTTGATTTTTTTGTCAAAATTCATGGAATCAAAATGGCGGCTCCATGATGGCGGACGATCTGTGACTATGGTCCGATTCTATCCAAAATTGGTATCTGGAGGTTTTAGGGGTCAGAGATTATGAATTTAGTCAAAGATTATTGATTTTTTGTCAGAATTCATAAATTTGAGATGGCGGACGAGTTAATCTTTAGATGGTCTCCTCATTGAAGAACTAGATTTTGTTTTTAATTTATTTATTGAACCCCATTGCATAGATTCAATACAATTTATAATTACAATTAACAATTTCAGTTAACAATTTACAATTACATGATTACCATGTTTACAATGTTCGGTCCATAAGTATTGTTTCTGGGATAATCTAATCATTTTCTGACATATACATTTATACAATCTATTGTATGCACCTAGGTGTTACAACACCTGTATGTGCCTTAAGATTGCATACGGAGCATATAGTTAGTTAATTGAATTCATGGAAATCGTGGTTTCATAGTGTGGTCGAATTTTCTTTTTTATATTTGTTCACATTATTTCCTATACTATTTTTCATCTTTCTATCATTTTATTTTTCAGTATGTGAGAGATAAAAAAAATCGACCCACTCGTTAGATCTCCCCGAATTCTATAATTTTTTTTTCATATTTCTAATAGTAGTCAAATTTGAACTTTTCCTGTTTTTTGCAATATTTTCTGTAGTATTAAAACTATTAAAATGTATGGAGGTTTTTTGTAGTCCATGGATATTATTTGATTTCCATAGTGCGGTATTTTTTATATTTCGATATAAAAATTTTTTGGTTTCCTATTTTTTCAAATTTTTTATGTTTTGCAGTACCGTCAAATTTTTCTTTTTCTAATAATTTCTAATATTCCCTGTGCTATTTGTAGGAACAATCAAGGGCACTTTGTCAATGACAATTAATTTCTTCCGACAATAAAGTATATTAAAACCCCAAAATATATATTTTTTTTACAAGATTTTTTTTTAGTTTCACCTGTCCTGGTGTCTGTCTGTGATCAAATCTTGCAAGTTAAATTTGACCCACTTCTAGTTGCCCGATTAACGTGAAATTTGGCAGGTGTTCATAGTTCCCATGATAATGCATTATGGATTTTTTGTTAGAGAAAAAAACAAAATGGCGGCTCTAAGATGGCGGACGAGATTTGTGTTTATGGTCCGATTCGACGCAAAATTGGTATGAAGGGATTTTCGGGATTGAAGATTATGAATTTGTTGTCAAAATTCATACAATAAAAATGGCGGCTCCAAGATGGCCGACGATATCTGTGATTATGGGTCCGATTCTATTCAAAATTGCTATGTGGGGGTTTTCGGGGTCGGAGATTACGAATTTTCATTCAAAATTCACAAATTTAAAATGGCGGCTTTAAGATGCAGGACGAGTTTTGTAATTATGGGTTTTTGGGGTCGAAATTTTGAATTGAAAATGGGTTTTCGGAGTTGAAGATTATGATTTTTTTGTCAAAATTCATGGAATCAAAATGGCGGCTCCATGATAGCGGACGATTTTGTGACTATGGTCCGATTCTATTCAAAATTGGTATGTAGAGGTTTTTGGGGTCGGAGATTATGAATTTAGTCGAAGATTATTGATTTTTTGTCAGAATTCATAAATTGAAGATGGCGGACGAGTTAATCTTCAGATGGTCTCCTCATTGAAGAACTAGATAGCTCAGAACTTACACGAAAAATGCCTCATAATGACGAAGCATTAACAAAAATGCATAGATTAAGGCGTACTTACTAAAAAAAACAAAAGGAAATAATAAAAAAAACTTTTTAGAGACACGCTTTTATTCAAATGCGCTAAAAAGTAAAAAATAATTGCTTTGGATGTGCGACGTAGATTATTCCTCGAGTTATAGATTCAAAAGCTTGTCGCTTTTGTATAAGAACTTTAGGCGACAAGCTCTTGTATCTATAACTCACGGAATAACCTACGTAGTAATTTTTAGCGCATTTGAATAAAAGCTTGATTTTAAAAAGGTTTTTTTTATTAATTATTTATAGGAAATTTTAAAAAATATTGTCAGTTTTGTGATATATATTGGTTTGTTTTCATAGTTTGGTCGGATATTCATATTATTTTATGTACTACTTTTTTAAACTACAAAAAAGGACTTTTCAACTTCATGGATATTATTTTGTTTAGTGTGGTAAAATTTTTCCACATTATTTCCTGTACTATCCTTTTTTTCGGTACGTTACAGTTTAAAAAAATCGAATGACTCTGATCTATATTTGTTTTTTATTTCATTTTTCTAACAGTAGTCAAATTCTTTCCCGAATCAAGCCCCGAGTTTGGGGATTGGTTTAACAAAATACAGAAGGAATATTTCTGTAAGAACAGGAATGAGAGTTCCCCACAGTTCAGTAATTGGGCCTATAATGTTACTTGTTGATGTACGAAATATTCAAAAGCTGGCCTCTCGGCAAAACACTTTGAATTTGACGATAAACTGATTTTATTTCTGCTAGAAATTGCATCAACTTTTCAGAAAATCGTTGATACTTGCACAGAAAATGGAAGGAGTATTGCAGCAACAATAAGAAATCCTCAAAGTTTAATAATTGGATCTAGTTTTTTTTTTCTTCGTTTATAAAATTATCTCTTCAAAATATTGTTGATAATGATAATAAATTATTGGAGAACTAGTTAAACAGAATATAGTTGAATATTGCTGCAACAATGGGAATTCCTCAAGGTTCAGTAATTGGACCAATTTATTTTCTTCGGTATGTATAAAAATCTAGTAATACAGAAGAAGAGATAATGCTTCAACAATGATAATTCCCCAAGGTTCAGTAGTTGGTACATCCTTTTTCCTTTGAATGTAAACTATATTTTGTATTTGCTGATGATACAATGCTTGCGAGTCATTTTTGGGTGGTACTCTCCAGAAATCCTCTGAAAACTAGTTAAACATCAATGTGATACCATTTCTTGATTTCGCTTTTGAATACCTGTTATCAATTTCTGGCAAAAATTAGAATTTTTTTCTTGTTCATTAATTTTTGCACTCATACCATTTACACATTTTCAGTTCAATAAATTGCTGAAAAACCAACAGAAGTTGTTGGACTACAGTAATTTAAATTGAAGCAAGTCCTACTGAGTTTCATTGGGTATTTATCCAAAAACCAAACTTTGACTTTCTGTTAAAGAAATAAATTTTGATTCTCTTGAGAATTTTTTTTTGTCTGCAATTCACTTGAAATGACAAATTTTCTGGACACTACGAACTCTAAAATTGACCTTTCAACTGTCAGAAAGTGCTTTTTTTTAGGGTGACAGGAAAACATTGTTTATTGAATTTTATAGAGTGGACCAAAACAAATGCAGGCATAACAGGTACAATTGCCTTCATACTTGGATTAAAAATTATTTTAAATGTGATCCTTGATAATAACTCTTAGAGATACATTCTGTGTAGTACCCAAGGATCCATTTTGGGACTTTGATTAATCTAAAATTACTTGTGTGTATTTATACTAGATTCTATAAAAAATCATGCAAAATGATTTGACAATATCACATTGGTAAGGTGTACATAAGCGAATATAAATAAATTTTAGGTTCTTTACAAAATTAATTAAATAATGAAGCTGAATTTGGTTCTGAAAATAACAAATATTGAACAATTATCACCACATTGAAATAAGGTAAACGTGTTCGAAATATCAATGAATCAGCAGATAAAAAATGCTTAGAGCACAATGATTTGCATGAACTTCATTCATGATAAGCCCCCAATAAGCATTTGATTTAAGTAGTCAGCAGTTTCTTGTAAATTTTCATATTATTAATTATCATGAAAATGTCTTATCCACATGTGGCGAATAACAAGATCATAATGCTTCCGTTTACAAATGTCTTATGAACGCCAATTTTAGACCAATATCTCTAATTCCAACACTAACAAAAATTACAAAAAAAATGATTTATCACAGAACTATAAAATCCTTGGACAACAAGAATATACTCAGTATGCATCAGTAAGGCTTCCAAAATAACAAAACTACATCTGATGCCATATCAACATTCCTGCAGTTGGTATATGAAATCAACGGAACAGAAACTGCAACTTTTCTAAAGCAACTGTGTTAATCATGAGATACTGCTACAAAAGCTTATCAGATACGGCTTTAGGGACAACAGTCAGGCCTAATTTGAATTATATCTTTCTGAAAGGAAGCAATTTGTAAGGATGTCGTCAGACTCGAATACCAGTGATATTAAGGTTCTGTTTTAGGTCCCATCCTGTTTCTCCTGATTTCACTAAAATATCAATTACGGGAACATTAACTCTCTTTGCAGACGATACCACATTATTATAGCATGACACAGACAGGCTACACATCAGAATGTGTGAAGATATGATTAAAATAAAAGATTGGTGTAACTCAAATCTCTCAACATGAAAAAAAATATGTAATAGCATTCAAATGCACATTTTTCGATCTTTCTCTAGGATTGAACACTGCACCACATCAAAATTACCTAAATTGAGATCCTATTTGATGTTTAAGAAGTTGCTGAAAATTTATAAAATATGCTGTTTGAAAAGATTATATGGTTTCCATGACAAATGGTTTATTTATAATGCAGGTTTAAATTGTTTATCGACTTCATTTGTAATTCCAAGGATGTTACAAACGACAAGAAAAATGTGCCTATTGATATACATATCAATTTAAATGTAAAATATAAATAAAAAAATTTTTTCATTCAAACCGGATTATCACCTTGAGCAACTTGCACCTTTTTTCTATATTTTAAAATCAGCATTATTTCAAATTCCCAGAATAATTCAATAACAAGCTTTAATTGCTAATAAATATTGATACAAACAGGGTGTTTATGAATTCTGATGTGATGTTGTTTATGCTTGTCATCAAAGACTACTTAAGTTTGCTACAAGGAGATAAGATTTTTTTAAATAGTATCAAACAATACATATTGATAAATAAATTAATGTTGTAAGGAAATATTCTGCTTTGCCTTTCAAAACAATGGTTGTTAAATTAAATGCAACTGAATTCCCTTGTAAAGTAATATACCTATGCTATTTGTTCTAATACTCATGTCGGTTTCAAATTTCGATGTATATTCGATACAACGGATGTTAAGTTAACCACTGAGAAAAATAAAATTTAGATTATTTTCTTTTTCCATTTTTTTTTTATCAGACTGATGAATAAGTTCGATTTGACAATGGAATGGGGAAGTTTTTTAAAAAATTCACAGTGGCCACAAATGGCTTTGTACACCTTTCTACTTGTAATATCTTTCACCATAGATAAGACTCAAGAATTTGCCAGGCCATCAAAGGGGAAGAAAATGTGGGTTGATATAATTTTAAAATTCACAGAGGCTACAATTGGTTTGTACACCTTTCTGTTCTTAAAATGTTATTGGTTTTTTCTCGATTGCCGATACGACGCCGGAACTTGCCACGTCGACAAAGAGGGTGAAAACCTTTTCAACAAAAAATTAAACAGACTAAATACAGAACTGAAAAGTAAAAAATAAAATAAACCTTCTTAGTCTCAATAACTAAGCTCCTAAACTAATGTTAGTAACTTATTTTGAGTCGGCGCCAAAGAAACAAGCAAATGAATTAGGTAAGGCTTAAAATGATGGCATGGAGTTGCACGGTGACATTCTGATAATTTTTTTGAAGTAATTTAATGATTTTCGTTGATTGTTCGTTTGGCGCCGACTCAAAATTAGTTTAGGAGCTTAGTTATTGAGACTAAGAAGGTTTATTTCATTTTTTACTTTTCAGTTCCGTATTTCGTTGGTTTAATTTTTTGTTAAAAAGTTTTTAATTTCCATTTTTTTGTGGCTGAAATCTACTAATTACTACCTACTTGTTTTTTTATTACTTCCAAATTACTTACTTACCCACCTTACTTCAACTATTACCAGTTAAATAATATGATTATCTACTTTTACTATTTGTTGTAATATAAATTATTTTTGTTGTTCTGGTCAGTTTATTTCATTACTTTGTATATCATTCCATCCTCTCATAGAATATAATGATTGTGACGGATGTAGGAGAACAAAAATAATGACATTAGCGATCTGTCATTGTCAACTACATATGTGTGCCAATGTTCACAAGTGAAAAATCAATTATTCCCTATTTTTCTACCCGTAAGGGTGGATAATCCATTCGAATCAACTATGAGGTATACCCTATCTAATAAAAAAAGAATCATCCAAATCGAAGAACCCAGTACAAAGTTATGCCTGATAGAATCGGTTAACGGACCAGAATTCAGAGGGTGAGTGATCAATATCCTTTATTTTGCTACCCTTAGGGGTGGATTTCATCTTTTAAATTCAAATGGGACCAACTTCGAAGTACACCCTATCCACTGAAAAAAGAATTATTGGAATCGGAGGTCTCAGTAAAAAGTTATGCGTGATCATACATAAAAAAAAAATATCGTTGACTAGAGAACCTCCTCCTTTTAGGTTTCGTCGGTTAAAAATGAGGGTTGATATCATTCACCCCCTTTGACGGCCTGGCAAATTATGGCGTCTTATCAGTGATGAAAAAATTCCAATAACATGTGACAAGCAGAAACGTTCACACCATTTGTGGCCCCTGTGAATTTAAAAAAATACCTTTAACATTCCACCGTTTTAAATTGAACTTATTCATCAGTCTGATGAGATTTTCACTCTTCAATTGAAACTGGAAATCTCAGTGTATTCACGCCCCTGAAGGAATAAAAATCCATGTAAAGAAACGGAAGAAAAAAGAAAAACTAAAAAAATTAAGCTGACGAAAAAATCAACTGAAAAGCAAAAAATTAAATAAACCTTTGTCTTAATGATAATTGAGCTCCTAAACTAATGTGAGTAACTAATTTTGAGTCTGCTTGTAGAAAAAAACAATCTTTATACACTAATCTGCCCGAAATATTAATACCTATCTTCAGTGCTTGGTAAAAATTCCAAAAACATCACATTTATGCAGTATCTACAAAAATATGCACCGTTTGAATTTTTATCTGCAGTTGAGGCAGTTCAGCTAAAGAGGGCAGAAATGTTATTTTATAAAATATAAAAAAATTTGCATTTTCTATCCTAAAGCCATTTCATAATAAACTTACCATTGAATTTTTTGCCTGCTCTGGAAAGATCTGGATGAATGAATTGTAAAGGGGGATTGGGTAGATTATATCAGATGAATATTGAGAATTAGCATTGAATTAAATGATCAATTTTAATCATACGGATTTTCTCAAAGAATTATAGGTCGACCTGGCCTCCGAGATGTGTCGAAGAAAGAGTGAAAAAGTCGTCATGCAACAAAGACGGAGAACGGAAAGTTCCTTGAATGTATAGCTTCTGTCTCACAGCGACTCTATCACTCTTTCTTCGACGCATCTCTGCTCTGGAATAGTCGACCTGTAGTTACTTCATTTTGAATAACATCACAACAATGAATGAATTTAATTTGAATTGAATAGCTATTATGGTAGGAAATAAATTACAGACCTTCGAATTCCAAGAAGTCTCCACAAAACACACCTTTTAGGGATTTCACAACGAAATTTATAATCGGTAGAGAACGATTCACACAAAACAAACTGCCACCAGAATGGAAACTTTTTTTACTTTTACTACCACATTTTTTTAACCACTTTAAAAATAGCAGCTCAAAGAAGTCTAGTAAGGAGAACTCACTCTCACGTAAAAAAACCTGCAAAATGCACTCTCACATAAAAAACAACACCAAATTCGGGAAGAACTTATCTATTTCACAAGCACAGTTTTACATGGTACAGAGATATTTTACTTTTACCGTAAAATACAGACATTACCATGCCGAATCCAATTAACACCGAAAACTTATCACTATGATCACAAAATGATTCCAAGAGTACATTTTTTTAAATTTGTTTTTCTCAAATCTACACTACACTAGGCTCTAGGTTTACACCGTTATCGATGAAATGTACAGTCCTTTCACATTTCCAAAAAACAATTGAAGCCACTGAACCAAAAATTAAACATCATTGAAAAAAATTCATGGGAAAGAACTGCAAACCACAATTTGAAAAACCCACTTCACAAAATACAGAGCGTCGAATCTTATTCGTTTTACACTTTCAAGGAAATTCTGATTACATGGAATTTTCGACACTTCTTTGACAACTTTTTTTATCGTTGATCACCAATCTCCTGAAATAAACAATAATTAGAGAAATCCTGTAATATAAATTGCTAACCAGGCTCTGAGGTGTGATTTTAAAATTAGTGTGGATTAAAATGTGTCACAATCATTATAACTAGTGGATATAAAGGTCATAGTTTAAAATGTATAGAAAAAATATAGTGCTAAGCATAAATGAAATAGAAATTGCTAGATAACCTCGGAAATTGTAGCAATACCAAAAACAAAACTATTTTTTTGCATCATGATGAAGGCCAAACCTTTTTTAATCTAGTAAAATAATAGAGAAATTGAGACAATTTAGAATTTATAGATTCCAATGGCTTAACTTCCCATTCAGTTGTTTTTTATGCTACTGAAACAAATACTTCATACTTTTCAATAAATATTTTACAGAAATCAGTTGAATCCTGATATAAAGGTGAGTAATCAGATATTTTCTGGTTTGTTGAAAATATGAACAGGATGTTCATAAAATCAGATGTGGAATCATCTGCGACTGAAAGATGAACTTTAGTCCCTATCTTCCATCGTCAAGAGAACGTTTCCCTTTTCAACAGATATTTTCTCTTGTTTAAACTATTTTAAATTTACGGGGCAAGAACAATTTGATTTCCATGTCTGAATAAATATTTTTTTACATGAAGTAGACAGTCAAATATTTTTTCCCATAAAAAACAATTCAGCCTTATTCCTGAAATTTAGAATTTAAAAATACTTCAACAGGTTGACTGCCGTAACAATTAAACCAATTTTTAAAGCTTACGCCAAGATAATTCGTCAAATTGATCCAAAAAAATTAACATTCAGGCCAAGGTGCGCAGAAAGTTTTATAGCCTCTCACATGAGTAATTTTCCAAAATACGTCTTCGAAGTGGAATAATCTACAAACTAATGAGAAGTTAAAACTATTGGAGAAAGTTTTACTTAGAGGTTGATCGGTTACTCGGAGTTAAGGAGTTTTCAAGACTTCGGAAAAAAGGTTAAAATCGGTTTGAGATTGACTGTTTTACAAGACAAATGGAATCCATGGAAGAATAGAAAAAAATAATTTTGAAATGCCAGGCACCCTGGCCTCCGAAAAAAAATTAATATTAGCATATTGGATGATCATAACTAAAAAAAAAACGTCAGTGATTTGAATTTTCATGTACATATCCTACTACTAAATATTGTTATTTCTTCTTTGCAGTACATCTGAATGAAAGCTTTTAATTTGAAGAGATCTATCTGCTCTACTGAAAACAATAGTTAGTTTGTTGCTAAATATTTCATTTTCATCTCTAAACGGTTTTCACCCATTTGAGATTACTATATTTCATCAGAAAATGAAAGTTGGAAAAAAAACTCACCACAAATGCAAATCCCCAAGAAACATGTAATATGTTTGAAAAACCAGGTCGTTTTTTGATTTAGAGAAAATTGTTTGACACTGGTAAGATTACTACCTGCTTTGGGTTGATTTACTCTCTTTCATTTCCAAATAAAGTATAGAAATGTCACAATATCAATAAAAAATATATACTCTAATGAATTTTATTGATATTTTTTTTATTTTATTTCATGTTATAAAAAAAATGTATACCTTTAGTGATTAAACGGTATGTGGTAATCTAGTAATAAAAAAATCTAGGAAAATCACTTCTGAAGGGATTTCATATATCTGCTCTCCAAAATCACTGTGTTGGGATTTCACTTACAAAAAAACGTAAAATCCCGATATTTTCCATAACAAAAAATAATTTTATTGAAAGGCTCCACAGGAATGGTGGATCAAGAATTTTAAACTAAATTTTTAAAACAAACGCTCATGAGCTAGGCTCAACATGTACCCCCAAAACACAGAATTCTATTTTTCAAGTAGAAAATCAAAGTACAATTTGGTGGCACACTCTGATTGAATTTGTTTAATAAGAATATTTTTCAAATGATTTGTTTATGTTTTATTCTTAATTTTTAATATTAACTTTGCGTATAGTAATCAAATATGTTTTCTCATAATTTTTAATTTTTGTAGGTACATTACATTTTCTCTTACTTTTGTTTAGTTTATCACATTATGCTAGTACCATTACTGAAAAAAAAAAATTCAGTTCTTGAGAAACCATTTTAGTATTTAAGATTCCTTTTCAATATTGAAATTATTTATAACCATTTCAGAATTTCAGTTTTGTTTTCAGTATTTCATTACCTAGTTCAGTCATTCAGTACTTGATTCAGTACCACATATTTAATTATGGTGTACAAATTTTGCTTAGTTGTTACCCCCTTGGAATCCATAGATAAGGTGTTGAAAAAAAAATTAAAATTGTTTCTTAGTTTATTTTTTATGTAGAACTTTCAAAGATTTTTCAATCTCATTGTATGTTTTTGTAGAAAATCGTTTTAATGTAATATTTGAAATTTTTTTGCTCACGAAAGCTGTATGCCAAAAACTGTAATGTCGCAGTTCTACATCCTCGCCAGGATGGTCAGTTTATGTTTATAAATGCACGCCAGATTGAAAAGTTAGCATATGGGACTGCCTCAGTATAGACCGAGACGGCAGGCAACGTGTTAAAAGTACCCCCCAAAAGAATAATCTTGAAAATTCTTTGAAAAATGTTCTGAAAACCCAATCATCTGCTTAAAAATTTTTGCTCAAATCAACATGATGCAAATCGATCAGGAGCTTTTCTACCAAACCTTGGTGTTGCCACAGTTCCAAATGAAAAAATATATCGGCTATACTTGTCACACTTTTTCCGCTTGTCAAATAATGATAAAACTACCTACAGTGTATACATACAGCATAAAAAAGGAGAATTAAGCTGTACCTCCACGTACCACAACAATGATCAAATGATCTTCCTTTATAGCCTCGTCGGACAAATTGGGACAGGATCGTTTCAAGAGTTCAGTGGAGAAGGGACAAGGTGGGAAGGAATAAAGAACCCCCGTAGCTTCAGTCTCTTTGTTCAGCAACGAAATTACCCCCGCCGCTTCCTTCTGCTTCAAATACGAAACCAGATTCCTCAAAGGTCTAGTCTGGACCGTAGCGTCGTCGTTAGTGACGGAAGCGGTGGAGCCGGCAAGCCCCAGGAATATAGCGTGCGAGCTGGCGCTCGAAATACGCTTCTGCACGTCCTCCAATTTAGGTTGATCCAACCTGAGTCTTTGAGTGATCCTCAGCTGGTGCTTGCCGTCTTCGTCTTTCATCAACCCATCGACTATATCCGTGTCCCCGTCCATGAGATGGAACTTGGCGGGAAACAGCGAGTTTTTCAAAATCAGAGCCCCTTGCCAGATAGTCGAACACTTTCTAGCTACTTCGGGTAGCGTACGACTGGACGCTAGAAGCCCTGCCCTACGCGAACCGTTGTCCGAATCGGAATCGGGCGACCTTCTAGGCGAACGAGACCTGGATCTATCCATACCCCTAGATCCCGAACGTCTGCGATTGTAATCGGGATCTCTGACCCTTCCGAATTCATCCTCGGCACCTTCGGGGTAGCGATACGGGCCCCTGCTACCTCCTCGGCCTCTCTCGGGGAATCTGCCCCTGTAAGCTGCATCATAGTCGTAATCCGCCTCAGGCTCGCGGGCCCTAAAATCATCGCCAGAATACGCGGGCTTGGCGCGGTAATTCACCCCTGGGGTCACATCAGCAAAATCAGTTCTGAGTCTACGCTCGGGGCCCCCTAACGGGAATCCCCTCATTTCCTTCACGGCAGCTTGGGCCGCATCGATGCTGTCATAGAGGATCAACGCTTGGTTGTCGCCTTTGACATAATCGATTTTCTTAATAGCACCGAATCTATCGAATTCCCTTTCGAGCTGGGGGACCGAAGTCCAAGGGCCGAGCCCGCCCACCCAGATCCTAGTGGTGGGAGTGGCTTTACCGTACCCGATCTTGCACTGGAACTTTCCGATGTACTGCCCGGACAGTTCTACTTTGGCCCTGTGAGCCATGTCCAGTGTGTTGAAGCGAACGAAAGCAAACGCGTTGCCCGTACCCGGAGGGGGTCTTTTGATATCGATGTCTTCGACTACTCCGTACCTACCGAAGATTCTCCGGAGTTCTTCCTCGGTTATGTTGATTTCGAGGTTGCCGGCAAAGAGAGTACGAGTAGCTAGAGGGTCGTCTTCGGGTTGTACATGATGAAGGTAATTGGGGAATTTGTCTTTCTTGTTTTCTTTTTGTTCGAAGGAACGCGGAGTGTGTTGTCTGGGAGGGCCGTAGCCGTGGACAGGAGCCATGTGGGGGGGAACGTGGTGCATGGGGGGTCTGGCAAGGTAGTCGTGGTGGGGCGCGGGCATGGCTTCACGTCTGTACTCGCGATGGACGGGAACGCCCGGCGGCACCGCGTAGCCCCTGTCGTAACGATCTACCGGTCTGAGACGGTCGGGGGATCTGGCGTAATAGTGGCGATCGTAATCGGGACTGATGGAGCGCGGTCTGCTGCGGTAAGCGTCGCTCGAGGAACGAGGCACTTCGTAGACTGCCTCGACCAGAGCTACTTTATCGTAGATAATAATGCGGGGTTTGCCGTGCTTGGCGTCCCTGGCATCTTCCGAGTTCCTGAAACAAACGTAAGCCACCCGTTCGTCCAGATCGTGGGTCACTCGGATGCTGAGGTCGCCGTATTTTTTGTATTCTCTGTACAGGGTGTCTTTGATGACTTCGTCGCTGGCTTTGGGATGCAGGGCGCTAACGCACAGAACTTTGTAGGGGTAGGAGCGCTCCGGGGGGCGCATGTAATCCTCGCGGTGGGGGGACACGTAGCGCGCTCTGGGGCTGGGGGAGCGGGCGCGACTTCCGCGGCGTCTCACTCGATCAGGGGTGATCCTCTCGTCGGAGCTGTCGTCGTATCTGCCCATGCTCGATCTGGACCTTTTGCTACGTGGCGGCGTATCCCTATCACTACTTCTTTTCATATTATGTATTCTAACTGTTATTTTGTCCCTTCCAGAAGCGATCATACGCACTGCACACACCAATTACAGACACGATGGCACTCGGCACTCCTTTCCTAAAAACACAAGCAAAACACTCATTTTCGAACATATTCACTACAAATAACTACATATTACCAAACGATAAATGATACAACATACTTCGAACTACACAGCACTGTGTAAATGATTATTTCCACTTCGCTTTAGGCTAAAATTAGGCAATCACCTCCTTCAAACGCCAACACGGAAAACAAAATGGCAGATCGATCTTGTCGAATTGTAAAAAATGCACAAAGACAGCGGAACCCGAAGCGGCATCTGAAAGTAACCAAGAAAATGCGCCGACCAATGGTTACCCTTCGTATTTCGAACGAACCAATGAATCACATGAATGAAGTGACACCACCAATGTTTTGTTTTCTTTAGTTGAATCGAACACGCCTATGCGCCAAGGACGATTTTCCGCTTATAGATTCGAACGCTTAGGGATAGTTTACATTAGAGCTATTCCAACCACGCTTCTAATAAACAATGGCAGAAACACCCCAGAAAAAAGAACAATTCCTAGTAGTTTCCAGATGTTCTCAAATCTTGTACAGGTGTTATCGCTCTCGATATGAGTCGTAGAAAATGAAGAATACCCTCAAACTTCTCTATGAAACCTGCCACATTACGCATATATGATCTAAGGAGAGAACAATAACGTTTTGAAAATAGTAGCTGCGTTTTATTCTTGAACAGCTCTGAAGAGGTTTTGTTTCATTCACCCCGTTTCTGAATTAGAACAATTGATTGCCGATTTTTTCACCAACCCTTTCAAAAAATTATTATATATAGATAAAGAACGGAGAAATGTCAAATCGACAAGGTTTCGAAAGTATATTCAACGATGTATACTCTCAAGGGCTAATAGGAAACACGCATGTGCCACTTTTCTAAAATATTTTGATTGACACATAGAAATTACTACCTAAAAAGTTCAGTAACAAATTTGTAAATCGAAAAAATGTTTTTCATAATTTGAAATTGATAATGCATTTTTTTCATCACATTTAAAAACGTACTCCTAGCGCCTCTGATGGACGTATGTATCATTACGTCACACAGTTCAAACTTTCACCACTAGTTGCTTCGAACTGTCAATAGGGAACTCGCATTTGCTCATTTTCTAAAATATTTTGATTTGCATATAGAGATTACCACCTAGAAATTTCAGCAATACTTAGAGATTGGAAAAAAATTTCAATATTTTTCATAATTCGGAATTGAAAACGTCATTTTTTTCATCACATTCAATAACCTACTCCTAGCGCCTCTGATGGACGTATGCTTCGTTACTTCACACAGTTCAAACCTTTACCGCTTGTTGTTTTGAACTGTCAAGAGGAAACACGCATGTTTCTGATAATTTGAAATTGAAAATGTCAATTTTTTCATCACATTCCAAAACGTACTCCTAGCGCCTCTGATGGACGTATGCATCGTTACTTCACACAGTTCAAACTTTTACCGCTAGTTGCTTCGAACTATCAACTATACTTTCATCTGTCTTTGTTTATATGTTGTACTAATACCCTGATTATCATAGTATTTTCAATTATTACTGAAACATCTCATCAGCAGTATAGTTGAATTTTTGTTTGGGTTGTAAGAAATAGTATTGTCTATCAATATTCTTGTAACAACCACAATTGGCACTAGTGTTTGGGGAAAGTCATTTAAGTGAAGGTCAAATCGAGTTTCAATTGGGGAGTACCTCTGAAATTGAAAATTCCGCCAAATTATGGGATTTGAGAAATTATTTTCACAAAATATACCGATCGAACTGTTGCAAAGGAAAAATAAAGTCACATTGAATGTGAGGTTTAATTTATTTTTGGGTTTCAAGAAATAGTATTGTCTGTCAATATTACTGAAACAACCACAACTGGCGCTAGTGTTTGGGGGAAGTTAATAACAATCCTGGAAAATGTAACACAATGCACCTGTACTGACCCGGTGTGCTCCGAGCGACAAAAGAAAACACTAACAATTTTTAGGTTAGGTAAACATAAGTTCAATGCATGTATTTTCTTTGCTTTTAAATTCGGAATATGGAATTATTCGTAGTGAATAGGTGATATATCATAAAATATTATTATTGCTGTGATAATAATGAAACATATTTGAAACAGGCATGAGGGCGACGAACCAAAGGAACTTACCGAAAATGAGGAGCAAGCAAAACTGGACAAAGTTCTCAAGAAAATACAAAAGAACAAGAAACTGCGACAAAAGCAAAAAGAAAAACTGATCGAGATCAAAACTGCGAAACAAAGAACCCTCGAATCGAGACAGATCAGAAGAGAAATCAAGGCTTCTATAATACCAGTACCTGAAAATGAAATCGACGAATTTATCGACAAAAATGTCAAAGGAAACGAAGAAAATGACAAGGATGATAGTAAGCCAGCCGCAAAGAAGCAGAAGTTGGACCCGAAAGCTTTAGAAGGGTTCACTATATTGGGCAATGATAGCTTCGCAAGTAAAAACAAAGTAAGTGCAAGTATAATTACTGGAGAGACTTTGGAAAAAATGCAGTTTAGGGGGAATCCACAGATTTGTATTTTTTTGTAAATAAACTAGCCACTCTAACACACAATTAAACAAAAAATCCGGCGATTTGGGACATGCCGTTTGGTGAAACTATCGTATTTTCTCCTTCTGATCACAAATTCGAAATCGAAACGTGGCATTCTCAAATACTTTCCGAGATATGAGCTTCCAGAGTACAGAAGGCCGTCTTTTTTCGTGCTATTTTCGGCCACTGAAAACACTCACCATTCGTCCTTCTTTTAACAAAAACACCCCACACACACGTGCCCTTATCCACGTGTTTTTATTACTTTTTTGTACGAAAAACTGAAATTTTCTAAAATATCCCCTTTTTTTCACAATGCGATTCTTACTTTTATCCACCAAAAGCATAGTAGTTATCCCGTGAGTCTGTTTTCCCGTTCCTTTTCCCAAAAAATAATAAGCCAAATAGCCAATAGCCAATAGAGAAATAAACTATCACTTAAACCAAAACTTTTGGTGATCTACGAATTCTCCCTGCACTGCATTTTTACCGTATTTTTTGTAGGTCAAAAGAGTACTACCAAACTGGCTCTCGCCCTTATCCACGTGTTTTTATTACTTTTTTGTACGAAAAACTGAAATTTTCTAAAATATCCCCTTTTTTTCACAATGCGATTCTTACTTTTATCCACCAAAAGCATAGTAGTTATCCCGTGAGTCTGTTTTCCCGTTCCTTTTCCCAAAAAATAATAAGCCAAATAGCCAATAGAGAAATAAACTATCACTTAAACCAAAACTTTTGGTGATCTACGAATTCTCCCTGCACTGCATTTTTACCGTATTTTTTGTAGGTCAAAAGAGTACTACCAAACTGGCTCTCGAATCCAACCGTCATATCAGTCAACCTCCAGAACCTTCAAACAAAAGTCTCTGAGGTAAAACAACTCGACAAGGGCATCAGAAAGCTTCTAAAAGCCAACGGGGTTAAATACTTCTTCCCAGTCCAAGCAGAAGTGATCCCGTGGCTTCTGACGAGCATTAAAAACTCAGACGTTATGTTCCCCAGAGATATTTGTGTATCCGCCCCGACGGGGAGCGGAAAGACCCTGGCGTTTGTGTTACCTGTGATACAAGCTCTGAAGCGGTATAGCGTGAAAAAAATAAGAGCTCTGGTTATTTTGCCTACGCAGGATTTGGCCACGCAGGTGTTCAAAGCTTTCAAGCTTTATGCTCAGAATACACATATTGACGTGTGTTTGATAACGGGGAGTAATTCTTTTGCTGTAGAGCAGTCGCAGCTGATTATAGAAAGTAAGTGGTTGATATAGTTTGAAAAATCATTAAATTCAACGTATTTGTCCTAGATAAAGCATTTGGTTTGGTAAGCAAAGTAGATGTCTTAGTGTGTACCGCTGGAAGATTGGTGGATCACTTGAAATTGACCAAAGGGTTCAGTTTGTGTAATTTGGAGTTTTTGATTATTGACGAAGCTGATAGAGTGCTCGAAAGCGTCCAGAATGACTGGTTGTACCATTTGGAGAAACATATTCATCAAGAAGGTTGGTTTATTTATTTTGGTGAATTTTTAATTAGTGTATTTTCTTCTGAACACAAATCTCAAATCAAATCGCGTTGCTCTCATTACAGTCACAGCCCATAAGTTAAAAAAGTAATTTTCAAACACTAATTTCTCAAACAAAAAACACCCAAATTCTTTTTTTTATATCCCCAACTCCAATTATAGATAGATTCAATCAATTATACAGGGCGTACTTGACATGTAGGAGATTTAAATACCTGCCGTTTCAAGAACTTTCAATGATCATCAAAATCATTTGTCCAGTCGGAAACAAAAGAAATCATTCCTAGCCTCCTACAGGAATTTATTCTTGGCCATTAAACGTTATAACAAAATTTTGTAAGCCCTAATGTATTTCCGTGCAGAAGATAATCTATTCTCTACATCAAATTTACTTTTGGTAATGGGAAACAAGGAATCACATTTGCTGTGTTTTCAGTGGAAAATGGTTAGGATACCCCCCAATAAAGCAACAATGATGGAAAACTAACATAAAGGTCACATTCCAACACCAACTCTGTCTCTAATAACCATCAAATCACTACAAGAGGGAACACACATGATTTTATTTTAATTTTTCTTTGCCTCAGTTCGGCCCTCAAAAATAACATTTTGTTAAAATAATTTCTCGAATCCCGAAATTTCCAAGTTTAAAAGTGCTCCTCAATTCAAACTCGATTTGACCTTCACTTGAATAACTTTCCCCGAACACTAGCGCCAGTTGTGATTGTTTCAGGAATATGGATAGTCATTACTATTTCTTCTTCTATCTTTATGACGTTTGTCCAATCAGGTACAATTCGCCAGCGCTCTTTCTCTTACATAATCGAGACTTCGTCTTTATGGGGCACCCTGGATGTCTCATTCGAAGGGATACCACGAGTACCCAACTGCAACATAACTAATACAGTTTTCTTTATTCTCACATAAAGTCCCTTCTACCGACAAATCCGTTGTCATCCGGTCTGGTTACCGGCGTCGATAGATAACAAGGGAGCAGATTTATGATACATTCAGTTGTTTAATTTCACTAATTTTTATATATTTTTTATTTGCACGTATATTTACTGCTAGAGGGGTCCTCATGAAACATTAAAAAATGATTGTTTAATGCCCTCACCTAATTCCCAAATGAGACCAGACTGTGAAATAATGTTAACTGTGAAATAATGGTACATACGTCCATCAGAGGCGTAGGAATGTGATTGAAAAATTGGCGTTTTCAATTTCTAATTATGAGAAACATTAAACATTTTTTCAATTTGTTGCTAAGCTTCCTAGGTGGTAGTGTCTATGTGCAAATCAAAATATTCTAGAAAGTGGGCTCATACGTGTTCCATATTCAATTAAGCACCGACCGGGGGCACTGGGTTATCAAATAAAACGCAGCTATTGAAGGTAAATCGAGTTTCAAGGTTTTACCACAGAAATGGAAGTAAACGTCGGCATTTTTCGTGTCCTTCATTCCATGTCCACAGAACACTTAACTTTAACTCAAAGGAGTTTCTGCACAGGAGACAGACCAACATGTTTATAAGCAAGGATGGTCAACAATTTGACGCTGGAAGTTTTACTTTGAACCAACAAATAGCGGCATGACCTTGAAAAAGTGGCGGCTAGTTTTGAAGTACTCTGATTGGCTGGAGGCAAGAAGCCAGCTTCAAAAAGCTGGTATGGAAGGCCACCTTGACACAATAAGAAGAGAGAACACGCATGTGCGCATTTTCTGGAATATTTTGATTTGCTCATATATATTACCACCTAGAAATCTCAGCAATAAAATTAGAAATTGAAAAAATGTTTAATATTTTTCATAATTCGCAGTCGAAATTGCCTTTTTTCGTCACATTCAAAAACGCACTCCTACCGCCTCTAATGGACGTATCTATCGTTACTTCGCACAGTTCAAACTTTTACCGCTAGTTGCTTGAAACTGTCAACTATAATAGTTTAATCTGCCTTTGTCTATATGTTGTACTAATATTCTTGTCATCATAGTATTTTAAATTGATACTGAAACATCACATTTAAAGTGAGGTTGAATTTACGTTTGGGTTGAAAGAAATAGTATTGACCATCAATATTCCTGAAACAACCACAATTGGCGCTAGTGTTTTGGGGAAGTTATTCAAGTGAAGGTCAAATCGAGTTTGAATTGAGGGATTTGAGATATTATTTTCACAAAATGTAATTTTTGAGGATCGAACTGAGGCAAAGAAAAAATTAATTCCTTCACGACATGGAAGTGGAGCTCATAGATCATGCGCATTTAGTGTCTGTGACTTATACCAATCATATAGGCGTATCAGGAAAAGGTGTTGGATCTAGTATACACAAAGATTGCAAATATTTTATTGAAATGTGTTCGGGTTTTAACTACTGATTGTGGCCTACTTTTGAAAAGGTGTACTATGCTAGGGACTACATTGTAATTTTTCTGTTTTGAGCTTTTGAATTAGAAATTAGGTGGTGAATGATCCTTGTATGAAAAAATAATTTATAGAATTAATATCACATGCATCTCTTTTGCCTGTTTGTATTTTTTTATGTATTGCTGTCACAAACTGTAATAGTTTCTTGGGAAAATGCATTAGAGGTTTTTCAACTTGCAGTTGAAGAAGTCTTTGGATAATTTTCCATTTTCGAATCAATTGAATTTAAGAATTAGCACAACACGTTTTCACTTTGACAAAATATCACCTTAATTACTATTGACTTTTGTTTCCTTCTGGAAAAAGCAAAGAATCTCTTGGGAAGGTAAGGTATTTCTTGATTTTTATTGAATAACTCGATAAAGGTAGAAGTTAGGTATAGGGAATGCTTAAGTAACTCACCCTAAAATTCAATTTTTTTCCGAATAGTGTCAAAAAAATAGGTGTCATTTGGAAAAATTTAGTTTTTGACAATTTTTGAATGCGACATTTGAAAATCTGCGCCCATATGGTACAAAATAGGACCGTCCTATGGACATCAGGAGTTAGCCGGGACTTCCAGCTAACTGTTCTACAAATTTGGTGTCCTAATTTTAAACGGACTAAAAATATTTTAAGTAGAATCGATATGGATCATGACAGTATACCAAATTTCATGTTTGTAATCCAACTGCAAGTCGAAAAAAAAATCTAATGCGCCGCCTACGTAAATCACCCTGTATAAAGCACTACATGTAAGAATGGAACTCTGAAGACACTTTCTGATCATTCAAGAGCCGGGCTCACAGAGCGGAATCCTCAACCTGTTTGCCCTACAAAAACCGAGGCCCCCTCAAAAACTGCTCTTCTCGGCAACTCTCTCCCAAGACCCCGAGAAGCTCCAAAAACTCTCCCTCTTCCAACCGAAGCTGTTCACGTCCGTCGTCGAAAATCCAGAAGACGTCGCGGGCCTGGAAAAACCCTCGACGGACACGTTCATAGGCAAGTACACGACACCTAGCGAGCTCACCGAGAAATACATCGTGACCTCTCTGGAGCTCAAACCTTTGTATCTGTACAAGTTTATCAAGGTGGAGAAATTGACGCGGAGCATCGTTTTCACTCATTCCGTGGAAAGCGCTCACAGGCTGGCGATACTCTTGAGGGCCTTGTTTGCGGAAGACATGAAGGTGGAAGAGTTGTCGAGCTTGCAGGGAAAGAACAGGAAGCAGCTCATCGAGAAGTTCAATGGTGGAGAGATCGATTTGTGAGTAATATGTTTTCCTTGACACAAATAACTGTTTAATTGTTTTTTCTCAGATTGGTTTGTACAGATACTTTGGCTAGGGGAATAGACCTCCCCGGGGTGCAGTGCGTAATCTCATATTCAGCCCCCAAATTCCTCAAAACGTACATTCACAGAGCGGGGCGGACGGCCAGGGCTGGGGAAACGGGATTGGCTGTAACTCTTCTTAATAGGACGCAGGTGGCGAAATTCAAAGATATGTTGGCTCAGGCGAGCAAAACCAATGTTGAGGAGGTGAATAAGTGTAAGGAAAACTGAGAAAAATCACGTTATCATCGTTATTTTTTTTCAGCTGGCTATACCCGAAGATGATTTGGAACCTCTAGGGGAAAAGTACAAAGAATCTTTGCAAGAGTTGAAAAAGATCGTGGATAAAGAGGACAAGTTGGATTTGGAAAGGGCATTATCCGCCAAGGGATCGAAAAAGATAAAAAGGAAAAGAAAGAATTCTGTTAATAGTAATGTTAGCAAATAAAATTTTATATTTTATGTTAGTTGAATTTATTTTCATCTGCCTGGCTGGACTTACAAATTTAAAGTATGTATTAGGAAATTAAAGACAATATGGCAACGTTGCTGAAGGTACTTTTATAGTTTTTTCTGGTTTATATTCATATATTTTAGAAGAAAATACTTTAATACATGGAAAGCATTTAAAATCGAATTTTCTCGAAACGAACACCAAAATCATCGCTTGAAATTAAAAATAATTTGAATGAAGGGTTACGAACTTTGTCGCTACTTGATTACGTCTTACAAATGAATTAAAAGTTTCCGCCCGTTGATCGCACCTATGAACAACTGCTCCTGGAAAGTTTCTAGAGGTTCGTTCGTTTGTCACATATTTTGTTGCGTTTATCAGGGTTAATCTATATGTAAACTGACAGAAACGTGGAGAGGTAAATGGACCAAAACTGACACGCATCATTTTATTTTAATTTTTCTTTGCCTCAGTTCGGTCCTCAAAAATTACATTTTGTGAAAATAATTTCTCAATTCCCAAATTTTTTTCGAAATTTCCAAGTTTAAAAGTGCTTCTCAATTCAAATTCGATTTGACCTTCACTTGAATAACTTCCCCTAAACACTAGCGCCAGTTGTGGTTGTTTCAGAAACAATACTATTTCTTTCAACCCAAACATATATTCAAGCTCACTTTTAATGTGATGTTTCAGTAACAATTGAAAATACTATGATGATAAAAATATTAGTACAACATATAAGCGAGGGCAGATCCAATTATAGTTGACAGTTCGAAGCAACTAGCGGTAAAAAATTGAACTGTGTGAAGTAAGGATGCATACGTCCACCAGAGGCACTAGGAGTACGTTTTTGAATGTGATGAAAAAATTGGCGTTTTCAATTTCGAATTATGCGTGTTCCTATTGAAAGTCGCTCTCGAAATTATATCCGGTTTGGAATCTGAGTTTCGATTTGTGTTATGAGAGATGATGTCGTCAATTTCTAGTTTTTGAAACCATAAAATTTTACTATTAATAGATGTCTTTTGGGTTATATATTCTATACAAACGTAAAAGGGCAAATTTATACCCCAACCTGAACTTTTTTTGTGGTCACTTGGCGTATCCTGAAATAACCCATGGTAATTTGCTAAACAATTTACTGCTTTCAAACCTTTTTAAGATGTCGATGAGTAATCCTTACAGCTTGTACATATTTTCCCGTGAATTGGTCTCAAAACAATTTGAAAACATTCTTTTTGTAATAATATCGTACGATGGCGTCACATCTGTCAAATTATAGAAGTATTCCAAAGGAATATATCGAAGACTAGTCAAAAGACTGACGTTTATTTATTTTCCAAAAATATATCCAATAATTTGAAATCTAGTCTAAGCCATTTGATGTAGTATATAGCAAGACATTGTAAAATTAGATTCCTGTTCATGTTTTGGTTGTGTTTTTGGAAGCAACCATTTTTACAACACCCAATAATTGACATGGCTGAAGACATTGTAGGTCGGAATTATTGCAGAATACAATATCGTAAAAATATGGCTCTGGACGATTTAAAGCATGGTCCATTGTTCTGGAAAAGTACCCTATGACATCACCATTTCATATCGTTGAAATGAAATGCCCTTAAAACAAACTTAAACTATTTTTCGAAAGGTTTATGGCTGAAAAATACGTTTTTATGTGTCAATAGGTAACACGCATGTGCTCCTTTTCTAAAATATTTGAATTTGCTCATAAAGTTTGAAAAAGAAGGACACGAAAAATGGCGAGGTTCACTTCCATTTCTGGGTAGGAAGGTGTTCTGTGGTAAAACCTTGAAACTCGATTTACCTCCAATAGCTGCGTTTTATTTGATAATCCAGTGCCCCAGTCGGTGCTTTATTGAGTAGGGAACACGCATGAGCCCCTTTTCTAGAATATTTTGATTCGCACATAGACACTACCACCTAAGAAGCTCACCAACAAACTAAAAACTTGAAAAAATATTTAATGTTTTTCATAATTTGAAATTGAAAACGCCAGTTCTGTCATTCATCACATTCAACAAATACTCCTAGTGCCTCTGATGGACGTAAACATCGTTAATTCACACAGTTAAAACTTTTACCGCTAGTTTCTTCAAATGCATCTATAATTTCATCCGTCTTAATTTATATGTTGTACCAATATTTTTATCATCATAGTATTTCCAATCAATGGGGAACACGCATGATTTCATTCCAATTCTTCTTGCCTCAGTTTGATCCTCAAAAATCTCATTTTGTGAAAATAATTTCTCAAAGCCCAAACACTAGCGCCAATTGTGGTTGTTTCGGGAATATTGATATACAATACTATTTCTTACCACCCTAACATATATCCAACCTCACTTTTAATGTGATATTTCAGTAACTACTATCATAATAAAAATATTAGTACAACCAGGGTTATTAGATATATATATATATATATATATATATATATATATATATATATATATATATATATATATATATATATATATATATATATATATATATATATATATATATATATATATATATATATATATATATTGACGGGGATACGGCATAAAATAGCTTTAGGAGAGTTCGGGTGACCAGACGTAAGGTGAGGAAAGTGTGCCACTGCTGCCAACATATACTAATTATTTAGGTTTGTATTGTATTCATCCATGTTCATCTTGAATGTTCATCCTTGTTACTCTTCGAAATTTGAAAATAAGTTCTATAAAGTTGGCTATTCTGGCACACATCAGACGTCATCAAAATGGAGGTTTCGCCGTAACCCTGTCAGTATTATATATATAATAGATTCGACCTCTGACCATGGTAAGGTTAACATGTGGCGTTAACTGGTTGGAGGTCAAGTAAATGTATATTGTGAATGTCTGCCGTTTTATAACGTGCAATACAAAAATAAACTAAAAATTGTGAAAGTTGAAAAAAGTTTTGTGTATGAAATAGTCCCTTTCTTCTCTACGCCAGTAACCAGGCTGGATGACAACGGAATTGTCGGAAGAAGGGGCGCTCTGGCACTCGTGGTATCACTTCGAGTGAGACTTCCAGGGTGCCATACGAAGGGGGGCAAGTGAGGTATTACCGCACGAGGCCCTCGGATCTGTGTAGATGGTTATATAACCGAGCACAAAAAAATGAACTAGAAGAAGAAGAAGATATATATAATAACCCTGAGTACAACATATGAATGAAGACAGATGACATTATAGTTGACAGTTCGAAGGAACTAGCGGCAAAAGTTTGATCTGTGTGAAGTAAGGATGCATACGTCCATGAGAGCCGCTAGGAGTAAGTTTTTGAAAATGATGAAAAAATGGCGTTTTCAATTTCAAATTATGAAAAACAGCATTTTTTTTGGATTTCTAAATTTGTTAATAAGCTTTCTATGTTATAATCTTTATGTGCAAATCAAAATATTTTGGAAAGAGGGCACATGCGTGTTCCCTACATATATTTATTAGGTATAATAAGTATATGGTTCTCTATTGTTACTGAAACATCACATTAAAAGTAGGGTTGAATTAATGTTTGGGTTTTAGAGCTCGCCCAGTATTGAAACGACCGTTTGGTAGGTAGAGAGGGGGAAAACCCGAGTGAACACGATTTGCTGTGCTACGGCGAATCTTCACCAGTGTTTGAAAGGTTAGGTTTATTTGAATAATAAATAGGTAGTGCAGTTATTTATTCAACTTTGAAATAGTTTACTCGTTACCTTGCCAAAATGCTCAGTGGTAAGTACTATTCAGTAGCGGAAAAAGAAATAGGAGTGTAGGTTCTCTACGTCTCGTGAATCGCCTATACCAAATAATTTGGTACGCCTATGGAATTTCTATTGATAGCCACAGTTAGACAATGGTTCGGGCATCTTCGATAAAAAACTGGTTGTTGGGTAGGGGAAGGCCAAAGTGGTCGTTTCAATACTGGACGAGCTTTAAGCAATAGTATTTATTGTCTATCAATATTCTTGGAATAACCACAGATGGCGCTAGTGTTCGGGGGAAGTTATTCAAAGGAAGGTCAAATTATTTATCACAAAATGTAAATTTTGAGGACCGAACTGATGCGAAGAAAAACCAAAAGAAAATCGTACGTGTTTCCCTATTAGAAGTCACGATGGGAAGAGAAACATATAGCCGGAATTTAGCCACTCCCATTCCTTCAAATGACATTTGGAATTCCGATCGCGACACTAAATTCTAGGGATATTTGGTGTCAACAAAGGTCGAATATT
Organism: Gonioctena quinquepunctata; assembly: GCA_018342105.1. Classification (NCBI taxonomy): domain Eukaryota; kingdom Metazoa; phylum Arthropoda; class Insecta; order Coleoptera; family Chrysomelidae; genus Gonioctena; species Gonioctena quinquepunctata. The sequence goes on along the minus strand of JAFIRS010002771.1, from coordinate 82,973 downwards.
CAAATTGTTGGCAACAGATCTGACATAAGTAGCGTAGCATACTTCGCTTAGATCATTCTTCACATTTTCCAAAGAACTCAAGTAGGAGTTTTCAAAGTCTGATCAAAATGAACAGATCCGTGGTAAGTTTCTTTAAAATCCTTGAATATACCAACCATTTACAACAAATTCCGTATTTCTCTATCTACATCACTGTTTGATACGAATGTTACACCTTCAAAGCGAAAAATGTACTGGCATTTACGTAATACCAATGAACAACCCAACTTTTTTCCAGCAATTGTTCAATGTGGCAAAAGCCTGCAGACAGTTAGCCAGGCCCGCTAGCACAGATGCAGTAGCTGCAAAAAGTGATAAACTCAAGACCATCCAAAAACAGCTCCAGGTTAGTATACAGGGAGTGACAAAAAATCAACATTCCTTTGGATTTCTACAAAATCGATTTTCAGCGACGTTTATCCAATATTATATGAAAACCATATAAAGAGTTCTAGCTTGTTCCTTTTGGACATTTAACTGGGTGTGGTAGAGGATTTTTTTTAGAAGTTTATTCCATTATGAAAAAAAGAACCAAAATGTCTTAATGATGATTAATACAAAAAATTGGAATAATAATAGTGTCCAAATCCAAAAATATTTATTTTCAGGTTGATGATGGAGTCCCTATCCACCTCAAAAGAGGTTTCGGCGACAAGTTGCTCTACCAGTTTACCGTTCTTTGCACCTTGGTTGGCCTCGGTTTGTCCGGACAAACCATCTTCAAATTAACTTTCAAAGATTGAATGAACCATTATGTGTAGTATTAATGATAGTATGTTGGACAATTATAATTTAAAATAAATAATCCCTTTGTTATTATATTTTTTGTATCTAATGCTTTTCCCATGTGAACGAAGAAGTCGCAACTTTTATCCCATTACTTTCATCTTTTTTGTTCATTCACATTCATGAAATAACTTATTTTGGTAAAAATCAGCTGTGGTATACCACATGGATCAGTTCTTGGCCCTATTTGTTTCCTCCACAGGGTACAGCTCGAATAATTTTAAATTTATAAGGTGGGTTTTGTTTGAAGAAGAGCAGATTTAAGTATATGTTTATTCATAAAGATGTATATTTCAATATTCAACAATTTTTCACCTGAAATACAGTTGGCAAATCTAAAAGTTTATTTTTATTCATTTTGTTGAAATAGGAAAAAAACATTCAGATTTCAAATATTCACAATCATCAAACACGACATATAAATTATCTGGATTCAATTAGTTTTAAATCCAACTATGGAAAAACATCAATATTTCATGATAAAGATGAATATAAAATAAATAATGTAAATATTTCATGATGGAATAGATATATATAACAAAATTCCTGGTCAGTTGAAGGAAATAAAAACTCAGAACAAATTCAAGCATGCCCTCAAAAATTATATCCTCAATACTTCAAAGTTGACAGCTTTTGGTTTCTTTAGTTTGATAAACTAGTTTGTTATTTTCACTTTTTAATTATGCAATTTTTTTTAATCCCTTCATAAATAGAAATTATTCTTGGGATCAATAAAGTGAATAAATATGGTGTCTCTACTTTTTCATATGGTCCTTCGAGCCGGATCGAGTTGATTTCTCCTTCCAAATAGGGTAGGACTAGAAATGTTGGGCAAAAGAGTGATCAATACAAAACAAAAATTTCTATGGTATAGCTCGAATAATTTCCCTATTTATAAAGCAGGTGTTGTTTGAAGTAGAGCAGATTTTGGTAAATGTTTATTCATCAAGACGTATAATTTAACGATATTTTCAAGCTGAAATACAGTTGGCAAGTCTAAAAGTTCTTTCAAAAAGAGTCTGTTTATGAGAAGATGGTCCGAAATACGGTGTCGTTAACTTACCTTTTCATATAGTCCTTCGAGCCGGATCGAGTTCATTTCTCCTTCCAAATGGGGTAGGACTAGAAATGCTGGACAAAGGAGTGATCAAGACCCAATAAAAATATATTGGAACGTTTATATAAATCTTTATTATCACATTAAAAATTAATACTCTTATCGAAGCGAATAACCAACTTTTCGTAGTCCTACAATTGCACCACCAACTTTGGTTTAGTCCACTGCAGGGGATCGTCGGCTAAATTCTTTCTGCTGAGTTTCCTGCCCTGCGCAAGGAGCTCTCCGAATTTGGAAACTACGGGATCCATGGCGCAAGAGCTCGCTGCCACCACTATGTCGTTCTTCAGGTAGAAAGCTACGTACTTCAAGTCTTCCACATTGCCGGCGTAGATTATTTCGTCGAAGTCGCCATAGCCACAATACCTGCAGAATTAGAAGCGTAACAGGATTTTTTCCGAAAGCATAATTTTGCATGGTATTTGGGAATTCAGAACCAATACCTTCTCGAAAATAATTTGATGAATTCTGTATCTCCCAATTCAGATGATAAACTTTGAATTCACGAATTTAGAAATCCAGTCCACAAACATATGAATTCACCGTTCTTATAAAGTATCTTTGAATTTGGACTAACAATCTCTGGATTAAAAATGGAAACCAGACAGAATATTTTTGGATTACAAAAAAAATCTGAATTTAGAATAGAAATCTGACCAAATTTCGTATATGGATCCTTTTATTTCAAATTTAGGTAGAGTATGGTCCCTTTACTTCAAATGGAAGTTTTGTATGGATCTTTATTTCAAATGTAGGTTGTGTATGGATCCTTTATTTAAAATTTAGGTAGTGTATGGATCTTTTATTTTAAATGTGAGTAGTGACTGGATCCTTCATTTCAAATTTAGGTAGTGTATGGTCCCTTTATTTCAAATGTAGGTAGTGTATGGATCCGTTATTTCAATTTTAGGTTGGGTAATGCATCTCTTATTTAAAATTATTTCCCTTTTATTTCCAATTCTTAAATCAAAATTCATGATGAGGTTGGTGAAAGGTAGTTTGATAGACCTCATTGTAAAATAAAATGCATACTCTGAAAATAAAATTCATATAGGTTATGAGAGATCAAATTTGAAATGAAGTATCCATACACTACCGACATTTTAAATAAAGGGTCCATACACTGCCTATACTTGAAATAAATGAACCTTATACATACTTACATTTGAAATAGTTTTTTAATGTTTAAAATCTCTAACATTACGAATTAAAAATGCCCGAATTCATAATTAGAATATATGAATTTACACAGGATATCTGAAATTACTGATTTCAATAAATTATCTATGTGTTGAGACTATCTACAAAATCTGTATATTAGAAATAAAAATTCCTGATTCCGAATAAAATTATCAACTTTGGCTTAGTTTCTCTGATCCCAGAGAGAAAAACCACAGAATTCTGACTTGGAATCATAGGATTCGTCAAACCCAGACAAAAAAATATAGGAATTTAATTTTCAAAGCTTGAGACTGAATTAACAATTTTGACCTGGTATTCCGGAATTCAGTCTAAAAAATAATAAAAACCCATTATTATGAGGCCTTTTTCCTGTAAGATAGATAGATAGATAGATAGATACTTTATTGATCTCTACAGGTCTTATTTACAAAAACATGAGACAAGTCATTAAAAGATACATGAGTGCTATAAACTAACAAACAATTACAAGTAAAATACATCATTATGGGATATTCACGATATTACAATTAGACATTGAGTATAAGAGGAACTAGTGAATGAACATAAAGAAAGGGGTAGAAAAATATGTGAGTAAATTAGTGTAAATAGGTGTATGTCAGTATTTAAAAAATAAAAACCTGTATATGTATGTACTGATAGGAACATGCAGTTGATGATCAGTTCAATTCTAGTGTATGCTGCATAAACTCGTCAAGCGAGTAGAAAGCATGTAAGAGTAAAATTTTTTTAATGCTAGATTTGAAGTTCTGAGCTATCTAGTCCTTCAATGGGGAGACCATCTAAAGATTAACTCATCCGCCATCTTGATTGATTTCAATTATGAATTTCAACTAAATTCATAATATCCGACCCCAAAAAGCCCCACAAACCAATTTTGAATAGAATCGGACCATAAACAGAGAGATCATCGGCCATCTTGGCGCCGCCATTTTGATTTTATGAATTTTGAAGAAAAAATCATCATTTTCGACCTTGAAAACCCCCACATACCAATTTTAAATCGAATTGGACCATAAACCTAATAAATCTCGTCCGCCATCTTGGAGTGCTATTTCGTTTTTTTTTATAACAAAAATTCTATGAGCCGCCATTTTAATTTTATAAATTTTGACAATAAACTCATCTCCCGACTCCGAAAACCCCCACATACCAATTTTGAATCTCCCGATCCGAAAACCCTCACATACCAATTTTGAATCGAACCGTACCATGATTACAAAACTCGTCCGCCATTTTGTTTTTTTCTCTAACAAAAAAGCTTGTAACTTGTAAAAATGCCCAAATTTAGGGTCAACATCCCTGAAAACTATTAATTCCCAATTGGTATCTATGAATTCTGTAAATTCTGAATTGAAAAATTAAGTTAATGAATTCTACTAAAAACTTTCAAATTCATCAATTCTGCAAAAATTATCTTGAAACAGGAAATCCCAAGATATTGAGGGAAGTCAGTACTTTTTGAATGTTATATTTGAATTCCAAAACACTGATTTGAAATTGGCGATTTCAAGTCTGGCCTCAACCATATCAGAGATTTTGAGTCTGGATTCAGAGATTTCAAGTATGACTTTGGAGATTTCAAATACAGAGATTTCAAGAATGAACTCAGAGATTTCAAGACTGAACTCTGATATTTCAAGGATGAATAAATAGATTCCAAGTCTGACCTCAGAGATTGCGAGTACTGAATTTAGAGATCTCAAGTCCGAACTCAGAGATTTCAAGCTGAACGACCTCAGAGATTTCAAGTCTGAATTCAGAGATTTCAAGAGTGAACTTAGATATTTCAAGGATGAACAAATATATTCCAAGTCTGACCTCACAGATTGCGAGTTTAAATTCAGAGATCACAAGTCCGAACCCAGAGATTTTAAGTCTGAACACAGAGATGTTAAGTCAGAATTCAGAGATATTTCAAGTCTTAATTCAGATATACGAAGTAGTAATTGAAAATTCACAGTAGTCTGAACCCGAATACACTGAAAGGAAATTAGCGTAATGATAGAAATCGTCGCTAGCCTCTTATACCATTGGAAAAACAAAGAAACTTTTGCAAGTAGATAGGCAGTTTAGAATTTATTCACTTCCTATCTTTCTCGCCGATCCCCAATTGGAAAAACGCAGATTCCAAGAAAACTAAACGCCGTTCCATCTCGAAGATTTCGCTCACCTTATCGACAATCCGAAAAGCCTCGTCCAAAAATAGGGCACGCTCCTCAACTCCGTCTTCTTTCCCGCCATATTCAATGCCGCCGTCTTCCCGAGATAGTGTGCCAAACCGAAATGCCCAATCGCAGCTTTTTCGTTGCCATAACACCATACGGGGGCGTACGCGATGTCTCCACCGACGTACACGTCTGGCAAGTTAGTCTGGAGGTATTCGTTGGTCTCGATTGTACCATCGGGGCGCAAGACGATGCCGGAGCCTTTCAGGAAATCGGTGTTGAGAGTGCTTCCGATTCCCAATAAGAGAAGGTTTGCAGGCAGGATGGTACCTGAAAATGTTTGCAAAGAGGTTTGTGACCAGTATGGATCTGTGCGTGGTCATTCAACAAGATCACTGTGGTTCATATAGTTTTTGATGAATCTTACGACTAATGAATGTTTTCGTGAACATACAAATATATACGTTGCGCGGTAATGTCTCGAAACAGGTCAATTATCTTCAGGGGGAGGGGGCGGTGAGATTTCCTCATCGGCATTACCGGTATCTTCCGTTTCATTTCGCGGAATCTCTCAAACTTCAAGAATAACTTCCATTCTTCCTGTTCCTCCTGCGATACCACCTTCCGAGTAGCAGGGATTCCACTATTTGGGCGGGCCGTTTGATGAACGGCCACACGTACAGGCGGGACCCCTTCGATCGGGGGCCCGTTGCTAGCTCTGGAGCGGTTGAGCTCTGATATAATTGAATTATTATCTGGAGTGCGAAGGGCGGTTTGACTCAAACATTCTCAGTTCATTCATTCCTGAACTTATTGAAAATCGGTTAAAAAAATTGAGTGGGCTGGAGGCACCTGAACTCTAAATTTTGAAAGGCTTCCACAACTCGGCGTGGTGAGCCGTTATTTATCGGGGTATGAGTTACCCTGGCGGGTCTATCGCCAAAATTCAAAATATTACTTGAGGCTCTCAACGGCCTATTGAAAAAAAAATCAGTGGAGTTTCCCTCTGACTCAGATCACGCAGTGTATTCTGTTCAAATGAAAAATTATTCGGTGTGTCATCATTGTCTTCATCAGGAAAGTTCGCAACGGGACTTTTGTTCACATTCAAACAATCCATACTCCCTCTCATACGGTTTAACCTAGGAGATGCAAGTGAATTTAAATGCACCGCTTTTTGCGAATCTAGAGGGTCGCTAGATTCCGTAGCGCAATTTTCGACGCGTCGCGATTCAACAAACAGCTGTGAGCTCTTCGGACCTATGCTTTCTGAGACATAATTGTCTCTATTGATTTCAGGGCTCCCCAAGTTAGAGCCAAAAGAAAAATTATTTTCAACAGAAAATGAACCACGGACTGGCGCAGTTAGGATGGGCTGAAAAGCCGGACGATTCTCATATGGAGAACAAACAAGAGCTTGGTTGGATGAAACTCGCGTGATACTTTCAACGGGGTGAAGTACACATGAAGTTTGTTGAATTTGTGTTTTGGGGCGAGTTCTCGATCGTAAATTGTAGGACATGGAGGGATGTCAAAAGTTAATTTACTCCCTAAAAATTAAGCGCGTACCGTGACCTATCTTAATGAAATTTCCCTAAGACAGAACTATATAACGCGTACAACTGCATACACAACATTGAGCTTAGGCTACGGTCATACAGAGGCACCTAAGATCCCTGCACATATTCGACACACATGAACTTTAGTTTTATTAACATAATTTACTATTAATAACCCGTGTTTACACCTATCACCGCAGTGTAACTGATGCGTTTTTAGTCGCAGAAAGACCCGTGCACTGATGTTCTCACACGTGTGTGATCTCTGGGTTCAAACTGGTTGACGCTCGCTTCAGTGTATCTGTCACAAATCGCGGTTTGTGAGGGATATCACGTCAGTGAGCTTCCGACGATGCGGGGGCTCTCCTCCAGCCTCAAAGGAGACCAAATTAGTCTTAGACAACCCCGCACACCAAAGCACACTCGTGCAGGATCCTGTAAGAGAAGGGTTAACTAGTATAAAAATCCACGTATAACGTATGGACGTTGGAAAAACCTGTATCAGTAGCTGAAACGAAAAGGTTGATTAATCAAAAGACTTGGGGGCAAGTTGGAGTTGACGTTCCAAGATCCCTCAATCTGCTGCCGTCGGCTATCAACCCTCGTATCTAGCCCTCAGGACGGTGTAGGATGCGAAGCGTCGATAATAATTCCCCAAAAAGAAATTATCGCAAGGCTTCGAGATCACAGGTGGAACTCCAAATAACTGTGAAAGAATAAGCTGCTATTCCCTGGAAGCACTCGTATACTACCCAATGGACTGGCTATAGTCGCAGAAAATCGCATCCACGCAGAGCGTATTCGAAGAATAAAATAAACAAACTCACCCGCTGAACCAGCACATCGCAGAGCAAGCTGTACGTATTGTCGAGCACAGGGCCCAACAGTAAAGTAAAGTTCCCGATTTGAGAAAATGCTTTCTAGCCCTCGAAAATCACCATTTCCCCACTCATAGCCGGCCAAATGTCGTTCGTTCGTTGTATTTTTTTTATCGTTCTCAGAGAAAGTCTGTAACTCGACATCCTGAACCCAATCCACTTACCGAAACAAACAAAGAATATTCCGTTCACTTGTTTTCGCCATCCCAAGATTTTAAACGCCTCCCACGGATTATCTGCAATAGTTTAATTTACCACTTCCCTAGTCGAAAATCTCAAGTGCCATTGACAATGGTTTATGTTTATGGCCCACCCATTGAGGTAAGCACTTGTAGTTTTAGATCCCAATTACATCACCCTGGTCAATTTCAGTTTGAAACTTGAAAAACTAATTCGAATATATTTCGCAGAAACACGCAAATTCGAATAATTATTATTGCAATTGAGTTAAAATTGTCATTTAAGATACCGTCGGCTTTTGCATCGAGACACATCAATGCGTATTTACCGCATCACTTTGTCGGTCGAAAAGGGTTTTGCCACGCTAATCCGGAGGTGTGAAAATCTAATCACTATCATTACTCTTGCCAGTATGTACATTACTGAGTTTCAGATATCAATGGAGATCCCATAATTGGATTTGTGGCAGGTTCGAACGATTACGGAGTGAATTGTCGATTTATTTACATTCGTAGGAAACGATGTTTCTTCGTACGGTTTTCATACCGTGTTCATTCCTCATATATGCGCTCTGAGATTAAATGTACACAGGGTAGTTGATGACAGGGTGTTGGGCCAGAAAATCGTTTTCCACACGACAATAATGACTCCTAACCTACCATTGCTGAGTTCCACGCTCTCCACACTTCCTGCGCTCCCATTGATCTTGGCTATTCTGCACCTGCTGACGAAATTGACACCGTTTCTTTTGAAGAGTTCGAGAACGGCTTGTCCCACTCTGGGTCCCAATACATTCAAAAAGGGGACTTCTCCCCTCATCACGACAGTCACCTTTTTCACTTTGTTACTGCAGTAGTCTGCCGCTTCCATGGCGATGAAGTTGTTGCCTAGAATGACGACTTCTTTGTCGGGGGAGAGTTCAGAATTCATGTACCTCAAAAACAAATTTACTATTATATTCACAAGTGTCAATTTCAATATGGTAAAGTGTACATTGTAAATAGAAAGGGCCCTAGGACGGATACTTGTAGAACACGCTATCAAAACATTGACATTTCCATTAAAATATTTCAGAATCTTTCAAAAGAAGCACTAGAGTCTCTCGTCTCACTGATTAATCTCTCTTTTCGTAATGGTACATTCCATACGTTTCTTAAAAAGTCTGTTATCAAATTATCGGCCAATATCCCTTATCTCTTTGCCTGAGGTCACTCCGCAGGGATGGATTGGGTGTTTGGGTTACAAGGTAAAGCGCTGAGGATATTGTCTCATCTTGGTTTCAGGGATGATTGTCGACAGGAATATATATCTCACCATATATTAACAGTTCCCTCACATTATATCTTAGAAAATCTTAAATATATAAAGCAAAATGAAGCCTCCTATAGGTCTCATCAAGACACCCACTCTCACGACACAAGACACAATTAGAACCTGATTCCAGCATATTGGAGGCTAAGGAGGTGTGTGCGATCAGTATGAGCAAACAATTTAAAAAATCCTGAAAGATAAGTGCCATGTGAAGTGGAATGAATAGAAAAATCGAATTAAACGGTTTTCTTCACATAAAGGATTCAATATAAAATTGAACCAGAAAATGGTAGATCTCAGGTGAAAAACAACTACTTTCCTGGCAAATACCACGCAGAACGTTGAATGATATTCACCTGAAAATCCATGCATACTTCCATATAATATCAATGGACATTGAATGCAAATGTTTCTTTCTGATAAGCTCGATTATGTTTAATTTATGTCGTGTTCACCTAACAATCCGCATACCGGTTTCAGGCTTCTTGGCCCTCATCAGTACGGAGTAGTCAACCAGCCCAAAGGTCCAAAGAACTCTGGCTGAAGTGAGACACAACGTAAACAAACCATCATCGAGCTTGTAACACCTATAGGTACGCCGGAAAAGATAAACTTTAACTGGCGGTACCTAGTGACAGACTGCCACTCCTACTGAGAAGGAATCTTTTATTTAGAAACCTATCGAGGTGGGAGATTTTCGGAGTGTTTCTTTCTGTCACTAGGTACCGCCAGTTAAAGTTTATTGTAACGAACCTAGGCCGGACCTGTCGCCTCACATGTTGCCGTCGACAGCGATGAGATCATCCCCGGAGATATTCGAGAACCATCCAGTCCCTTTTCCGCGTAATGCAACGGTCAATATTGGAAACAATTGGAACATGCCGTCGCCAACTGGAAGAATTCGAAACATCGAGAATGCGACGGAGATAAATATGGAAACCATTTGCGCGTGATGTCGCGAACAATTCTCAAAGAGGGAGATGACAGTCTGAACGAGCCCATACGATCGAGCTATTCAGTAGCGTAGTAATATAAATTAAGTTGTAGATTAAGTGTTAAATAAATTAGTTAAAACCAAGTTAAGTTTATTTACGTTACAATTGGTGTCGGAAGTGAGATTTTGAAAATAAACAAGTGATCGTGGAGTGGATAGTCAGAAAAATAAATTGATAGACCTTTTTGTACGCCCAAAATAGACAGTGGCCCGGTTTTCGCGAAGTGGACAATTGTGCGTGGGAATATAAACTGCTACACTTTTCGCGTGAAACAGCCAATAGCCTGGTGGCCCGTGGAAAAGAATTCGTGAAGTGAATTTTTCAACAAACTGCTAAACTTTTCGTGTAAAACAGACTGATACCTCGTCAAACGACAAAATGTGTTCAAGAAAAGTGCGCCTTGCGGATTTGAAGGTAGCAAAATTTGGGAAACAGGAATTGGAGGAAGGGGAACTGGAAACAACAGGTAAAAGCAAGTACCCAGGAAAGACTTGCAGAAGGACTTATACAAGAAGGTGAGGACCCCGAAACATTTTATTCGAAGTTCGGAGGTGATTTGAGTCCGATAATAGAATCCTTGAAAGAAGAGCTGAAAACAAAATTCGAGGACTTTGGAAGAGAATGCTAGAAATGTGGAAGAAAGCTTGAAGAAAATTCTAGAAATCTGGAAGAGAAGTTCAAGAAAATTCTAGAAATCTGGAAGAGAAGCTTCAAGAAAATTCTATAAATCTGGAAGAGAAGCTTCTAGAAATCTGGAAGAGAAGCTTCAAGAAAATTCAAGAAGCCTGGAAGAAAATTCAAGAAGCCTGGAAGAGAAGTTCCTGGAAAACACTGAAGGCCTAAAAATAGAATTGGGGGCTAAATTTGAAGAAAGAATGGAACTTGGACAGAATAGATAAAATTAGGAGCAAATGAACACGGATAGATAAAATAAAGGAAACGATCAGTGCTGGAAAAACAATAATGTGCGTCCTCCAAGAGATGTTACGAAAATGCAATGCTGGACTTGGTTTGAACGTGGATAAAGTTCAAGAGGGTATAAAGATGTCAAGGTCATTTCAGAAATAGGGAAGCTTCCATGAAGCCGCCTCAGTTCGACGGAAAAACTCCATGGGCAAATTACCGCCGGCAGTTTGAAGCAGCGGCCAAAGCAAACGGATGGAATGCAGGGGAAAGAGCTGTAGCACTGACACTTGCATTACGTGAGAAGCGACAAATATTCTACAAACTCTCACCGCCCAAGAACAGGAGGACTGATCAGCTGATTAAACATCTAGAATTACGATATGGCCACGCCCATTTGGAACACGTATACCACTCCCAGCTGAAAATCGCTGCTAAAAATCGGGCGAATCCTTACAAGAATTCGAAACTGACATTGCACGCTTGGTTCGTCTCGCATATCCAGCCACACCAGAAAATGTAATGGAGCGACTAGCGGTTCAAGCATTCCTGGATGGACTCCGTGACCAAGAAACCAGACAAGCGTTGACACTAGCCCGTCCAACACATCTCGTAGACGCACTGGCACGCGCTTTTGGAATTCGAGGCAGCGAAACAATCTTGCAAAAGCCATAGTAAAGTCCGAATGATAGAGGAAGACTCACAGGAGCCCGCTAATTTGGAAGCTGCCATAAGGAAAGTGATTAAGGAAGTGTTCCCTGAGAAAAGACAGATAAGATGCTGGAATTGTGGCAAAATTGGACATGTGCGTAGCAAATGTCCAACATTCGAAACACGACTCCGATGCAGGAAAACTAAAGAAGGTCGACGAGAAGGGGCAATCGTCGGCCGTGTCCAGCAAGCCCTGGTTAACAACGCATATGTCGCTATCCTGCAACGACAGAACAGAGGTGTTTTCGTAGACGGTCTCATCAATAACGAGCCTTGCACCATGCTGCTAGATACAGGTGCGACTAGGACAATTCTCGGACCTTCCTTTCGCAGAACACCGGAACGAATTGAACCGACAACTTGGAAGCTACGCACAGCAACAGGGGAGCCAGCTACTTTATATGGCGAGCTACCGATTGAAATAATTTTGGGCAGCACCAAAGTGAAACATTAGGCACTCTGTAGCGGACATCGAAGACGATGCAATCATCGGAATGGACATCATGAATTCCAGAGGGTTTGAATTGGATTTCAAAGACGGCGTCCTACGTGTCAACGGAGAAGAGCTGGTACTTCATGGGAGAAGTGAAGAGTTGATCCGTGTGCTGTTGGCTGAAGATATAAGCGTACCTGAGAGGGCTGAAACCATCCTGGAGGCTCGCCTGGACGGGAGTGCGAGCAGTGGGACGTGATGATGTTCGAGCCCAAACTTCATGATGAGAAAATTGGACGAGGGATTGCCCTAGGGAAAACCCTGTTACGTGCTGAAAATTTGTACACGGTAAGGGTCATGAATGTCACTTACTTTCCAGTGACCTTAAAGCAAGGCAACAATTTTAGGGCACTGCTCGTCAGTTTCATCTGTGATCCGTGGCGTACGAGGTACGATTAGCCAACCCAACAACTTGCCCACAGAACTAGAAAAATTAGTTGCCATCTCTTCCAAAGACATAAAACCAGCTCAACAGCCCAAACTAAGAGATTTAGTCAAAAGTACCAAGACATCTTCGATACCGGACAAGGAAAAGGGGTCGAACTAATGTGGTCCAGCACAAGATTGATACTGGGGTGCCCGACCGATCCGGCAATCAGCAAGAAGACTTCCTCTTGCCAAAAGGAAGAGGCTGACAAAATAGTCAGCGATATGGGAAAAGAAGGAGTTATCGAACCATCTGACAGTCCCTGGTCCTCTCCAGTCGTACTGGTGAAGAAAAGGATGGATCGACACGCTTTGTGTAGACTATCGCCAACTTAATAATGTCACGAAGAAGGACAGTTACCCTCTCCCGAGAATAGATGACACCCTAGACACGTTGGCTGGTTCCACGATTTTCTCGACCCTTGATCTGAAGAGTGGATACTGGCAAGTAGAACTCGCTCAGGAAGATCGAGAAAGACTGCTTTACCATCGGCTCAGGATTGTGGCAGTTCACCGTTATGCCATTCGGGCTCTGTAATGCTCCCGCCACATTCGAAAGATTGATGGAAACAGTACTGAAGGGACTCTCATGGAACACGTGTCTAGTGTATCTCGACGACATAATTGTGGTCGGCAGATCGTTCGAGGACCACGTGAAAACTTGGAGGAAGTATTCCTGCGATTGAGGAACTCCGGATTGAAGCTGAGCCCTAAGAAATGCCACCTGTTCCAAAAGAAGTACGATACCTCGGCCACGTTGTCTCTGGGAAAGGAGTAGCAGTGGATGACCAGAAGACCAAAGCTGTTAAGGATTGGCCCATCCCAAAGACATTCACCAACTTCGAAGTTTCCTTGGTTTGTGCACATACTATCGCCGATATGTGCTGGGGTTCGAAACATCGCTAAACCACTGACCAGGCTCACGGAAGGTCAAACAAAGTTCCAGTGGTCCGAAGAATGCCAAGACTCGTTCAGGAAGCTGAAGGGAGCTTTGATTAACGCACCTGTTCTGAGCTATCCCTTACCCAACGGAAGTTCATTTTGGATACGGACGCCAGCAACGTGGGACTTGGAGCTGTCCTATCTCAGATCCAGGAGGGGCAGGAGAAGGTCATTGGTTATTTCAGCAAGACGCTCAGCAAACCAGAGCGCAATTACTGTGTCACCAGGCGAGGCTGTTAGCTGTTGTAAAGGGAGTGGAGCACTTCTACAAGTACGTGTATGGAAGAAGATTCCTGTTGAGAACTGACCATGCAGCTCTCAAATGGCTCTTACAGTTCAAAAATCCTGAGGGTCAAGTAGCACGTTGGATCGAGAGACTCCAAGAATTCGATTTCGAGATCGAACATCGAGCCGGAACTAGCCATAAGAATGCAGATGCCTTGTCGCGAAGACCATGTCCAGATGATTGCTCCATTGCCGACGAGCAGAAGAGAAAAAGCAACACTTTGTAGAACCGCGGCAATGGATGACAACTGGAATGACAGCAAGATCCAGAAAGACCAAGAGAGACCCCGACCTTGGCTTAGTCGTCAGCTGGAAGAAGGGCAATCGAAGACCATCATGGCAGGAAGTCGCAGGTTACTCGCCGGCTGTTAAGTCCTATTGGGCACAATGGAACTCTCTTATTCTGGACAATGGGATCCTGAAACGTGTGTTGGAGGCCGATATTGGTGGGGAAGACAGACGCCAAATAATTGTCCCCAGGAACAGAAGAGAGGAAGTGCTGCGGGAAATCCATGATGGAGTCGCCGGAGGACATCTGGGAGTGACGAAGACCCTGCAGAAAGTGAGGCAACGGTTTTACTGGGCCAATTGTCAAGATGACGTCCAGGACTGGTGCAGGAAGTGCGCTGTATGCGCTGCTAGCAATGGACCTCGAATACGCCCCAAGGCCCCGATGCGTCAGTACAACGTAGGCAGCCCGTTCGAGAGAATCGCCATTGACATCGCCGGCCCGTTTCCCGTATCCGACCACGGGAATAAATACATCCTTGTGGCAATGGACTACTTCAGTAAGTGGGCGGAAGCCTATGCCCTGCCCAACCAGGAAGCCATCACCGTCGCCGACGTCTTGGTGAAAGAGTGGATATGTCGATTCGGTATTCCAATGGAGCTGCACTCGGATCAAGGCAGAAATTTCGAATCCAACCTTTTCCAAGAAATATGTCTACTGCTGAACATCCGCAAGACAAGAACCACGGCCCTACATCCGCAGTCCGATGGAATGGTGGAACGGATGAACAGGACGATCAACCGCCACTTGTCCAAGGTTGTCTCTGACCATCAAAGAGACTGGGACCAGTATCTTCATTTGTTCCTGATGGCCTATCGATCCGCAGTACACGAGTCCACCGGTCAAACTCCTGCTAGTATTATAATGGGCCGAGAACTGCGACTGCCTTGTGACCTGAAGTTTGGGATACCGCCAGGACAAGACACTGCGGAGAGGACTACGTCAGCAAACTTCGGCAGAGAATGGACGACATCCACGAACGAGTCCGGTTGAACATCCAGAGTGCCAGCGATAAAATGAAGAAGACCTATGACATCAAGGCCGACGCTGGAGGATTTAAGGTTGATGACCTGGTTTGGCTGTACAACCCCAAACGTCGTCGTGGGCTATCACCAAAGTTGCGGAACTCGTGGGAAGGCCCGTATAAGATCGTGAAAAGGATAAACGACCTTGTGTACCGAATCCATAAGCCACCCGAGGGAAACCAAGGTCGTCCATTTCAACAGGTTGGCCCTTACGCTGGAAACCATGACCAAGTTCGCACCCTCAAGCCACCGGAGGATGATATGACGTTCGAGAAGTTTATGTCCTTGTATTCAAACGGGCAGAAAGTTCTACATGGGGTTACTAGCGAGGAGTCACGAGAACCTTTCGAGGTGCCTGCTGACTACGCACTAGCGCACTGTGTGGCAGGAGATCTTCGAATGTCCAGGGGCATCGCCGTAGTGTTCTCCAAGAAATTTGGTCAACTCCAAACACTGCGGGAGCAGAATCCAGAAGTTGGTGGGGTGCTACAGTTGAAGAAAGGCCAGAGAAACATCTACTACCTAGTTACCAAGAGGCATTCCCAAGATAAACCGTCCTATGAAGATGTCTGGAAGAGTCTCACCAAACTAAGAGATACTATGGTGGACCAGAATCTGGTGGATCTAGCAATTCCAAAATTGTCCTGTGGTATTGATGGGTTGGACTGGAGAGTCATAAGAAGTATGCTGGAGGCGATATTCAGATCCAGCGGCGTCAAGATTTTGGTTTGCTGTAACCCTCTTCCACGACCGATCATGAAGACCGTGGAGTGTTACTTCCATCGAACTTCACGGTGCAGATATGGGGAGTCATGCAGATATCGTCACACTCCAAGGATGAAATTTCGGGACGAAATGTCTTTAAGAAGGGGGCAATGTAACGAACCTAGGCCGGACCTGTCGCCTCACATGTTGCCGTCGACAGCGATGAGATCATCCCCGGAGATATTCGAGAACCATCCAGTCCCTTTTCCGCGTAATGCAACGGTCAATATTGGAAACAATTGGAACATGCCGTCGCCAACTGGAAGAATTCGAAACATCGAGAATGCTGTATCGGAGATAAATAGACCGCCCTCAAGAGGGAGATGACAGTCTGAACGAGCCCATACGATCGAGCTATTCAGTAGCGTAGTAATATAAATTAAGTTGTAGATTAAGTGTTAAATAAATTAGTTAAACCAAGTTAAGTTTATTTACGTTACATTATCTTTTCCGGCGTACCTATAGGTGTTACAAGCTCGATGATGGTTTGTTTACGTTGTGTCTTACTTCAGCCAGAGTTCTTTGGACCTTTGGCTGGTTGACTACTCCGTACTGAGGGCCAAGAAGCCTGAAACCGGTATGCGGATTGTTAGGTGAACACGACATAAATTAAACATAATCGAGCTAATCAGAAAGAAACATTTGCATTCAATGTCCATTTATATGGAGGTATGCATGGATTTTCAGGTGAATATCATTCAACGTTCTGCGTGGTATTTGCCAGGAAAGTAGTTGTTTTTCACCTGAGATCTACCATTTTCTGGTTCAATTTTATATTGAATCCTTTATGTGAAGAAAACTGTTTAATTCGATTTTTTCTATTAAAAAATCCTATTAGAGAATGCTTTCTATTCAGTAAATAAATTTATCTCTCATCGTTTTATGTATTGTAGGTAAAATTGTACATTCACTAGCGTAGTTTTAGGTAATTTTATTAGCTTTTACTTAAGATCTGCATATGCCGATGGCCAAATCGTCCATACGGAAGCAATTTTTCCGCGAATGTTCCTTATTCCGAAAGGAAATTTTCTCCCGAATCTGATGGTATACGATTTATTGGAATTGGATGAAAGGTTTTTGCGTGAAAATAAAATTTACGAGAGGGTGCATTTTTTTCCCAAGTCGACCACGGATTCACTTATCACAGCTCTCTTAGCTGCGGTCCGATTGACGAGATGGTCACTTTTTTGGATTCAGCGGACCTTTTTACGTCAGAAAAAGTTAAATCCGGAAAGCTTCCGTTTTTAGATCGTCAACATCCAGAGGGACGTCATCGAAAATGCGTTCAATCATGCTGCTACCGTGCAGACTTCTCTTCGAAAAATCGTAAATAAATCAGGGACGCAGATATCGATGCAAAATTCCATATCCCTGTAGAAAAAAGAATTTCCGTTCGAATGGCGAGAAGCACGATGGAATCGGAGTACGGAAAATATATTTTTTCCCGCTCCAAAGTGATTTTTGCTCAGGCACCGGTGCAGACTTCTGTTGGATGAATCGCAAAAAGATGGGAGGCGATCGGTTAAATTCTGGAAACTTACGCAAAAAACTATGAAAAAAAAAACTATTCTGGGTTTTTTTGGGAACAAAATTATTTACGGTTTTTTTTCCTGAAGTTCGGATTTTTTTTCTCGCTCGGGAACGGTAAAAGATAGAGCAATTCTGCGAACTCCAATCGATTCAGAATGGCCGAATTAGTCTAGAAAAAGAATTTCGTTTCGATACGGAAAAAAAATTGAAAAGACAAATTTTCGAACAAGGCATAGATCCCTAAATATCTTCGAAAAACCAAAGTGGTCGTATTGATCTCCGGTTGGAACCAAAATGTGGGAAATGCCGCGTAGATTCCAAAAATATGGCATATGTGGTATCTCAATCCGGCAGATTCACCGTGAATCCTAAAAAATCGAGATAACGGCGAGAGAAATCATAGATGGCGCACCGGTCGACTTTGACATATGTCAAATGAAAAAACCATCGGAGCGCAATCTGAAAATAACTCTTCTATACGTAAAAAACTCCGCTGAATCCAAAAAAGTGACCATCTCGTCGATAGGACATGAAATAAAGAAGCTATTACCATATTTTCCGCCAGCGCACCGACGTTTCGAGAATTTGCGACATCATAGCTCTCTCAGCTGCAGACCGATCGACGAGATGGTCACTTTTTTGGATTCAGCGGATCTTTTTACGACATAAAAAGTTATATTCCGGTAAGCTTCATTCTCATTTTGTTTTTGGATCGTCAACATCCATAGGGACGTCATCGAAAATGCGTTCTATCATGCTGCTACCGTGCAGACTTCTCTTCGAAAAATCGTAAATAAATCAGGGACGCAGATATCGATGCGAATTTCCATATTCCTGTAGAAAAAAGAATTTCCTTTCGAATGGCGAGAAGCACGATGGAATCGGAGTACGGGGTATATTTTTTTTCCCGCTCCAAAGTGATTTTTGCTCAGGCACCGGTGCAGACTTCTGTTGGAAGAATCGTAGAAAGATCAGGAACTGAGCGCTCGGTGTAAAAAACTATAAAAAAAAAACTATTTTGAGTTTTTTTTCGGGAAAAAAAAACATTTCCGGGTTTTTTTCCTGAAGTTCGGATTTTTTTTTTCTAACTCGTCAACGGTAGAAGATAGAGCAATTTGGCGAACTCCAATCGATTCAGAATGGCCGAATTACTCTAGCAAAAAAAATTTCGTTTCGATACGGATTTTTTTTTCGAAAAGTCAAATTTTCGAACAAGGCTTACCCCTAAATATCTTCGAAAAATCAAAGTGGTCGTATCGATCTCCGGTTTGTACCAAAATGTGGGAAATGCCTCTTAGATTCTGAAAATATAGCATATGCGGTATCTCAATCCGACAGATTCACCGTGAATCCTGAAAAATCCAGATAACGGCGAGAGAAATCATAGATGGCGCACCGGTCGACTTTGACATATGTCAAATGAAAAAACCATCGGAGCGCAATCTGAAAATAACTTTTCTATACGTAAAAAACTCCGCTGAATCCAAAAAAGTGACCATCTCGTCGATAGGACATGAAATGAAGAAGCTATTACCATCTTTGCCGCCAGCGCACCGACGTTTCGAGACTTTGCGGCATCATAGCTCTCTTAGCTGCGGTCCGATCGACGAGATGGTCACTTTTTTGCATTCAGCGAACCTTTTTACGCCAGAAAAAATTATATTCCGGTAAGCTTCTTTCTTATTTCGTTTTACGATCGTCAACATCCATAGGGACGTCATCGAAAATGCGTTCTATCATGCTGCTACGTGCAGTCTTCTCTTCGAAAAATCGTAAATGAATCAGGGACGCAGATATCGATGCGAAACTCCAATGTCCCCGAAGAAAAAATAATTTCCTTCTGAATGGCGAGGAGCACGATGCAATCGGAGTGCCGAAAATATTTTTTTTCCCGCTCCAAAGTGCAGACTTCTGTTGGATGAATCGCAAAAAGGTATTGTATTTTAATAGTGTTTTATGCATGTATATTTCTTTTAACTGCTCTGAATTTAAACTTAGTTTATTTATTGCTCTGACCTGACATGTGTAAGACAATGAAATTGTGATTAACATGAAATAAATTGAGTATCCCGACTCTGGTAAAAATAATTGAAAAACTCGATAAAAAAGGGCTTAATGAATTTTTTATTTCCCATAACATCATCAGAGAAAATCAATTCGGATTCCAAACTAGTAGAACACTCACGATGCAATTTTTTCCCTCCTGTATGAGGTATACGCTCTCTTCGTTATGGAAACTGTCTGTCTTATACATAAACATATTTCAAAATTTGAAAATATTTCATCATGTCATAATACTCGTCAAAAATCAAAAAATAATTTAAAATTACCCTTGCCTTCCTCATCCCTGGTAAAGGACTCAATTTTCTATAACGGCGTCAAAATGTATAACCACTTACCCGTCTCATTCTAGAGAGACCACGATAGTACTGAAAGCTTTAGAAGATATATTAAAAACTACTGCGTGAGCAGACCCTATTATAGTTTGCAAGAATTTTACAATGACAACTTTCACTAAAAAAATGTGAACTGTCTTTTAATTTGTGATTTTATTGCTTTTATTGTATTGTATACTCGATTAGAGCGATGCTTATAAGTCGAAAAATTGACAAAATGCTCAAATAACATTTTACATTTTTTATATCGATATTTTATTCATGTATTGACATTTATTTTATTAAATAATATGTATGTGTTTGTATATATATGTATATGTATATATACTGAATGTTCAAAGAACAATTTTTATAGGTGTACATTTATTTTATTTTATTTATTTTACATGCTTGTGCGTATATAACCATTATTATGTTGTACTGTTTACCTTTTACTTTGTCAACAAAACTAGATTTTATCGACAATAAAGCATATTTTGATTTGATTTGAAACGCCAGAGATGCAGCAGCAGCAGCAGTGTTCTGTGTTCTCGAAAAAGCCATCGACTGCGAAGACCACAAAATACTTTTGCGTAAACTGCATTGCTATGGCTGTAGAGGGGCTACTCTGAAATGGTTTGGGTCTCAACTAACTGGCCGCAGTCAAGTCGTGAAAGGTGATAAAACCTCAAAATATATTGATATCGATTCAGGAATGCCACAAGGATCGGTTTAAGGTCCAATTCTTTTTACAGTGTATATAAACGATTTATTGAATCTGAACACATCGGGTAAAATTACTCTATTTGCAGATGACACAACAATTTTATGGCATAGCAAATCTGTAAACGATCTGAAAGAAATGATATTCGGTGATATAAATATTATCAAATCTTGGTGCGATTTGAACCTTCTTTCATTCAATATAAGAAAATCAAATTCAGTAGCTTTCTAAAAAAAATTGAGGTGGTACTTGAAGGCATTTGGAAGTACCTTCAAACTACACTCATTAACAATTTCACCCAACCGATAAGTGATGAAATGAACAATGCATAGTGCTGTTCTCTAGCGGCAACTCAATCACAGTGACTATTCAAGTATACTTTAGAGTACCGTCCGGCTGGGAGAAGTTTCAATGGTAACATATGATTTATATGAATTAAAATAAATCCGGTACTTCAGAGTACTGTCCGTTAACAAAGGGTTAATAGAATCCCACACGAGATATGCTATCCCTTTCTGGAGGGTATGTGATTCTGAACTTGAATTACAGAAGAGAGCCATTAGATATGTCTATAAATTAGGATCACGTGACTGATGCAGGCACTTGTTTATAGAAAAAAAGGTATTCACGGTTGTAGCTCTCTTTGTATTTGAAATGTCTTGAAATTTCCCTTACCTTCCTCATCCCTGATAAAGGACTCCATAGTCTATAATGGTGTGAAGATGTACAATCACTTACCAAACCATACTAAAGAAAGCCGCATTAATATTGAGAGCTTTGAAAGAATTTAAAAAACCTACTCATTAGCAGACCCTATTACAGTTTGCAAGAATTCTACAATGATAACTCACTTTTAACCCCAAATTCAGGCCAATAACTGATGTGTTCATTTAATTTATCTGTGATTTTTTATGTATTGACCATGTATATAAAAAAGTCTCACTTTTATTTTATTGTATACTAGTATTTATTAAGGATCCTATTGTAAATTGTTTGGTTGAATTTTTTTATTTATACTATTATAAAAACCTATCCATAGCAATAGATGACTCCTTAAAAACAAAAATTTGACAAATTGTTCAAAATGCATTTTTTGACTAATTTATTACTATACACACATTTTAATGTGTGAACTTGTGCTGTATCTCCTTTGCTTTGTCAATAAGAACCAGATTCTTCGGACAATAATGTATATTTTGATTTGATTTGAAAAGCACTAGCTTGGAATGATTTCTTAGGTAGACAGGAAGAAAAAGTGAGTGAGACTCACCTGGCATGTTCGTATGTTCGTAATACTAGAACATTGTTCAAGTCGCTTCCAGGAATATCGAGTTTTCTCGGACTGCTGCCAGTGGCGATGAAAAGTTTATTGTAAGAAACAGCAGTGCTGTTACTGAGCGACACCGTCTTTGCCTTTGTATCAACTGACAGCGCTTCAACTCCCTTGATGACAGAGATGTCATATTTTTTATAAAAATCGTCGTCTCGAAACTCTGCATTTTTTATGTTGAAATCCATTTGTTTGCTCACCAAAACCTTGAAAAAATCCAAAAAATACTTGCGGAACTTTTATTTTTTTCAATAAAGATTATTACTTAATTTATTCACTAGATCTGGAGAATGAATACATTTTTTACAAGCTTTTATTTAGTTTCACCTGTCCTGATGTTTGTCTGTGGGTTTATAATCAAATCTAACAAGTTAATTTTGACCCACCTCTAGTTGTCCGATAATAGTTACACTTTAAATAATAATATCAAGGTACCCAAAAAAGATATGTTTCTGATTTTTTACAGTAGTACTACATATCTAATTGTTAAAAAACTGAGGTAATTTATTTTGTTCTACTAGACATATTGTATTTTTTATATACAAAAATAATAAGTTATGTTCGCTGATTACATTTACCCCAGCATTCGGGGAAAATGTAATCATGGTTTGTAATTCCCATATGCATCGTATGCTAAAGTATTTGGGGCAAAAGTAATAAAGTATGAATAATGTAGTTTCACAAAAAAATCATTTAGCCCAATAGCTCAATTCATAAGATTTTTTGTGGAATGAATACAATTCGCATGTTTGTCTTAGAATATGTGAACATAAAAAACTGTACAATGTAGTTTTTTCCTTTTATTTTACATTAATGTAGCGAAGGATACTGGAAAAATTGATTCTTCTCTCCTTCCTAAATTTGGTTCTGGTAAAACTAACTCGATATCTGATGCAGGGTCAATTTGTTCAAGCCAATGTTCAGGTCAATTGCTGCGAGTTTTGTCGGATTTTTTCAGAAACATAATCAAAGGTTGTGATTCTTTATCAAAGGCTATTACTTAACCAACATAAAAAATATATTTTTCTTTCCTTTGAATGAGACCAGAAGCCAATTTCTAACATCAGATTGTTTCGAGTCAGTGAGTAACAATTCGACAATCCTTCTTGTTTCCGGGCTTCCTTCCTTTGTGAATAGGTTGAAAAATCTTCCTCTCCTGACTCACTGTGACTCAGAATTTGGGCTTTGTCCTCTTCATCAGAAGAATTCGATAGAATAATAATTATGGGCTTCTTTTTTCTTGTTTCAAACTTTTCCTTTTCTTTTGCTTTCTTTGATTCAATTTCTGATTTTCTTTTTTATCTTGCTCTGCCTTTTTTCTATATTTTCCTGTGCTGTGATAATTTCAGTTCCAGAAGCTACTCTTTTTACACGCTTTATATTAGCTTCACTTGTATGTTTGTTTGTTTGTTTGTTTGTAACCGACTCCTTTGGGCGCGATTTTGACCCACTTCCAGACGTCCGAATGATCTGAAATTTGGCAGGTGTACATAATTCCGGTGACAATGCATTAAGAAATTTGTATGTGAAAAAAAATAAAAATTGCGGCTCCAATATGGCGTACGAGTTTTGTGATTATGGTCCGATTCGCTTCAAAATTGGTATCTGAGGGTTTTCGTGGTCGGAGATTATGATTCTTTTGTCAAAATTGAAAAATTCAGGATGGCGGCTCCAAAATGGTGGACGAGTTTTGTAATTATGGTCCGATTTGCTTCAAAATTGGTATCTGAGGTTTTTGTGGTCGGAGATTATGATTCTTTTGTCAAAATTGGAAAATTCAGGATGGCGGCTCCAAAATGGTGGAAGAGTTTTGTGATTATGGTCTGATTCTATTCAAAATTGGTATGTGGGGGTTTTTGGGGTCGAATATTATTATTCTTTTGTAAAAATTGAAAAATTCAAGATGGCGGCCGAGTTTTGTGATTATGGTCTGATTCTATTCAAAATTGGTATGTGGGGGTTTTTGGGGTCGGAGATTATGATTACCTAATTTGATACGATTATTCCATTTTTCAATTTGCAAAAAAATAATAGTTTAAAAAAAAACTAAAACAACACGCTTTTATAAATAAACCACACTAAAAAGTAGGAAATAAATAATAGTTTAGAAAAACTAAAAAACGCCTTTATAGAAAACCAGACTATAAAAATAGAAAATAAGAAAAAAATTTATTTTATTTAAAAAAAAAAGCGTGGGGTGCATGGTATCAATAACACAGTTTCAAATTTACCACACAAAACAGAGAACGGTCGAAAACATAGAAATACATTTAGGGGAAATGACTCTAGAGAAATGTCACACTATAAAATTTCTAGGTATAACTATGAGTGATACACTGGACTGGGAATCACATATAAGTGATACAATAAAAAATCTGAACTGTAAGTTGTATCAAATAAGATGCCTTCAGAGAGTGCTCAACCTGAATGTGTTAAAAAACTTTTACTTTGCTGAAATACAGTCCCGACTATCATACGGTATATTGTTGTGGGGCATGTCAAAAACTATTTGCTGTTCAGAAAAAATGCATACGTGCAATGTTGAAGAAAAATCAAAGAGAATCATGTAGACCTCTTTTCAACAAATTAAAAATACTTCCCTTATGCTGCATATATATATTGGAAATTTCCTGTTACATACATAAAAACAGAAACATCATTCCCTGCCATAGCAACATACACAATTACCCAACGAGATTTAGCCATCACCTGTGCGCACCTCAAAATCATTTAAATATATGCCTGAATGGCCCCATAACTAATGGGATTAGAGTATACAACCACTTACTTCCAATTATTAAACAAGAAGCATATTACGTCAAATTCCGAAAAGCGTTGAAGATATATTTACTGAACAACATGTTTTATACAATGGGTGAGTTCCTTTCGTCATAATAGGCTCTCTTTGTTCCTCATACTCTTTTATTTATACTCTTTTATTTATTTAAATTTAAATTATATGTACTTGTTGGTTTTACTTATTTTGAATGTTCTATTTTGACTTGTTTTATACTTACCATGTAGGTCTTGGAAATCAATAAAGATTATTATTATTATTATTATTAATTATATAGTACATTACACACCTAGGGCAGTAAAGTAAGAAATGTCTCAGATCACAGGTAATTGTTGGCCGAGGCGATACCATGCACCCCACGCTTTTTTTTAAATAAAATACATTTTTTTCTTATTTTCTATTTTTTTAGTCTAGTTTTCTATAAAAGTGTGTCTTTAAGTTTTTTTAAACTATTATTTATTCTTTTCTCTTTCTCAATAGGTCGGGGGGATTGTCTTACGGTGTCTAGCAACAAATCTTCAAATGACACATTCTTTTTACTTGGTCCTGCAATGGGCTTTGGTTCCAAAGATGGTGCTTCTGCCTGTCTCTTGCTGTTTGCTTGTGCTTGGTTCATCATAATTTTCTTGTGAGGCAGATTGTGCAGTTTTTAAATGTTCTTTGAATGAAGTTTAGTGGAAAAAATGAAATTCTAGGCTGGGGCAAATGTTATCACTTATTATATTTACCCCAGTCTCCGTGATTACATTTACCCCATATATATTTTTTGGTGGGGTAAACGTAATCGCTACTATTTTTCTTTTTGTTGGCATCGAAATCTGGCAGCAGAATTCGATTCCTTATTGGAAATAATCTAAGGAAGCAAAATACCACAACCTTATTGAATTATTTGTTTTAGCAATATAAAATAAAAAATTACAATCGATCGAAGTGAAAATACAGGGTGATCTATAAATAACTAACAGTTTGAACTAGGACCTTGAAAAGGATTGAAAACATAAAAAGGCAAAAAATGAGTTTTACTTTAAAATTTTAGATAGAAAAAATTAAAAGCGATAATAAAAAATTTAGGAAGTGCCTGATTACACTTGCCCCATGATTACTCTTACCTCACTTCACCCTATATAACATTTATATTTTACATTTGATTAGTTTTAAATTCAAGATAAAATGTTAGTTCTCTCTGTGTATGACATTTATATTTTGTATTTTGGTATTTTGATTATTAGCTAGACAAATAATTGTCTACCTTTTTTTGTGGTCTTGACGTATCCTTTATCATGTATTTGATCTTAAAGGATTCAATAAATTATTATTATTATATAAAAAGCCGACAGAAATACAGTGTTTATTCAAAGTATCTTGTACACTCAATTTATTGGAATTCTACTGAATATACTGGGGGGCCGTGTATTCAAAATACTGATTGGAAAATCATCAACATACATCAATGAATGTGAAGCCAACCAAGAACTGAAATTCTGCTGATTTGGATCAATTTCATCCAAAATCGGTGATATTTTGTTCTGTGATTATTTTATTTATGTATCAACAACACTGATTGAGAATGCATTAAAATGAGACCCTATACATAACAGCCAAAAGAAAATCGAGTTTAGATGAACCTATTTATTAGTTATTAATTCTTTCAAAGAAGTATAAGAGGGAAAGCTTTTACAACCTCTGTTTTTTCATTTTTTAACTAGTAAATACTTAAACATCACCATCATTAAAGCATCGTACCTACGAATTCAAATAAAAAAACATCTCGAGTTTTATGACAAGTAAAAGAACTCTAGGGAATAAATTTGCAATCGACTCACCCTGTCATATGGCAAACAACTCTCCTTACAAACCATGACGATTTGCCCTTTGTAACCCTGCTGCCTCAAAGTTTCAACGCAGGTGGCTGCCGCGGGCCCCCCTCCTACTACAACGATACTTAGCTTCTCCCCACAACACATGTCGACCATATCCTTGATCCGTTTATTAGAAATCAGCAGGGATTTACGAGCCCTTATCTTAACGTCTTCGCCTTCGATAGTCACTTGGTAGCAAGGAAGGGAGTCCAGGCCTGGAAAATCCTCGATATCTCCAGTGGTGAGGCTGAAGCAGGCCCCGTGCCAGGGGCATCTGATTCTGCCGTCTCCTAATGCGCCTTTTTCCAACGGGGCACCGTAGTGTGTGCATTTCGTACCCAAAGCGCTTATCGTACCATTTTGCTTTACCAGCAGGACTTCTCCGTCTCCCAGTGGGAAAGTTTTCAGATCGTTTTCTTGTAAATCGGAAACTTGGCAGACTGTTTCTTCGATGTAATCTTCAGCAGCTGGAAAAAATTAACTGAAACTTCCTGTGCGAGTGGAGCTTCAAATTATTTTTACTTACAAGTCATTTTGTCTGGGACCCAGTGATACAAAAAAGTGAACTATTAATTGTTTATTCGGGAATTTTGGTGGAAAACATACAAACACTATAATCTTCCAAGTAACCACATCCAAACGAAAACAAAGAAATCATATCAAGGTTGAGTTGTGGTTGATTGTTCTCTTTCCTGTGCCTGTGCTGTGTGTCTATCATTCGATTGATTGAGCAAGATTAAATTGAACTACTGTGGCAATTATTTCACGAACTTGAACTACTTTCATACCTGTTGTAATAATCCAAATATGAAGATTGGATGAAAGTTTATCTGAAGAGCATAATATTCGGAATATTAAGAGTCTCAATAGATTGCAGGGCTCATTCGTTAACAAATATGTACAAATATCGCTCGAACATTCAAAAAATTATTTCGTTTCGATTTCTAACAATAAACATATTATTTAAAGGAATCTTTAATTTTGCACTCATTCGATCATGGAGACATCTGTTATCATTTTTATGTACATACTAGAGACCTTCTTATATTTCCTCAGTTCTTCTATTGTAATATAGATGACACTACGTAAAAAAAATGGAACACCAATTCTGCCATTGTCTGTTTTGAGCATAGATGTCTTATTCCATATAATCATTGTCTAAAGTGTTTCCTTAGACAATATATTTATAGAGGGAAATTACCGAGTTATCGACACCTACATTCGAAAAAATAAACTACTTAATGTGTGAATAACAATATTGAAGAACATAACGCAGTTATCGACACCTATATTCGAAAAAAACAAACTACTTAATGTGTGAAGAACGTAACATTGTCATTGAACTTGCAATTGTTAACGCAAAAATGTCTAATAATTGTAGGACACACTAGTACAGATTGTTCCTAGAAGAAATACAAAAATGCATACAAGTTCTGGCACATGAATGGATAAACAATTGATTCAGATTTGTTAATGACAGACTCATAACGACCAGAAATTAGTTATTTCGAATATTTTTCGAAGTTCCAATGAAAAAGCATCCACATCAATATGAATCAACTGTCACAACTGCTAATTTCGAACTCCTATTCAAAGATTATTATATTGGTATTGTTGAGATTTTAATTAATGGTAAATGAGAAACAAACTCATAGTTGGTTATCATTCATAGCCAATGTTCTTGAATGTATCTATGACACTACACTATAATTTGTAGTCACTTGCTTGGTCGGAAATTTACAGCGCCATCTCTTGATACATGTTTTTCCCCATTTTTATTCTTTTCTTCTAAAATTGTTCCTCATTATGACATTTCTGCACATTGGAGGTTAAATTATTGTTTTTCATTTTGATGTTGGAATAACAAAAACAAAACTGGCAAATAATGGAGTCTCATTTTATGTGTAGGGCATGTTTGTCGAAAATTGAAACAAACTCCGAAATTTTGATGCAAACAAACTCTGGTGTTATTGAAATGCTCGCCTACTGTGTTCCTGAATTAGTAATTTGAATGAAAAGAAAACGCATTCAAAATACATCAGTTTCATTTCAGGATATGGATCTTGTACTCGATCCCCTCATTTGCCATAAATGCAAAGAAACTTTAGAAATCACATACAACTTCAAAATGCTCTGCATTCGCAGCGAAGAATGGCTGTTGAAATATTCCCATAAAGTGAATTCAAAAGTTGAGATTTTGGAAATTCATCAGGATCTCCTGGAAGGTGATTTTCCATCCTGGTAGTGTAGACTGTTGAATGTTTCAATAAAATATTCACTTTTCAGAAAAAGTACAGGAAAGAAAATGTGAAACAAGTCCTACTAGGATATCTCCCATATTTAACTGTGCCAATTGTTTAGGGTGTTGTAACAAAATCAATGCTCCTGAACATCATTCAAAAGTTCGCAACGAACCTTTCACGTGCTATCATTGTGGGGATAAAATGGAAGAGATGAGGAAACTTACAAGGCATCTTAGAACACATCTTAACGAAACAACGCTCGTTTCAGGGAGATATCTTCGAGATAAATCATTCCCCTGCCATTTTTGTGGCACCAAATTGAAAACTACACAAGGTTACGAAAAGCACTTGACAACTCATCAACGCAAAGCTAAATGTAAAGTGTGCGGGAAGTTTTTTAAAGACCTCACTTCTCTCAGGAATCATTTAAGGGGACACGGGAGTTATAAAACATTCGACTGTGATATTTGCAGGAAACAGTTCAAACTCCAAAGAAATTACCTTAAACATTACTTGGAGGTCCATTCTGATAATACGAAGAATATGGAATGTTCCGAAAGCCTGCCGGGAGAAATATGTGAGTTGTGTGGGGAGACATTTGCAAATAAAGCTAAACTAGAAGAACATTTGCTCACAGATTTTGAAACTTGTGGCAACTACGTCAGGGAAGAGGTTTGTTTTTGTTTACTAATGCTGAGTTCACATTAAGTTGTTCCAATCCAATTGCGTCTGAGCTTACAGCGTCCCGTTTTCTGATTGACCAGATTGAAGAGCATAACGCTCATGGCGTACTTTTGTCTGATTGGTTGCTGTGTAAGAACTTCTAGTTCTGTGTCCTTGATTCGCCAATCAGGCAACAGTACAAGGTAAACTGAAACACGAAAAGCTGTCATGTGAACATTAATATTGCCAAGATTTTATTTGCATTTTCAGGATTTAAATGTGAAAATACAAGGTTGAATTTTCCTTACTTCTATTGAATGTAATCAATCATTGTTGGCGTAGAGATAGATTGAAGAAATGAGCGTGTCCCAAAAAGTACTACTACAAGATGGTAGGATTGTTATATCCTTAGATCATACATGCTACGTTCTTCTTTTTCCTTATTTCTTGGCTATTGCTTCCGGTTTTGGTGCATTTAGTCAGCTCGTCGCAGGGGGTTGTACCTTAGTATGATCCTTAGATCATTTTACAATCCTAATTTTAATCCAAATTTGCTTGCTTGAAGGTGTAAGATTTATTTTATGTCGAGTTTCTATATGGGCTATTTTCTTCATTATCCTCTACTCGTGCCTAAATAATGTTAGTGGGCTACACGAATTGTATAAACGTAGGTAAGGATGGGTTTTTGGTTAGGGAGTTGATTATAGAAGGTGATTATATCTTGATCTGGTTATGGTTCATAAACTGCATTATGATTTTGATAATGGAAGAATTCAAATTGCTAAGAACATATGCTACGTTAAATACAGTAGAGCTCGTCCAGTATTGAAACGACCGTTTGGTAGGTGGAGAGGGGGAAAACACGAGTGGACACGATTTGCTGTGCTATGGCGAATCTTCACCAGTGTCTTGGCATGCAGCGTTTGAAAGGTTAGGTTTGTTTGATTAGTAAATAGGTAGTGCAGTTATTTATTCAGCTTTGAAATAGTTTACTCGTTACCTTGCCAAAATGCCCAGTGGTAAGTACTATTCAGTGGCGGAAAAAGAAATAGGAGTGTTAGGAAAGTTATAGGAGTATAAGTTCTCTACGTCTCGTGAATCGCCTATACCAAATAATTTTGGTACGCCTATGGAATTTCTATGAATAGCTACAGTTAGACAATGATTCGGGCATCTTCGATAAAAATTGGTTGTTGGGTAGGGGAAGGCCAAAGTGGTCGTTTCAATACTGGACGAGCTATACTCTGCTTATTTTCAGCGTACTAAGCTATCTGTCTCTTCACCCCCTCTCAGAGTTACCCCTCTGATACCAATCCTCAACAACTTCTTTCTCTCCAACTTGAAAAAAACCTTCGATAGATCTGCCTCTCCAATGGCAATTGTTTGTATGGAAAATTGCCAATTCGATATATCAAATGTGTCATTCATAGATATTTTGTGTATAAAAATGTGAACAGTTGGTAGCGCAAAACATATTTTGGCGTCAACACTCGATATATAGACACAAAACTCCCTAGTAAAATAACTTTTTGATATACAAAAATATAAACAATTTCCTGTCTTCCTTCACATTGTGGCACTTCTTCCTCTTGCATTAATTAATCACGTGATCGAATTATGTAACGCTCATGGGCTCAATTGTATAAAACGAGTTCTGACATGATGAATAAGGCGAGTCACTTTTTGAAGGAATTTTTAAATAGAATTAAATATAATAGAGGTCCACATGTTGAATGTACAGACACCACTAACTCATTTTTATTAAATAGTGGATACAGTAAGTTTTGGAATGGACCTCCTCATATATGATCTAAGGTTATCAGATATTCTGTTAAAAAAATCATAAATAGGTAGGTATTTCCTTTGATCATTGATGTTTGGGTTCTCTATTGTTTTCATTTCGCAGAAAAAATCCATCTACTAACAATATAAACATCCGCGATTTTTCCGAAGGTTGCGACATCTGGAAAAACTATAGTAGTAAGGAAAACATGACTGACGCATTTGTTTTCTGATTGGCTACTGTTTGGGAACTTTCCATCCTGTATTATTCGGTGGCCAATCAGAAAACACTACTCTGCAAACTAAAACGCGAAAAGGTGTCATATGAATAACAAATGATACCAGCAAATTTGACGGAGTTTCTTTCGAAGTTTTCGCCTTTTCAATGCATTTAACCATCAAATACAAATCGTAAATATCCAAATATATCTTTGCTTTTCTTGACGCTGTTTCCTTTTGATTGGGCATTAGGCGTATCCGTTTCTCATAGTTTTCTATAAAAAATATTTGAAACCTAGTAACGACACTCTTTTAGGAAACATCAGTTGTTTTGAATGACTCTTCAATGTTGGATGAGGATGAAGAGTCTGATTTAAAAACTAAAAATCGTCCAAAAAAGAAGAAAAATGTTTCGCAAGTCCAATGTCATGAAACTGAAAAGCAGACTACTCTGAGAAGTTATCGTTTAAAATCCGCCAATGAGAAACCTGGTGATGAGTTAATTCCGTCAGATGCAGAAATTGATGTTTTGAACTAATAATTGATTCGTTTTTATTATGTAGAACAATTCAGTGTGATTTTTTTATGTGTATATACAGTTTTAAAGTTTTTAAGTATCTCTTTTCCTCAGTTTGAGAACATAGTCACCAGATGTCTTGAAAGATTCATTCCATCTTATTAAAAGAAGGTATGAGATTATTCAGGCATCAGCGCTCAGGGGCCAGTTCAATGAACTAAAATGAAATGAGGATTCTTTTTTATTTTGTTGTTTTATGGGTGTTCTGTGATTGATATATGACAGTATGACAGAATGACAGATCAGTATTTTGGTGTTTGATATGTGTTCTATGAACTTCTATGGTTGATATATGTCATATCCTGTACTAACGTAACTTAAATATTTATTTAAACTCAAATATTTTGCAAAGCAACATGGATTCAGTGAATGATGACAGACCAAGAGTTATCCTAGAAGAATATAAAGTTACTCAGGTAACGCAGCAGCTTTTCGCATACTTAAAAGCATGATTTTAATACGATTATTTTTCAACAGAATCTTCCAAGTGGTCCAACAGTTCTGAACGAACAATTCAGTATCAAGAACTTCAGGAAAAGATTCAGGATCGTAATAATTCGCAATGAGAACTACGAAATGGAGTTTGACATGATCGGAATCCACCCGTTCCTTGCTAATACTTTCCGAAGACTCATGTTGAGCGATGTCCCGTCTATGGCAATCGAGAAGGTGCACATTCATAACAATACATCTATTATCCAAGATGAAGTGCTGGCACATAGGTTAGGACTGATACCACTCAAAGCCGACCCTAGATTGTTCGAATATCCACAAGAAGGTACGTAGGCAGATTTATCTACAGTACGAGTAAACTTTTTAATTGGAGTTTCTTTAGGTTCTGCAACCACAGAAAATGATTCTCTTGAATTTGAATTGAAGATTAAATGCACCTATAACAAGGAAGCAAACAAAAAAGATTCTTCAAGAGCAGAAGATATGTATAAAAATAATAATGGTGAGTTGAAATGCATTTAGAACAATACTCAGTGAATTTGCTTGTTTCCGTTTTGACTAATCAATTATGATTGTAATTTGTAAAAAGCCATCTTTATTTTCAGTTTATTCCAAGCACATTAAATGGACTCCCATTGGAAATCAGAAAGAGAGGTTAAAAGAATCCGATGTAGGACCCATTGACCCAGACATTCTCATAGCTAAAATGAGACCAGGACATGAATTGGATTTGAAATTGGTAGCAGTCAAAAGCTATGGGACGGATCATGCCAAATTTTCCCCAGTCGGTAAGTCAAAGTAGCAAAAAAGCATTAATTTATTCAAAATTTGTCAAATAGATGTCCCATGATGACTCAGTCTGTTGATATTTATCCAATTTCATGGGGCATGCTGTTCACAACACTCCATGCAACAAATTTTGTGAAAAATCACTAACTCCATCCACATTTGCTAAAATTCCATGGATTTTCTCTTATTTCAATAGAAAGCTATAAATACCAATCTTCTATGCAACAACAATGTTTAACGATTTTAATTTTTGTTTATTTATTATTTTCCATTTGCTCTTTCTCCTATGAACTCTATCTCTTGCTTGTCAAGAATGAGATTTGTAGGTTTATTCTCAATAAATACCAATCTTTGTGGATACAATATTACAAAAATAGTTATAATGGATTCTTCAGCTTCAGAGAATAAGTGTGTGCCCCTTTTCTAAAGTATTTTGATTTGCACATGAAGATTACCACCTAGAAAGTTCAGCAACAAACTTAGAAATTGAAAAAAAGATTTAATATTTTTCATTATATTAAAAAACGTACTCCTAGCGCGTCTGATGGATGTATGCATCATAACTTCACACATTTCAAACTTTTACTGCTAGTTGCTTCGAACTGTCAACTATAATTTCATCTGTCATCTTTTATATGTTGTACTAATATTTTTATTATCATAGTATTTTCGACTTTTACTGAAACATCACACTAAAAGTGAGGTTGAATTTATGTTTGGGTTGGTAGAAATAGTATTGTTTATCAATATTCCTGAAACAACCACAATTGGCGGTGGTGTTTGGGGGAAATTATTAAAGTGAAGGTCAAATCGAGTTCGAATTGAAGAACAACTTTAAATTTGTAAATTTTGACAAAAAACTGGATTTTGAGAAATTATTTTTGAAGACCAAACTGATGGAAATAAAAAATAAAATACCATCATGCCTGTTCCCTTAAAAAACCCCTATCAGCAACTGGGGTGCCATTTTGAGCTACATTCGTATGCCAATATGAATATCTTTTCCACTACTATGAACATCAATACATCCTTTCAAGGACACCACTCCTTTTTAACCGACGAAACCAAAAAGGAGGAGGTTTTCTAGTCGACGCGTATTTTTTTTTATGTATGACCACGCATAACTTTTTACTGAGAAGTTCGATTCCGATCATTCTTCTTTTAGTGGATAGGGTGAACTTCGAAGTTGGTCCCATTTGAATTTAAAAGATGAAATCCATCCCTAAGGGTAGCAAAATGAAGGATATTGATCACTCGCCCTCTGAATTCTGGTCCGATAACCAATTCTATGGGGCATAACTTTGTACTGGGTTCTTCGATTTGGATGATTCTTTTTCTATTGGATAGGGTATACCTCATAGTTGATCATATTTGGATTTAGAATGGGATTATCCACCCTTGCGGGTAGAAAAATAGGGGATAATTGATTTTTCACTTGTGAACATTGGCACACATATGTAGTTGGCAATGACAGATCGCTGTTGTCATTATTTTTGTTCTCTTATATCCGACACAATCATTATATTCTATGAGAGGATGGAATGATATACAAAGTAATGAACTAAACTTATTTAGAACAACAAAAATAATTTATATTACAACAAATAGTAAAAGTAGATAATCATATTATTTAACTGGGAATAGTTGAAGTAAGGTGGATAAGTAAATATTTTGGAAGAAATCAAAAAACAAGTAGGTAGTAATTAGTAGATTTCAAAAATTGAAAAAAAACTTTTTAACAAAAAATTGAATTGACGAAATACGGAACTGAAAAGTAAAAAATAAAATAAACCTTCTTAGTCTCAATAACTAAGCTCCTAAACTAATGTAAGTAACTAATTTTGAATCGGCGCCAAACGAACAATCAACGAAGATCATTAAATTACTTCAAAAAAAATTTTAGAATGTCACCGCGCAACTTGATGCCATCATTTTATGCCTTATCTAATTCATTTGCTTGTTTGTTTGGCGCCGACTCAAAATTAGTTAGTTACATTAGCTTAGGAGCTTAGTTATTGAGACTAAGAAGGTTTATTTCATTTTTTACTTTTCAGTTCCGTATTTCGTCGGTTTAATTTTTTGTTAAAAAGTTTTTTGATATGTACTATCTGGAGTAAGTAATCATTGCCAAAATATTCAACTGAATAGCTAACACTATGCGGATTCCGCAAATGTCGCATTCAAGTGTTCAAGCCCATCATACCATTTCAATTATTCGATGGCTTGTTGTGATTGGATAAAAAAGTTGAAATTTTTAATCTAAAAGCTTTTACAGCTGACAGTGGATATTTATAAGGAACTTCATAGAAAACTGCCAGGTAAACATTGATGAAAGCAACCTGACAGTTGGCAAACGCCCAAAACAACTCGTAAGCTGAGTTTACAGGATAGCCTTTCACGTTTGACTTTATAGCATACTGTTTTCTGATTTTTAGAATATCTTAATCAGCAGCCAATCTGAAAAAACAAACTCTCAAGTATGATTGTGCCTTATCACAGAACGTTCAAGTTTTCGTATTCTTCATTCTTTGCGAGATATGCCATCTTGAGCTTGGCAGCATAGCCTGTTACGTCAGAATTTACCCCTTCCGCGCAGTTTGGTGCCAGTAAAGAGATGCTGATTGACAATTCGCACTGGTGTATTTCATGACGTCACTCGCATTGTTTTCCTTATTGCTGTAGTTCTTCTAGATGTCGTATCATCGTGAAATCGCGACTAGGATAAGATAAGATAAGATTTTTATTGACCTTCAAAGTTTACAATAATGTTTATGAAACAGGTTCACAACAGGATTGTGTAGGTACGTCAAAACTATAGCTAAAAGAGAATAATACTAGCACCCAAAATAGTGTATATATGTACATGTGTATATAGTGTAAAGAAAATAAAAGATTTTATGTAAGCTAGCACATTATATCCATATTGTATATATAAAAAGTAAAAAAGGGCATGTATATTTTAACTAAAACTAAACTATGAAGTAAGCTGATAGAACATGCATATTATATCCATTCATGAGAAAAACCGTCTTCGATATTATAGAGTGGGTGTTGTACAAGCAGCGATTTTTTCAAATAATGTTTTAATTTTTTAGTAGAGTAGGTCTTCCAGTCCACTGGAATACGGTTGTACAATTTGATTGGTAAATATTCTGTCTGCTTCATTGTTTTGGTAAGGTTAATTCGAGGCAGTCTATATAGATCTTTGTTTCGAGTATTGTGCTGGTGGGTTTCAAGCCCTGTAATATTCTTATTTTTGTTTTTGTGTATCCATAGGATCGTTTCTATGATATATATACATGGAATTGTCAAGATTTGCATTTGAATAAATAAGGGTTTTGCATGTTCCCTCGGACCCGCCTTAGCCATAGTTCTAACTATTTTTTTTTGACTTATCAGTAGT
Source organism: Gonioctena quinquepunctata (assembly GCA_018342105.1). NCBI lineage: Eukaryota > Metazoa > Arthropoda > Insecta > Coleoptera > Chrysomelidae > Gonioctena > Gonioctena quinquepunctata. Next base: position 46,157 of record JAFIRS010002771.1, on the reverse strand, counting down.
TGTTGGCATGTTGAGCTTGTGCCCCATAGTAACACGCCATATATTAAATGACAGTGAACCATACCGTAGTACACCGTCTTCAGTACCTCTACTGATACCATCTCTCTGAGATTTCTTAATAAAAATTGGCTTTTTGATAACTTTTTCTGCATTTCCTGAATATGTTCTTTCCAGTTTAAGTCCGGATCTATCTGAAAACCTAGTATCTTTACTGACGAGTCACCTACAGTATCTCTGTTTTTTGTGAAAGTTATTTCTTTGGTTTTATTTTTGTTTAAGGATAGTATGTTTGCGTTGAAATAAGTTTCAGTTTGTGACAGTGTCTCACCTGACATTCTATCTATTTCTTCTAAGTTTCTGTCTCTAATTAAAAAGGTCGAATCATCTGCATACATGAAGACATCTGCAGTATCTAGGAATGATGGCAAGTCATTTAGATAAATTATGAACAACAGTGGCCCCAGTACTGAACCCTGCGGTACACCATGTTTAATTTGTGTTGTATTAGAGACTAAGTTATTGTGAAATATATATATATATATATATATATATATATATATATATATATATATATATTGTTGTCTATCTGTCAAAAATGTTTCGATGAGACGAAGAGCTGGTCCACGTATTCCATGTTTATAGAGCTTTGTCAATAGATTTCTGTGTGAGACACTGTCGAAGGCCTTCGATAGGTCACACAGGATGGCGCGTGTGTGTATCCCCACATCAAGATTTTTTGCTATTTGGTGAACCATTTCAGTTACACCTTGTGAGGTTGATCTAAGAGATCGAAAACCATATTTCTGGTCATTAAAGTATTTTCCCTTTTCCAAACAGCTTGTTATCCTGTCCTTGACAATCACTTCAATTCTTTTTGATATTATTGGGGTAATTGTTATAAATCTATAATTATCGCAGTCATTTATATCACCTTTCTTCAGAATTGGGGTTGCTCTACATAGTTTGAGGTGTGCTGGAAATTCTCCCTTCTCCATGCAGGTATTAACTAAGTGTGTAAGTGGTCTGCTTAAGATTTCCGGAATAAATTTGATTATTTTTGAACTTATGTTGTACACATCCAAACTTGAGCTATTCTTCAGAGCTTTTATCACACTTGTTATTTCCTTTTCATTTGTTGGGCTCAGGAATACTGAGTCTTTGGCGCTGATTTTCACAAGTTTATCCCCAGATACACCTGTGGGGGGTATTTGTTTGATAATATTGTCAATCATTGTGGAGCCGAATTCATTGAAATCGTTTGCAGTAAGGTAGGTATTGTGGTTGATACTGTTTCCTGACTTCCCTTGTGTTTCGTTAACAATTTTCCAGACTGTTTTTGCAGTATTCCTACTGTTTGTAATAACATTGTCGTACATACCCTTTCTCGCTCTCTTGCACATTTTCTCTGTATTTTTTTTTAATTGTATGATAGGCGCATTTTGTTTCATAATTTCCTGTCTTCGTGTATTGATGTTTTTTTTGTCATATGTCCTCCCTCATTATTTTAAGATCCTCTGTGTACCACTTGGGTTTTCCAGTTTTTTTTTAATGTTTTTTAGCGGGAAGGCAAGTTCTATGGCATATGTGTTATTTTCACACAGGAATTCCGAGAGAGTGTTTGGATCGTCAGTTTGGTAGTAGTTGGTCCAGTCTATTCTGTTCATCCATTGCTCAAATTCGGCTCTGTCAGAGAGACGTTGGATTTACCCTGGTTTACCTGACAGCTCACGCTTATGGCAAATTTATTTCTGATTGGCTGCTCATTTTTAACCGACGAAACCAAAAAGGAGGAGGTTTTCTATTCGCCGCGTATATATTTTTTATTTTATGTATGACCACGCATAACTTTTAACAGAAGAGTCCGATTCCGATGATTCTTTTTTCATAGGATAGGGTGTACTTCGAAGTTGGTCCCATTTGAATTTGAACAAAAAAATCCATCCCTAAGGGTAGCAAACCCTCTGAATTTTGGTCCGTTAACCGATTCTATCAGGCATAACTTTGTAGTGGGTTTTCCGATTTGGATGATTCTTTCTTTATTCGATAGGGTATACCTCATAGTTGATCATATTCCAATTTGGAATGAAATAATCCACCCCTATGGGTAGAAAAATAGGGGTTGATTGATTTTTCACATGTGAACATTGGCACACATATGTAGTTGATATTGACAGATCCTCCTACATCCGTCACAATAATTACATTCTATGTAAGGATGGAATTATATACAAAGTGATTGAATCAACTAACCAGAACTTTCAAAAATAATTTATATAATATAACAATAAATAGTTAAAGTAGATAATCATATTATTCAACAGTTAATAGTTGAAGTAAGCTAGGTAACTAAGTATTTTGGAAGTAATCAAAAATTAAGTAGGTAGTAATTAGTAGATTTCAGCCAAAAAATTGAAAAATAAAAACTTTTTCACAAAAAATTAAACCGACGAAAAAATCAACTGGAAAGCAAAAAATAAAATAAACCATCTTAGTCTTAATGATAATTGAGCTCCTAAACTAATGTGCAGTGGCGGATTTACCAGCAGGCTGGAGCCTAGGGCGGCAAATTTTAAGGGGCGGCAAATTTAGTTCATAAATTTTTTATTTCGAATTACAAATAAAAAAAAAATTATTTACACACAAAATAAGAATTTCGAAAATTGGAGAAAAAATAAAATATTTAACGAAAATCTAAATTTTAGTTATTTTTACATATTTTCTTCACTGATAACTGCTATAATTTTGTCTCCGTGTAACTAATAATCATGAGATCTCCTTACACAATTCATGATTGCTGCAGCAAATTTGCAGATTGTCAAATTCAATTTCAGAAAGTTATTTCTTTATGCGTAAAAAATACTGACTAAAATTAACTAATATTTGAACGACTGCGACTTGACAATAAAAAAATTCCCTCCACAAAATATGAAGTTAGACAATTTGCTGATTAGAAAATTGATACATTTCATCAGTTAATTATTTTGTTTGTAGTAAGAAAAAGTTTGGAAAATCCAAATGAGCATGCCTTAAGCGCTCATGTCGTACACGAATTATTTAAATTGAATGTACATTAGTACATTTGTTAACTTTTTCAGAAAATGCCAATCAGAATGAATTAATTATAATAAGATAAAACAATACTAAGCAGTAATTTTTTATTCAACGGCTTCTCTCCAGTCAAATGAGTATATTAAAAAAAAATTGAAGTAAAAAAATGATTTTTTCGAAAGTTATCGTGTTTACTGCGAACACAATCTTCAAAAATCCATACGATATGGCATTAAAATTACTTTTTTTTAAATAAAAATTAATTAATCATAACTGAAAAAATAATTTTTATGAGCTCAGCGATATCAAAATTTAGAGGCGGCAAAAATTGAATAGCCTACGGGCGGCAAATCTGTAAATCCGCCACTGCTAATGTGAGTAACTAATTTTGAGTCGGCGCCAAACAAACTAGCAATTGAATTAGGTAAAGCGTAAAATGATGGCAGGGAGATGCATAGCGGCGTTTTGATTACTTCTCCAAAATAATATAATGATAATTGTTTGTTTGGCGCCGAATCAAAATTAGTTATTCACATTAGTTTAGGAGCTCAATTATCAATAAGACTAAGAAGGTTTATTTAATTTTTTGATTTTTTCGTCGGTTTAATTTTTTGTTAAAAAATTTTGTGTTACTATCAAACACGAAAATCTGCCATAGAAACTCGGCAATATAAAACTTGAATCTCGAAATCTCATAATCAAATTATATTAGCAGTTTAAATTTGAATGTGAAAATATTTTCTAGGCTCATTTAAATATGCGTTTGATATCTTGGAACATATTTAGATTGAAAATAATCCTGTTTCAATGCTGATTCCATCATAATTTACCTTTTCAGCTACGGTTTTCTTTAGGCTCCTCCCCGACATAAAAATAGTGAAAGAAGTTGAGGGTGAAGCTGCTTATAGACTGCAGAAATGTTTCTCGCCAGGCGTGATCAGTGTTAGACAGGAAAGTAATGGAAAAAAAGTTGCCGTTGTCAACGATGCGCGATATGATACAAGTAGCAGGAATGTATTTCGATACGAAGACCTCAAAGATGCAGTGGTGATGTCGAAAATTCAGGATCATTTCATTTGTGAGTAGTATAAATTGTGAGTGAATATAAAGAATAAACTTGATAAATGTTTTTTTTCAGTTACGATAGAATCTGTTGGGGCTTTGCAACCTGATGTGATTTTCAAGGAAGCAGTGGCAGTTCTTAGAAATAAATGTATTTCTTTATTGGATGAGCTGGATTCCTCTAACTGAACATGTTCACTATTCCTTCAATAAATGTATTTGTTCTTTCACATAATCTGAGTTATATTTGAAGTAAACCAAAAACATAGGCAAGGCGGCAATCTTATTTAACTGCTTGTAGAAACAGAAAAGGCTACAAACTGACCTACACATTCAAATTTGCCGCTTAAAATTGACGTAATTCCAAACATAATAAGCCTGTTCCTTTGTTATGCTCACGTTGCTCTAATCTGATTTGAGCAATATTTGCTTGTTCGTTTGTTCCGAGCAATTGATCAGAGTGTTCGTTTGACAGGAGCAAATTAAAAATCAGATCAAAGTGATCAGAAGGCGGCAAAAAGGTTAGGTTTGTTTAATTAATAAATAGGTAGTGCAGTTATTTATTCAACTTTGTCAAAACATTCATAATCTCCGACCCCGAAAACCCCCGCATACCAATTTTGAATACAAATCGGACCATAATCACAAAACTCGTCCGTCAAAAACTACGTCTCGTGTTTCGCCTATACCAAATAATTTGGTACGCCTATGGAATTTCTATTAAAGCCACAGTTAGACAATGGCTCGGGCATCTTCGAGAAAAATTGGTTATTAGGTAGGGGAAGGCCAAAGTGGTCGTTTCAATACTGGACGAGCTTTACCAATATTGATAATAAAGACAGCAAATGTGAAGCCAAAACAAATGACCATCGCTCAGACTCTCTAATCGGCAACGTTGAATTGATACGCATGCGCAAAAATGGAGGCGTGACATATATTGGTTGTTGTTCGGTTGCCATAACTACGCGCTGCCAATATGACAAGGAGAGACATATATAACTCGACTTCATTTTTATTGCATTACTCTTATGGCCAGTTATCAATATTCGTAGTTAATAAATATATGGTACACACAAATGTTATTAGAAGAGCTTAGTTTAAAAATAATTAGGTTATGATTTGCTTAGTGTTCGTTTGAGTTTGACCAATAGGATATTTTTACTACTGATGTATCATAAAAATCAAATCAATCACGTCACAATTACGTAATCTCCATGATTTTTTGAGTAGGCTGAGCATTTCAAACAAACAAGAATAATGAAGGATTCTTAAAATCAAAGTACGCCATTTTTGTTTCCATGTTGCTGGTGTTCTGTGCATATGCCTTTCCGTACCGAAGCACATCATGAGAGTGCTTTAAGACTATGCGGAGTGCGAAAATAACAAATTTTTTTAAAATCACAATACACCATCGAATATTATAATGTTATTTGGCTCAAACACTTGAATATGACATTTGGTGCTTCGTGTTCCGCATAGTCTGGCATTTTAAATATTCGATGGCATGTTGTGATTGACTCAAACTTTGTAATTTAACATTTGCGCATAGCCTAAAAGAACTAACTGACAAAGGAAATAAAGTTCAAGTGTTTTTTACTCGATGAACCAGGTTTGAAACCAAACATATTATCGTCAACCCAGTACACAATAAAACGTGTATTCTCTTCCACTACCGGCGTTGGGGTGTACGAATAAAACCTGGCTATTCGAATCCGTCATCACCACCGACATAACCATTATGTGATTTTAAATCGTCACAGACACAAAATGCGCATGCTCTAAAAGCTCTTTGATATCTTGTAATTGGATGAATTCCCATCATACGGGATCAGCAGTCTAGATTAAGGTTATGTCGGTGGTCATCACCACCAGAGGCGCTATTTGAATTACAAACCTTAGATGTCACCATTGTTCTAAATGAGCCTTTTTCCTCAAGTACAAAAAATTCCCCACTAGCAGCGCTAGTAGTCCGGTAGGGAACCTTACTCACATTAAAGTAGAGCTCGTCCAATATTGAAACGACCACTTTAGCCTTCCCCTACCTAACAACCAATTTTTCTCGAAGACGCCCGAACCAAAGATTAGAGGTTAGAACCTCTTCGCCCGAACTGTGTCTTTTAATAGAAATTCCATAGGCGTACCAAATTACCTGATATAAGTGATACACGAGACGTAGTTTTTGTCCAAAGAGAGTAAACGTTATAGGAGAGTCTATTCCCCATAAGACAATGGTGACACTAATAGAAAGAGATGAAAGATCATTTGTGAGTCATAGTGACGCATATGGTAATGTCATGGCCACTATTCACTCTGGACAGTGGCGGACTAGCGCATTCCGCACTCTGGTATCTGAGAGTTACAGGATCTTGAATGTATATTGGACCACTCTGTATGTTACGTGGGCCACCTGTACTCATGTCCAAGTACGTCACTATGATGCGTTGATGCTACAAGATTCTGATTGGCTAGAGCTTATTAGTGCCTCCTATTCAGTTTACTCTCTTTGGTTTTTGTCCTCATTTTTCATGAATTTGATAACATTTGCCATAATTTCCTTTTCCGCTACTGGGCATTTGGGCAAGGTAACAAGTAAACGATTGCAAAGTTGAATAAATGACTGCACTACCTATTTATTATTCAAACAAACCTAACCTTTCAAACGCTGCATGCCAAGACACTGGTGAAGATTCGCCGTAGCCACAGCAAATCGTGTTCACTCGTTCTCTACCTACCAAATGGTCGTTTCAATATTGGTCGAGCTCTACGACTTATAGTATAGTTATTCTAATCCCAATTGGAACGGCAATAAAATAAGAGCACTACGAGGAGTGTTCATATGCACTGCCCGGCAAAAGGGAAATTTATATACTACCAGTGTTTTTACTTTCAAAGCGTTCCTGGTACAATCATACAGAAGTTCTCGCGCGTGTCCATAGTTGCCCAGATTATTAGTAAAGGCGCTATCAAATATATTTGAGTAATGAAAGCTCGGCTAGCTGGATTGGACATATGTTATCTCCAGCTGCATAATATTCTCATTTCCCAATATTCCTTAACCATTGCCGTGCCTTGAGGTTAGGAATTATCCATTGAAAATAATTTTATCATTATGGCTTTCTGGAGACCTTTCGAAACAAATAATAAAATCCAGTTGAGATAACATGTGTCTACTTTTACATGGGGTGATCAATTGCTATGATTGTAAGAATAAGTAACTGAAGAAATACCTCTGAAAAATAATATTCGAATGCCTATGTCAATGCGGCGAGTGCAAAGAGAATTCCTTCTCGAAACTTTTTATGTCGTTCCAATTGGGATTAGAACACTGAAATAAAATTATATTGTACTGACTGGAATGCTCGTCAAGCTGCGCGAATGGATTACTCATGGGCCGCGCCATTTTTGTTTCGTGCCTCTTTGCAGTGGCGGAGCAATTGGGGTTTAGCTGATTGTGAATTGATAGTTCATAAAGTTCAGGTTGTGAAGTGAACATTGGAAATCATTCACTGTCCACAAACATAACACAGTTTTACAGTCTCTTATAAAGCTCGACATAATTCCAACAAAAACACAGACAAAAATACATAACGAATTCTTCAAAACAATAGATAACTGGTTAACCACACTGTACACCAATGACGTGTTTACAAACAAAAGATAGGAAATTAATAACAGAATTCATATAGTACGTCCAGTTGAATATCTCTCTCACACCCTCATACATAACCAATTAAGTATTTCTTTGCTGAGTTTCATGTGCCTCCTTTCATCTGCTCCAAGGGTTGTCACTTCATATGGATGCGCAATGGAACTAAGAGCCAAGGTTGCCAATTTGTGAGTTATTACTCACATTTGTGAGGAATTTCATGGTTTGTGAGTAATTTTGTGAGTAATGGCCAGTTGTGAGTAAATTGTGAGCTATCAGAGGTCAGCGAACATTCAAAGTGCATAATATTGATATGAATTATACCCGCCGCCGCCACTAAAACTTCAACATGAGCCGCTCTCGATTGGTTCTGGTAGCGGTTGACGTTGAAATGACATCGTCGTTTCCTGATTGGCCGGTGGATGACAACTCACTAACTCAGCCAATCAGAAAACAACAATGCCATTTTAACGTCAACCGCTAACCGAACCAAACGCCAATCGAGAGCGGCCAAACGCCAATCGAGAGCGGCTATGGTCTAATTTCTTGGTTGGTCACAGTTGTTTTAATACAATTTACTCCCCTTTTCACCTACTTCTCAATCGATAGACAACAGACTGTAAATTTGAAGTAACAAACTACATCTATACAATGAATTTTCATTTCGAAAGCTGGAAAAATAATTCTAATAAATTTCAGACAAACAATCATAACCTCGATTCTACTTGAATTTGAAATAATAATTCTTTTTTTTTTTTATAGGAAATATCGATACTATCGCAAACTATCGATGTTTAACGAGCATTGCTCTTATTGAATGAATAAACCTCAATCATTTGATCGAATGCCAAATGCGCCAAACGGAAGCAAGGACCATAACACTAGAGAGAGAAAGGGAAACTTCAATCAGTTCAATCATTTTTTATGTTTTTGTATTGTCAACTGTCAAGCCAGTGTCCTACACTACACCCAAGGACATTATTTAATGACCTTGCACTACAACAAAGATCACAACTCGGACCTCGTGTTCTGTCAAAAACAGGTTTAGTTAACCTTAGTTTAGTTAGTTTTTGACAGATGTCAGATGAAACGACGAAGGTTAAATTTATTCTGTGGAAAAAGGAGAAACATTAACCAGTTTATAATCTAAAATTACATTTTCCTTCCTTTTGTATTTTTTATATATGTAAAATCCGTCTTGATTTTGATATTTTGTAGTTGTGAGTAATTTGTGAGTAAACCCAAAAAAAATTGTGAGGAAATCGGTAACGACCTGTTGGCAACCCTGCTAAGAGCATTCCAGTCAGTATAATATAATTTTATTTCAGTGGATTAGAAATACTATAATAAATAAATGGTCACCATCGTACTAACCTAGTACACAAATAATAGATGGCGACTTCTTCGCGGCTGTTCCCAGTTGTGACATTAGACATGACATATTGCCTTTTTTTTTGTTTGGAATATTGTGTTGGAAGTGCTGCTATTTTTCCAATAGCTTCCAGGGTTCGAGGATTCAAACGTCGCTAAGTAAAAACACATTCAAACATTGACTTTTCCCCACCCTTCCTTTTATAGCACCATAAACAATGCCGGCAGCAGTTCAAGATGTCAAACCTACCCACCATTCGGAAGATATGTGGAAAGTCTTAAAGGCCCACATACTCCGAGAAAGAGCCCGAAAGAGACAGGAGAGAGAACAAGAAGTGGAAGAGGAACGACTGAGGAAAGAAAGAGAAGCCAGGGAGCAACAGGACGTTATGACTCTGGGCGAGACACGGGAGCAGATTTCACAGTTGGAAACGAAACTGACCCAGTTGAAAGAAGAGAAACACCAACTGTTCCTGCAGCTGAAGAAGGTACTCAACGAAGACGATAACAGACGCAGGCAGAAGGAGAACAAGTACGTAAAGACGTGCGATATATTATATATTTATTTTTATTAAAGTTGAATATTAAATCAATTCAGTGAGAATATGATTGCTCTCCAATCCCTCCCTCCTAATATGGTACATCAGCAACTGTACATCCAACAGCAACATCCGCAGCAGCCTCAACAGTCCAGGTTGGCGCCGATGGGACAGCAACAAGTCCAGATGCAACAGAGCGCATTTAAAACCACAAAGAGGGGCAGAAGCCCCAGTCCTCCTCCGCAAGTGCCGGTGTCTCTGTACCATGGGTACGGGTACAAACCACCCACGGTGGGTACTTCCTCCTACCAAGGATCTCCACAGAGTAAGTTATTTGGAATAACTGATTTGTATAAAATCATTGATGGTGTTTCGATTAAACGATTCATCAGTGAAATCATCAGCATTTTGAACTGGCCGGTAATTATCCTTTTGAATTTTTTTGAAATTCGAACACTAGTTATATTTTTTATTGATTTTTCTTGTTCAGAAAAATACTAGAAATGGTAAAGGTGGTGTAAATGGGAACAACCAGTATTTCGATGAAACTTTCACAGATGCTTCAAAACATGATAAAATCACTTCAGCTATCGAAAATTTGGCGCGGAAAAAGTATCTTTGGGAAATGTGGCCCTTTAAAGTTAAAAAAATTGCCCATGGAAACATCACTATATATAGACGATTCTGAAGACTCTTACTTGTTTTCTTTTTCAGCAACACAATGACTGGCCACTATTTCACTTGATTATCCAATTTTGCTTCTCACAAATGCATTAATATAAACACCATTACACTTTCTAGCTTTGAAAAAAGTTTTCATGCACTCCAAACTAGTCCAAAGGTCAATTTCATTACTTTTGGCTCCATCTGTATAACTTTCAAGGAAAACGAATCAAACACTAGTAACAATGGAGCTCTGTTAGTTACAGTGTTACCACATGAGTTGGCATTGGCCAAACTAAGTATAGTATATTTCACGAAAAGGGCAGGAAGTTAATATTTCCTGCCCTTATATAACTCTGCGATCCTACTTTATGTTTTCGGTTGGGGTCTACTTTAGCCTTTGGTTTCTATTCTGGCCCGTTAGAATGTTCTTCCCCTAAAACATCAATAATTAGAGTACTATTTACAATTATATAATGCGTTTGTACGTTATGACTTGGCTCTGGAAAAGTGTCCAAATAATCCTTGTTATCTTCATCACTGAATAACTTTGTCTGACAGGCTCTCTTCCGTAAGCTGAAGAAGCTCTTCATCGGTTATGGGTCTATATCTGTTCATTTTAGATAATTCCGCAAGATTATACAATATTTAGTAAAAAAAAAATAGATTATGTTCACCTCTTTTCAGTTATCTCTCTCTCTGTTCATGTTGGTCAATTATAAGTACTCTATTTCAGAGAAATATCAGCCAAAAACGTATATTTTTTTTGTACCGGAAAATGAAATGCACGCCATTTGACAATCTGATCATATAGAAAATGAATCTGCAATACAGTATTCTACCAGCTGATCTATTTTTAGCTCCGCCTGAAAACTGTATTTTTTGGTACCTATACTACTCAGTCATAGATTGCAGCACACTAGTTCCAGTAAAATAGACATTCATTATGTGTACCTGTTTTCAGTTATCTCTCTGTTCACTCTGATCAATTATTAGTACCATTGTATATGGACTATATATACAATGTTAGTACTTAATTTTAGAGAACTATTACCCAAAAATATTTTTTTTGTAATGGTTTTTACCAATTTGAAAAATAGCACTTTTACTTTATCAGAAAAAAAACCACACCATTTGACAATCTGATTATATAGAAAATTAATCTGCATTACAGTGTTCTACCAGCTGGTCCATGTTTAGCTAAGCCGAAAAACTGTATTTTTTGGTACCTATGCTACTGAGTCATAGATTGCAGCACACTAGTTCTAGTAACATAGACATTCTTAATATTTAGCAAAGGATAAAAACCAACCAAGTAGATACCAAAAATTGGGGAAACCAATGCACTAAAGCAAATATATGAATAGTATTATTAATTCTTAAGACAATTTGCAAAAAAAGTCAATTTCCAAATTATGAACTTATTATGAATAGCCAAAAAGCATGAGTCTTCAATAAAAGAATAAGTTTCATATATATTGTAAAATTCACTCTTAAAATTTGTACAATTTGTGGATGTCATCACATGATAGCAAACACGCCTTCTATTGGTGTGACGTCAAATGGTTGTAACTGTCTAGTTTGAAGGCTGTTTTGTTTACCTTCAGTTTTCAGTGGCAGTTGAGATGGAGGAAATTTTACGCGCAGCGTTGCCAAGTTTCCCAAATATCATAGCCGCGATTTTGATGCTTATTTGTGTATTTTTTTTCCCCATAATGAATGATTGTTGATGACTTTCGACCATGATTCATAGATTAACTCTTGGAAGTCAATTCGGATATTTCTTTCGTAGTTATGTGTTATGGTTATGAGTGAAAACAACAAACAAACAAACAAACAAATATAATAACATCATTTTTGGCATATTTTTACTGATTTTTCCAAAGGTAATGGCCGAACGCTGAGTAATTTTCGACCAAAATGATATCAAGTTTACAATTTTTTCATCAAAACGATCTGAGTAACCCATGGAATATACCCATAGTCTCAAATCAATTTGGGGCACCGTCCGGAAGGCAGGAGAAAATAGAAGCTGCCATTTTTGACATATTTTATTTTGTCCAATATTAACTTTGACATATTCAGATTTAAAACTGTGTACAAACAATTTCGGCGCCTCAAATTGATTTGGGAGTATAGGTGCAGTCTATTCTATTGTTTTGGTTTTTAACGTTCGTCCAGTATTATTAACCGAGATATAAGCGAAAATATGTCAAAAATGATAGCTTCTATTTTCTGCTGTCTTCCGGACGGCGCCCCAAATTGATTTGAGACTATGGGTATATTCTATGGGTTACTCAGATCGTTTTGGTGAAAAAATTGTTAACGTTCGTCCAGTATTAAATGACAGTTTTCATTCTTTTCTGTCTTCGAGGCGGCGCCCCAATTTATTTGAGACTACATGTGTATTCTATGGGTAATTACCTTTGGAAAAATCAGTAAAAATATGTCAAAAATGATGTGATTATATTTAATGTTTTCACTCATAACCATAACACATAACCAAAAGATATATCCGAATTGACTTCTGAGAATTAATCTATGAATCATGGTCGAAAATCATCAACAATCATTAATTATTGGGAAAAATATGCACAAATAAGCATCAACATCGCGGCTATGATATTTGGGAAACTTGGCAACGCTGCGCGTAAAATTTCCGCCATCCCAACTGCGACTCTCTACACGTCACAAATCGTGGACGGAAAACCGTTTATAACCTCACATTAATGACTACTACATTGAAACAATACAATATTTGTGAAATCTTTTGGTTTTGCCTTCCATTATATTGTCGTGAATTGGGGTTTGTTCACGACTAACTAGGTAGATTCTGACCCTTTGATGATTAAAAACACTTTGTAAAAAAATATAGAAACATATTTATTAAAATGAAACAATGAATCTCTTCTAGAACCTAGTTATAAATTTCAAATGTATATAGCAGATATGTTTTACTTACACAAATAACTGTGGACTAATTCAAAAAACCATACTCTTCAAATTGATAATAGGGCTTCTTAACCTTTCAAGTCTCTCAGTACCCCCATTTCCCAATCTCTTTGGCCACGGCCAAAGCCCAACGTCGACTCCCCGATCAAACCATCAGTCGTCACTTTTAAAACCTCTTGTTTTTGTTTGGCATCAATTCGTGTTTTTCAGAATAACAACATTGTGACCCACTTGAAAATCATGCTGATTGTTTCACTCTACGGGGTGTTCGATACATTTTTGACAATATCACAAACACAAGCAAATTAATATCCAGAACATTTAGGGAGTTGTCGAAGAGCCTGATACTCTGATATTCTTAATGACAACTGACAACAATAAAATAACAGGAACCATCTGACGTCACAAGATAGGCGCGGAGAAACGGCACGTTTTCATGTAAATTTGAATCCCAGTTCATGTTTTAATTTATTACTGAGTGAAATATTCGTAATGGATTTCCCCAATTGCACAGAAATGAATGATGTACGATGTAAAATAACATATATTTTTTTCGGAAGATATGCTAATTGCTAATCAACCATAAGTGAAAGGGTTAAAAAGTCATCAAGTTGGATTTTCTATTTAGCAGAATAGGAGATAACAACAATAAAAAAAATGCGTTCAACTTGGATAGCAATGTAAGACAAGTTAGGTTAGGTTGTATTCCTTTCTATTGTGTTAGAAAGTGACAGTTGGATTTCCTTCTACTGGAAAAAAATGGATTGCCTTCAACTTGGATAGCAATATTAGCCAAATTAGGTTCAATTGTGTTTCCTTCTTTTACATTAGAAAGTCATCAAGTTACATTTCCTGGTGAGCAATAGCATTTACTTTTCATTAAAAATATGGATTGTGTTCAACTTGGAAGCAATGTTATCCAAGTTAGGTTAGGTTGTGTTCCTTCATTTAATTTTGAAAAACTAGAAACACTGGCGTGTCTCGTTCACCATAAAATCGAACTCAGTCACGTGGTTGTGATATTAACTCATTTCAACCATTTTTTACACCAATTTCCTAACTGATAAACGTCCACCTGTTCATATTTGCGATTTTATTCGGACCTGACTTCGGAAACAGTTCATATAGTTGAAGTAAATCTCCTTATTCTAGAAACAAATTGACAACGTCGCATTATCTGCTTCCAAAGTATTTGTCAGTTCAAGTTGGCTGTCATTTGTCAAACTTGTTATTTATTCTGTCAGTTCAGTAGTGATTATCTAGTTTAAAATTCATGCTTTTTACTTGGTTGAAAAAAATTCTTATTTTCCATAGTTGCATCTGTGAAAATCAATTTCAAACAAATGGTTACTTCTACTGACTCTTCCAGGCACATGTATTCCGATCTCTGATAATAATTCTTAGCAATCAACATTTTTCTTCTAGTTGGTAGCTTTTTTAAACCAACAACTTCACGATTTTGACACATAAATTGACATACCTAAGTCAAAAACTATTGCGGGTGTCTCATATCGACAATTTAGTGGCGAATCTAAAAATGTAACAAAAATGGGGGGGGAGGGGTTGCCATTTAGAAAAACAGAACATAGTTGTGTGTATTTTTGGGACATCCTGTATATAAATAGAAATATTTTTAGAATGTGCCTCATTGTCAGACCTATCATTTAAAAAAATCAAGTTGATAGCATGGATAGAAAAAAGTTATGGAGCTTGCATGCAATGTTGGGTCACCCTATATATGGCTGGATTCAGTAGAAAATATCTTAACAGAAAAACGGAATATTCGCGAAAAATACGCATCTATATCTATATGGGCTTTACATGCAATCAAAGTTGAAAATAAACTGTTCAAGTAGTAAAATTTTCCACAGCTGGTTTTTTTTCTGTGAAAATAAGAAAATACAATTTTGGGATATTTACATATAATATATGGGCTTTATAATTGATCAAAGTTGAAAAAAACTGTTCAGGTAGTCAAGTTTTCTATGTCTGATTTTTTCTGGTAAAACGAGAAAATACAATCTTGTGATTTTTTTTTTTTAATTGAACTGGTTAAACTCAATCTTAAGGTAGTTCCGCCACGAGACAGTTGAATTAGGAAATTATTTTCGACGAAATCGAAATATTTCGAATGACTTTTCGATTTGAAACGCGAAAAAAATTTTTTTTTAAAGGGGGCACTTGCCCCCCCCCAATAGACTTCAGAAAATTGATTTCCCCGAAACGTGCAGCAAAAAAAAAGTCAGACTCGCCCCCCCCCCCTCACTAGAAATCATACGTCATGGGACAAAAATTATCGTTTTTCGATAAAACTTCAATGGACTTTTTTGTAGTACTCTTTTTGAAAATTTGTTTTTGGGGGGTAAGGCGGGGGTATCGTTAAAATCGATGAGGTCAACTAGGAGAAGGAGTTTTTTTTTCGCGTTCAGACCCTCAAATGGTCCCCCGTCCTTCTTTAAAAAGTCCCCTGGCACAATCCGCATTTCTCTACGACCCCCCCTTTAGGCTGTGCGCTTCCCCGTGGACTATTTTGAATAACGAGAGTAGTTTTGATTATATCTGTCAAAGTAGATGGTCAATCACTTTGATTTTTTTTCACAATATCTGTGATATCCTGCTCCTTAAAATTTTATAGAGGCGTTGTTCACATGTTAAACAATACGTATGCCAATATTTTAATAATTTCCTAATTCAACTGTCTCGTGGCGGAACTACCTTAATAAATCATATTTAGCTGGATTCAGCAGAAAATTTCCTGTCAGAAAAAGGAATATTCGCGGAAAATACGCCATAGAGCTTTATATGCTATCAAAGTTGAAAATGAACTGTTCAGCTAATACAATTTTCCACATCGTTTTTTTTTCTGTGAAAATGACAAAATACAATTTCAGGATATTTACATAGTCTGGTAGAAAATAAAATTATAAATAGATTGATATAGTTTACTTGTTATAGTCTTTATTGATTTTTCAAGTTCGAAAATAGGAAAAATGTACTCTATTTCATGAATTTTAAATTTCCAAGCAAATCTTTGACTAATTCCCAATGAATCATATATGGCTGGATTCAGTAGGAAATATCCTGTCAGAAAAAGGAATATTCGCGAAAATTGAGCGTTTATATGGGCTTTATATCTGATCAAAGTTGGAAATGACTGTTCAGTTAGTAAAATTTTCCACATCTAATTTTTTTTCTGGGAAAACGAGAAAATACAATCTTGTGATATTTACATAGCCTGATTTTTCTTTTAAATTGGAGCACTGGTTTGCTTAATCTTAGTAACTTGTTGGACTATTGCTAACAGGTGATTACAAAGGCGTACAAGGGCCAACAACAAAATATTTTTCAAAAACATCGGGAATTGCTATTTTGAAGTGACAATTGTCAATTTGAAGTGACAATTGTCACTTTTAACTGACAATTGTCACTTTGAAGTGACAATTGTCACTTCAAAATGACAATTCCAGATGTTTTTTAAGTGACAATTGTCACTTTGAACTGACAATTGTCACTTCAAAGTGACAATTGTCACTTCAAAATGACAATTCCAGATGTTTTTTAAGTGACAATTGTCACTTCGAAGTGACAATTGTCACTTCAAAGTGACAATTGTCACTTCAAAGTGACAATTAACTTTATTCAGAATTAAAAAATACAAAAGCAAAGTTTTGAACATAAAATAATATCAAGATGAAAATCTTGATTGAAGCCTGGGACTCGTAGTGATGGCGCATTTGCTGTTTCAGTTGGAGGAAAACCCGGAAAAACCCACAACACCATCAGAAATCAGATCATCAACTTTCTCATAGAAAAGGACACATGCTCCCTGGGAGCTGAGAGAATCAATCTTGGAAAATACACGGCAGTCATCGAAGAGGTGCCAACAATTAGAATAAGGGTGTTTGCAATATGCAGTATAGTGTCCATTGGAAATGCTGCCGCTATGATTAGATATGGCGTAGATATTATAAAGAGTATTCATTCCATCCTGAGCAGAATATTGGTCCAAATTCAAATTTTGTATGGGAAAATTAATCACATTGTCCAATTTACTGCCATCAGTCGAAGAAACACGTTTTAAATGTATAACTAAAATTTTTGGAAATGTTTGTATATGAATCATCTTTTTGAATTCCCTTTTCATTCCACAAGTTGAACAGTATGGGCTCGCATCGTTAGTCAAAGTCTCCTCTTCTGTCAACAGTTCAATAAATTGTGTTAAATTCACGACTTCATTTGGCAAGTCTGGAATAGGGATTGAAAGTACCCAGAAAGATTCAAAAGTAACGGAGCAGTAATTACAAAAAGTACATCTCAATATAGACTTCAGCTGACCGGCAAATGTATCCACAATTTTGGAATTATGAGTAGACAGATATCTTGTCCAAGAAATGGAAGCTTTCTGATTATCATTCGTGATAACAAAATCGTTTGGTGATGGATGAATCTCTGCACTCGCCTTGTTTAAATCTTCATGTAAACCTACCAGAAGGTATCTTAGAAATTCTTCCGAATCTGCTGGGACGTTATGATCGAAGGAAGGAGCAAAATTTAGAATAGACGGACGAAATGTGAAGTATCCACCATTTTTCGAGAAGAATCAGGACTCCAGATATTTTCCATCAAAGATATAAAAGATTTCACTAAATTTCCTTTCATTCTTGATGTAGTATTATTTAAATCCTCCATACAAAAACCATTCTTGAAAAATTCCAACAAAACCTTGGTGTTCGAGAGACACTGGATCATGCTATTCATAAAACAGGTATTTCCTACATTCTTCAATCCTCTTAGGCCAAATGTAGAAATGGAGTCTCTTGTTGGTATGGCATGCTCACTCATGTTTAACGAAGAATCCATAGGTTCATTGTTCCTGTATTTCAAAGAAGGTGATACAGAAACTGATATTGATTTTTTGGATAGTACTGAGTGATTATCTTTGATAACTGATATGTATCTCGTAGGAAAATTGGGACGATCAAATAATTCATCCAGTGGATGCGATGGAGGAATTGTACCCATTACAGAAGAAGAATTGCCCCTTTGAATTGCTATACTAATTATTTGTATCAAAAATGACGTTGAACGTTTATCTTTGTCACTTCAAAGTGACAATTGTCAGTTCAAAGTGGCAATTCAAAATGTTTTTGAAAAATATGTTATTGTTGGCCCTTCTACGCCTTCGTAGGTGATAGATAGCCCATTAAATAAAAATATAGCTCTAATGAAACAAACCGGAATGTCGATAATAAGAGGGAGAAAAAATAATCTACTGAAATATGATATGAAAGTTTGGGTACTGCTGCAATGTCTGGTCGGACAAGGTTATTGGCGTTGGATCAGCGGTTCTCAACATTTATACAAAATTTTACGTCAAATAGCTGAGTTTTAAAAATCATTTATGGGAGAATATGTTCAAATACATACTGTATATAACTGTACCAATATATAGAATATTCCCAACATAATGCTTGTGAAACATCACCGAATAATTTGTCTTTATCCAACTTTTGTCTGGAAAAACATTGGTCTGCTTTCCGACGATCACCCAGTATGTATTTAATATTGTGATTTTTTTTTCATTTGCAGAGGATGATGGTAGACGTAATGAGTTAGTACGAGCTGTGCTATGGAACAGTGAGTGTTTTTCACAACACTTCCCGCAATTCTGCTCCTTCCTTAGAGAATATATGAAATGAGAAATTTAAATCCGGAGCTCGGCCCGGGTTTTTCTGATTTCATATGTACTCTTTCTGTTACTTGGTTTTTGGGTTCCATTTTGTTCTTATATTGCTTTGCAGTTTATGTGGGGTGTTGCCAGGTTCCAATTCAGTACGCAGAATGTGCCATTAGTGGAGCTGGCAATACTTTCAAACTAGAACTAACCCTTGCTAAGTGATGTGAATTGCAGTTAACTCTATCTCTCTCTCTCTCTCTCTACTAATATTCAAAAACAGATTGTATACTAATAACTAAAAAACACTGTGATCTCATATCACTGGCTAGCCGTTTCCGCCGGAACTTGACACGATCTCGTTACAGAAACCCCTCAGTACGGCAACCAACCTAATGCCGCTTTCTACCCGGTACCGCCCCAGGAACTCTCGATCTACTACCCGCTGCCTCGGGAGCCCAGCAGAAATGTTTACGAAACGCCCAGACCTCAGACTTTCCATTTAGAGCCGAAGTTGCCCGATCACTATGCGATCAGAACACCGTCCTCGCACGGTCACGTGATACATCCGGGGTCGATACCCATTAGCCAGCAGGCACCGCCAAAGGGTAATATTTTTGTATGGCGCCCAACGTGGGGCCGTAAAAATTCAGAAGCGGGATAATAACTGTAGTTTCTAGTTCTGCTGGTTGTTCCTCAAAATATTTTTTCTAGGTGGTAGTATAACAGCTGGTTACCCAGTTCGAAGTCAGCCCCAGTATCAGCAAGCTCCTGCTCCTACTTCTCTGTACACTGGACAAACTAGACCGCTTTATCAGTCATCAGGAGCCCCTTTGAGTTATCCACAGAGAGATTGAGGGAAAAATAGTTTGCGAATTTTATTAATATTCATTCACAAGTTGTATTCTTATTTATTTGTACACATATTTTAACGGCTTAAGGTTTATGTATTGCCTGTAATTATCAAGTGAGAAAAAAGTGTAAAGGAATTTTAACGAATGAGTTGTTTTATTCGTTTCCCTTTTAGTGTCTCTCATATTAAACACATGATACAATAGATGAATTAAAAGTAAAAAAAATATTTTAAAAACAAGCTTTTTAAAAAATAAAGCTTGTTTTTGACATTTTTTTTTTACTTTTGATTCATTTACATCTTTTTAGAAATATTTCTCAATCAAATCCGTCATCTCATTGAATTATGACAAAAATTGATAATCTACGACCCAAAAAAACTCGCATTTTGACAAATAAATCATGATATTCGACCCCAAAAACTCCTACACACCAAATTTGAATAGAATCTGGCCATAATCACAGATTGTCCGCCATCTTGGAGCCGCCATTTTGATTTCATGAATTTGACAGATAATCATGATCTCCGACCCAAAACCCCACAACCAATTTTGAATGAATTGGCCATAATCACAGATATTGTCCGCCATCTTGAGCGCATTTTGATTTATAATTTGACAGAAAATTCTAATCTCCGACCCAGAGAACCCCCACATACCAATTTTGAATAGAATCTGGCCATAATCACAGGTATTGTCAGGCATCTTGGAGCCGCCCTTTTGATTTTATGAATTTTGACAGAAAATTCATAATCTCCGACCCAGAGAACCCCCACATACCAATTTTGAATAGAATCTGGCCATAATCACAGATATTGTCCGCCATCTTGGAGCCGCCATTTTGATTTTATGAATTTTGACAGAAAATTCATAATCTCCGACCCAGAGAACCCCCACATACCAATTTTGAATAGAATCTGGCCATAATCACAGATATTGTCCGCCATATTGGAGCCGCCATTTTGATTTTATGAATTTTGACAGAAAATTCATAATCTCCGACCCAGAGAACCCCCACATACCAATTTTGAATAGAATCTGGCCATAATCACAGATATTGTCCGCCATCTTGGAGCCGCCATTTTGATTTTATGAATTTTGACAGAAAATTCATAATCTCCGACCCAGAGAACCCCCACATACCAATTTTGAATAGAATCTGGCCATAATCACAGATATTGTCCGCCATCTTGGAGCCGCCTTTTGATTTATGAATTTTGACAGAAAATTCATAATCTTCGACCCCGAAAACCGCACATTCCAATTTCGAATCGAATCGGACCATAAACACAAATCTGGTCTGCCATTATAAACACCTGTCAAATTTCAGGTTGATCGGACTACTGAGTCAAAATTGAGTTGCAAGATTTGTGCCAAACATACTAACTAACAAACTAATAACGAGTGAAGTTAATTAAAAACTTATAAAAAAAATCCTTATGGATAATTTTTATAATTTTCAAATCTTTATTAATGAAAGGGATTACGGGAGAATAGTAGATTTGCAAAATGGCTCAGTCGTAAAAATTGGGAAGTTGTAGATTCACCAACAATGGTTGGTTTAACAAATGAACATTTAGGTACTTATAGATAAACCAATTTTCAGAAAAGGTTCGGAATATATGTTTGGTTGGGAATTTTGGGAAGAAACATACTTTCCTTTCTTTTACGATGAGCATTTAAATGTGAATTTTTTATCATATGAGTTGGATGGTTATTTAGATGGATTGCCACTGAACATCCGTCGTGAAATAGAATATTTACAACAAGACGGTACCTTGATTTGTTGAAAATATAAACGGGATGTTCATAAAATCAGATGTGGAATCATCTGCGACTGAAAAATAAACCTTAGTCACTATCTTCCATCGTCAAGATAACCTCTTGTGGGGTATTCATGTTGAAAAGGGAAACATTCTCAATTGAATATTGATAGAAAGATTTTTCTGTGAATTGAAAAATCCACGATTAAAATGAAGTTATTTTTTGTGAATGTCTAACAGAAAACAACTACTTCCCCGGCTAAAGCCACGCTGGACATTGAACTACATCTGATAGATATTCTGAAAAGGCCCTAACTCAAAAGAAAAAATCTTAAATTGAAAATTTGCATTTTCATTCAGATAGTTATTTGATTTTCTATTCCAGTCTTAATTAAGAACTCAGAAAGATGAATGAGGCAAAGAAGAATGTTTTCCAAAAGAGAGTACTCACCAGAAATCATTCGTAACATTGACGCAGGAGAGACATCGCATTCACTAGGTCTTCAGTACATTTTTGTCGACGAAAATCTATTTCACGCTTCCACGATCATCAGGAAGACCGGAAGAAATGGGAAACACATTTTCAAGAAGCAATCTCACTGTGCAAAGATGAGATTGCTTCTTGAAAATGTGTTTCCCAGTGGAGGTGTTATTTATAGCATAAAGTTATACATAACAAAGAAGGGTATATACAGAAATCAGAATTCTGATCTTTACAATTAATTAAATTATGATAAAAATAAAATGGAATAAAATAGAATAAAATAGAATCAACAGAATAGCACATACAAAGTGAATACCCCTACGTATCAGTCGATTTAAAAAGCATAACAAACAAAAAGAAACCAAAATAAAATCTAAAATTTCACAGAATAAAATTCGTCCAACGAGTAGAATGCTCTGTCGAGTAAAACATTTCTCACAGAACTTTTGAATTTTTTTTATCCCTAATCGTTTTAATTTCGTTAGGTAAATGATTGAACATTTTTATGCCATTATATATAATGGAATTTTTTATTTGTGCAGATCTTGGAATTGGGAAGGTTATATTTAGGGTTTGTCTTGTGATATATTGTGCGGTGCCATACACTCGATCCCTAAACTTACTGTGAATTAGGCAAATTGTTTCTAATATATAGATACAAGGTAAGGTCAAGATTCGTTGTTTTCTATGAACAAGGGCTTACAAGAATCACTGAATTTAGTAGTATCTAATTGCCCTTTTCTGCAATACGAAAATAGATTCGAATGTAATGTACCATATAATTATTGATACCATGCACCCCACGCTTTTTTAAAAATAAAATAATTTTTTTTCTTATTTTCTATTTTTTTAGTCTGGTTTTCTATAAAAGCGTGTTTTTTAGTTTTTTTAAACTATCATTTATTTCCTATTTTTTAGTGTTGTTTATTTATAAAAGCGTGTTTATTTAGGTTTTTTCAACTATTATTTTTATTATTTTTTTTGCAAATTAAAAGGTGGAATAATCTTATCAAATTAGGTAATCATAATATCCGTTCCCAAAAACCCCCCACATACCAATTTTCAATAGAATCAGACCATAATCACAAAACTCGGCCACCATTACAAAGCCGCCATCTTGAATTTTTCAATTTTTACAAGAGAATCATAATATCCGTTTCCAAAAACCCTCACATCCCAATTTTGAATAGAATCAGACCATAATCACAAAACTCGTCCACCATTTTGGAGCCGCCATCTTGAATTTTTCGATTTTGACGAAAGAATCATAATCTCCGACCACGAAAACCCTCAGATATAGTATTTCTAATCCCAATTGGACTGACATAAAAAGGAATTCTCTTCCACACGACAGAACTTTTTTATGATTGTACCAGGAACGCTTTGAAAGTAGAAACACTGGTAGTATAAGAAAATTCCATTTGCCGGGCAGTGCATATGAACACTCCTCGTAGTGCTCTTATTTTTATTGCCGTTCCAATTGGTATTAGAATAACTATACCAATTTTGACGCGAATCGGACCATAATCACAAAACTCGTACGCCATATTGGAGCCGCCATTTCGTTTTTTTTTCACACAAAATGCATTGTCACCGGAATGTTGTACATCAATCATTCATTCGGACGTCTGGAAGTGGGTCAAAATCGCGCCCAAAGGAGTCGGTTACAAACAAACAAACAAACAAACATACAAGTGAAGCTAATATAAAGCGTGTAAAAACATGTCCTTGAAGAGGAGGAAATTTTCCTTGAAACAGTCCCTACTCCCGGAACTCTATCTCAATTATTCATAATTTTAATTCAACGTTGAAAATAGGGCTCCGCGTGGGCGTTAATGCAGGAGTACAGCACCCCTAGAGAGAGCAATAATGCACATAAAATATTCAGAAGTTGATGATTAAATGTTTATTACTGTCGTATTTGGACTCGAACAAAGCTGAAATTTTGGGTGTAGTTTCCCAATGTTCTGTGCATTAGTTATGTTTGAGGGAATTCGTTCTCCATTATACAGGGTCATTCAAAATTTTTTATTTTTACGATAGCTACAAAAATGATGAAAAGTACATTTTTTTAAATGGGACACCTGTACAGGGTGATTCAAAAGTATTGCGACAAACTTCAGGATGTGATTCCTCATAATATTCTAATATGAATTGTCCAAATAAATATATGTCCGAAAACGCTTCGTTTCCAAGATACAGGGTGTTAAAGTTTTATTTTTATTTTCGTTTTTTTTAAATAACTTTCGAAATACTGACCTTAAACAAAAATTGGTATTGTAAGGTTTTTTGAGGTGTAATTCGAACCTGATGTTATTATTGCTCTTAATCGTAGGGGGCGCCAGCTACACGTCTTTTTCTTTTTTGAAGATTCATAACATTTTTTAGCGTACTTCTAGCCCATTTTTCAGTAAAAAAATCAATTCCTCTATCATATCTACGTAAAAAAAGCTACCTTTGTTACAAGTCGCTATAAGCAACCGTTTTCTAGATATTTGGACTTGAAAATTTCAATTCGATTATTTGATAATCGATGCGCGTTGAAGCTATTACCATTATTTTGCATTTTTCACAAGAAGTTGAGTGTGAGTGTTGAGTGTTGAGTGAGTGTTGAGAAGAAGTTGAGTGTGTGTGTGACTTTGCTACACTATACACGTTTTAAAGTGGCTCTCTGTTTTTACTAGCTACTAGTTGAAAAAGTCGAATCAGTGATTTTTACCCGACGTATTGAGTAAGTGATTACCTACAAATACATAGTAACATCATCGCAATATCTTAATTGGGAACTTAGATATTTGATAAAACCTACCCGTCAAGCCCTGATTCCAATTAAACGAGGACAAATAAAAACGCTGCCTACCGTTTTTATCTCGGAGATAAGCCTAATTAGTTTTTCTATACTGACGAGTATGAAAAACCAAGAACACCTGGAGGACAGTGGCGTATCATTCATGGCCCAACAATTTCAGTTGTTGAATTCACAACTTGCCACCCTAGCTGCCGGCATGAATGATATAAGAGCCTTATTGGCAGAACAAAACGAAAAAATAGATGGAAGTATGGCGCACATTATTAATCTGAGAACAGAAAATGAGTCGTTGAAAATTAGAGTAACAGACCTAGAAAAAAAATTGGATGCTACTTCAGTCCCAACAATATATGCAGAACTAACATCGAGATTGGATCGAGAAAAGAATGTGATAATATACGGCATCGATGAATCTGAAGATGACACTAAGGCGGTGTCAGATATTTTACTTGAGCTCAATTTACCCAAACCACCCAACCCTATCAGGATGCACAGACTTGGTAAACAAGATCTGCCCAAAATACGCCCTCTGAAGGTAGAATTTTCGTCTCGACAGGAAGCCCTCTCAATTTTAGTCAAAAGACCAAAATTGCCTCTGAAACAGTTTCCCAATGTGAACTTCAAAAATGACTACACACCGAGATTTCGTGAATAACTTACGTCTATGTATGAAGAAATTGAACGAAGAAGGGCCCATGGAGAAAACCTTCGTGTGAAATTTGTTTCCGGTCAGCCGACAATAGTCTCCGTCACCCCAAAAAGACCTCGCGAGGAAGAAGAATCTCCAAATAAGAATGCTGCTAAAATTAACAAGGGAAAAGCTAATTTTTCAAAAAACTAATAGTAAAATATTGGAATTGTCATTGATATAAGAATGTGTTCAATTTGGATGGGACTGACTTTGATATTTTGTGCCTGTGTACTTTAGTAAATTGTTGTCTCAAAATATTCACAACCCTTATACTTAATAGACTTATGATGTGGATCGATGATTGCAAAGCATTGCCAGAGTGTCAGTCTGGTTTCCGCCCAGGTCGAGGATGTATAGACAATGTTCATATGCTGAGCTCAGTAGTAAATTTTCATAGATAACGGAAGCTATTCGCTATTTTCGTTGATTTATCTTTATACGTATATATATATTTTTTTGTACTCTTACACACACATACTCCTTGCTGTAAACCCGTTTTTAGAAGCAATAAAATTATTATTATTATTATTTTCACAAGAATGCTCAGGAAATGAATTTGACCTTTAAGTAAGTAGTTTTGGTAATTACATATTATGTGACAGTTGAACGTTTTGTTGTTCTGTTGAAGTTTCTGTAAGTTTTAAAACACTAATTTTGAAAAAATGAATTATTTAAACAATAATGCTCATTTAGCCTTGCGGATGGCAATGCGCGCGAAGCAAGAGACGTATTTACCAGGAGCGATTTCCTAATCGAGTACTGCCTGCTGCTCTAACATTTACCAGTCTCCACCGTCGTTTGGCAGAAACAGGTAGCTTCAAGAGGGCAGCTGATATTATTGGAAGACCACGAGCAGTCCGAACCCCAGAATTGGAAGAAGCTGTTTTGAACGCTCTCGAGGAGAATCCAGAAACAAGTACAAGAATAATTGCCGAAGCTCTCAATTCTACTCAGTCCACAGTTTGGAGAATTATCCACGATCAACAATTTTATCCATACCATATTCAAAGGGTACAAGCTTTTTTGCCACGAGACTTTCCCCAACGCATTACTATGTGTCAGTGGTTTTCGAGATAATTGGATGGAAATCCTCAATTTTTAAGATATGTTCTCTTCACGGACGAGGCAAACTTCTCCCGAAATGCTATCACAAACTTTCATAACAACCATGTTTGGGCTCTGGAAAATTCGCACGCAATTAGTGAAAGGCATTATCACATGTGTCTTCTGCATGATGGGGCTCCGGCCCATTTTAGCGTTGTAGCCAGGGAATTCCTTACCACTGTCTAACCAAATCGATGGATCGGTAGGGGTGTAGTAGAAACTAACCAGGCATGGGCACCAAGGTCCCCAGATCTAAACCCGCTAGATTTTTATTTTTGGGGACATTTGATGTCACTAGTTTATAGAACTCCAGTAGCGAACGAGCAAGATCTGAAAAACCGAATAGTAGACGCCTGTGAAACAATAAGAAACACACCAATAATTTTTAAGCGGGTACGAGATTCAATGACTAGAAGACTGAATGCCTGTATCTTCGCTGAAGGTGGACACTTTGAACAATTTAATTGAATTTAGTTTCCTTTATTTTATTTTATTATACATATTCAAAATTTCTTGAAATAAAATGTTGATATTTCTTGCAAATTTTATATAAACAAATACTGATTTTGCACCCTTGATACAAAAATAACTATTTCAAACGAGTAAAAATAAATAGAATAGGTGGCACCCCCTACAAAAAACCAAAACTACTTACTTAAACGTCAAATTCATTTCCTAAGCATTCTTGCGAAAAATGCAAAATAATGGTAATAACTTCAACACGCATCGATTATCAAATAATCGACTTGAAATTTTCAAGTCCAAATATCTAGAAAACGGTTGCTTAACAGGGGTAGCTTTTTTACGTAAACATCATAGAGGAATTGTTTTTTTTACTAAAAAATGTGCTAGAAGTACGCTCAAAAAGTTATGAATCTTCATAAAAGAAAAAGACGTGTAGGTGGCGCCCCCTACGAGTAAGATCAATAATAACATCACGTTCGAATTCGATACCTCAAAAAACCTGTCAATACATATTTTCGTTTAATTAAGGTCAGTATTTCGAAAGTTATTTAAAAAAAAACGAAAATAAAAATAAAACTTCAACACCCTGTATCTTGGAAACGAAGCGTTTCCGGACATATATTTATTTAGACAATTCATATTAGATTATTGTGAGGAATCATCTCCTGAAGTTTGTCAAAGTACTTTCGAATCACCCTGTATATGTTCTGAAAGTATGATTTTAATTCGTTTTTTTTACCATGTGATTTTTCTTATAATTTATTGTAGTTTGTATTTTAATTCTGTCATCTCGTCGGAAAATATACTTGCCGACTATGTGTTTTTGTGACTTTTAGATACTTTTTCTTAGACTACACCTTTCAGCCACAAGTCTTCATTTCCTCTTTTGTTCTTTTTTTCTTCTGACTTGCAGCAAACAATTGTAATTGTATACGTTGTTAAATAAATCTATCTATCTATCTAAAGGAAATGAAACTCCCAAGGCAAGTCCAAATCCCGCACCTGACACCACATTCATTCACTCCGAAGAACTTCGTTTTCTTATCACTTTCACCCTTTCAATTCGTATCCGCCCCCGAAAATCATCCGTCCACCGCATAACCACCATCGAGAGCGTCTGCAAGGTGCGCTCGCGTGCTTTCAGGCGTCGCGACGCTTTCGGTTTCGAGTCGGCATCGCGGTAGGCCGTCCACAGTAGTTCAAAGCGCCGCGTCATGAACGGTTCTAGCGGAGGCGCCGGTTGAGACGATTGCGTACAGTAGTTCGAACGTGGTTTCTAGATTGCATGCGGTAGGTGAGTGTTTTTTTGTTGTTGAATTACTTACCCGCTTGGTTCTGTCGCTCGATATGGAGTGAATTTGCTCGGATAGGGTTGAGGGAGAGTATGTCCTATCAGAAACACTTCTCTAACAAGGAAAACATCAATCAAGATATACTTTATTGTCGGAAGAATATCATTCTCATAGACAAAGCTTATTACATGAGCGTGGGTTTGTATATAAAACATTTAAAATTAAAATGGTAAATATAGAGATCACAAGTGAGTTGTCTATATATAAAAAATAATAACAATATAAGAACTATTTACACAAACTATCAAGGTACGGAATTAGAGGTGTTGCCCAGGACTGGTTCAGTTCTTATCTCACTGATCGTTTTCAAAAAGTCAGCATTGGGAGCAATGTCTCAGATCTCGCAGCCGTTACGAGCGGAGTTCCGCAAGGATCCATATTGGGTCCTACTTTCTTCATTGTCTTCATAAATGACCTACTCCTCTTCGTCAGGAGCAACAACATGTGTTGTACTATAGCATCATATGCTGATGATACTAATATCTTGATCACACACGATAACTATTATGTGTTCTCCAAACTAAAAAAATATATACTGAAGTGGAGGTCTTGGTAAAAAAAAACAAGCTATGGTTGAACGAAGACAAAACTTTGTGCACTTTATTCAATAAGTCAATAATTAGTAATAAAACAATTTCTTTAAATGCAAACAAGACCCTCGACTATCAAAAACACAGTAAAATGCTAGGGCTTACCATTGATTGCAATCTCAATTGGTAGAAGCATATTGAATATCTTTGCATCGAATTGACTAGGACGGTATATGCTCTGAAAGTTACTTCAAGTCAATGCAGTAGATCTATATTACGTCAACTATATTTTGCAACAATTCACATAGTACATTGGCTGTCATGCAAGTGTTTTTATCCTCCAAAAAAAGGCTATACGTACCTTGGCCAATTTAAGTTACGATGATAGCTGTAGGGAACATTTTAAAGAGTTGAACATCTTGACACTTACATCAGTATATATCTTAGAGATAGCCTGTTTTGTTTTCAAGAATAAATCTGCCTTCGACATAACTCGTCAAACCCATCAATATGATACCCGAGATAAAAATGTATAACTTCCAAGCAAACATGTTACAAGATTATACCAGAAGAGCCTTTTCTATAATGGATGTAAAGTTTTTAATAATCTACCCTAACATATAGAGGACATACGGTCATTTCAAATGTGAACAATGTGCATGTCAATTTTTCATTTTCATAGTCAGACACTATTTCTGTGAACAATGTGATACCTGTATTAACAATGTTTCAATGAAATGAAGAATACTAATTGAAATTAAATTAATTAATTAAGATTTTAGTTTATTTGGTAAATACTTCTGAAATATAAAATTTTAGGAGTCATTACTCGTAAAATACATATATTTAACAGATGGTCAGTGTATCACAATTATAATTTTTTCATACATAATGGTGTCTGGAAGAAATAAAAAAAGAAATTTATATACATTCAGAAATTTATATAGATCATACACATAAATATAAATGAACGCATCTACACATGTATACAGACACATATGAAACATACATATTGTTATGTAATGTGAATTGTATAAATAAAGAATTTTGTTATTATTATTATTATTAATATATTTTTGCCCTGTATAATATTTTGCAATGTAATAATAATAACGTCACTGTTTTCTAGTCACGTTGCTGCCAATTGTTATCACTTTTCTTACCACGACTAAACTCAGTTGGTACGCCTTTCGTCTCAGATAGCCGGTTTAGGCAATAGAGCCACTGCTTGATGTCAATTTCAATCCATCCAATGTTTATAAGTACGATTGCAGATCATTGTGGAAAACAAACGAGAAAGTATCGAAAAACAATTATTTCCTTTATTCAGGAAAACTTACATTAACCTGGCCTAC
The DNA here is from genome assembly GCA_018342105.1 of Gonioctena quinquepunctata. Classification (NCBI taxonomy): domain Eukaryota; kingdom Metazoa; phylum Arthropoda; class Insecta; order Coleoptera; family Chrysomelidae; genus Gonioctena; species Gonioctena quinquepunctata. Next base: position 15,798 of record JAFIRS010002771.1, on the reverse strand, counting down.
GATAAATAACTTATACTATGATCATTCTACAAATTTTCATGGACAATCATGAGAAACGGTCATGGATAAAGTATACACAACCTCACTTTTACTTTGAAGGTTGAAAAATTCTTTAATAGTTCATTATCAAAATGAAATAGAGCTCTTCTGATATGATACGGGTTATTTGTGAGGTTATTCAGTTTGTGATGTGCACTAGAAAAGTTTATACCTGACGCTGGAACTGTCGCTGTTACAATACACACCAAGAAATTGAATCCTCCTTCAATCTACTGCTCTCAGGTTCTCCAATACCAAAAAGGAACCATGCAAATCCAGAAATCAGCTTTGAAATAGTTTTATGTGGAGTACATAAAAGGTAATGTTGTTTGCTGCTATTTATTTTTATTGAAATTCTCTTGAAGTTGAGTTGGTTGGGTTCTAATAGAGAAACTACCTTATATTGATGAATTTCTTGAAATTTTTCTTTTTCTAAAGTACGAACGTGGCGTTCTTTTTAAATTTTTTTTCAATCCCCCCAGTGGCTTTGTTTTCTATCACCTGGATACCATTTCTACTTTTTCTATATCATTTGAATTTTCAAATTCGCGCACTTTGTTGTCACATTATCACTCTTTGGGGTTATTTGTCAAAACTTATAAACTAAAATATTTTTCTTTCCTTACAAACTATGTACAATATTCAATGATAATTGTCTCTGACACTTTACCGTTCTTATTTTCTCACAATTTCAAATCTTACATCTGACCATACTGTTCCCTGATTGGCTATTGTCATCAAGAAGTTTGTTGTTCTCCCATTGGCTACTTTTAGTTATATACAATTTCATATACTGTATGTTTCAAGCTTATAATTTTGTTGATCTTATTTTATTCAGGATGATTTTGTAAATCTAGACTTTTGTTGTTTTTTGAACAATTATAGGTTGTAATCATCTTTACAATGTATGAAAATGATTGCATTATAGTATTTGTATATTTTTATCTATCAATATTATACAGAGGCTTCATAAAAGAAATAGAATCTCAAAAATATGTAAAAACAATATCTCTTGAACTCCTAACTATTAAGTAATTATTATTTTTGTGGGTTTTTATTGAATTTATTTCTTTTTTCCTTTTAAAATAAATTTCTCTTCATAACATAACAATATGCATACATAGACATGTACACATATACAAACATACACATATAGACAGCTATAATGTGGTGCTGAAATAATCTTCAATATCGTAAAAAGCTTGCTGAATCAATATTTTTTTAATGTTTTTTCTGAAGTGTCTGATACATATAATATTTCTATTGTTGATTGGCAGGTGAGTGTACATTTTAATACCATTGTAGATTATAGAGTCTTTTACTGCTGTGGTGATAGGTATTGGTAGTTTGATGGAGTCATTCTGGCGTGTGTTGTATTGTGAATCTGCTATTTCCAAAAGATTTTTATTTTTGTGAATCAAACTTACAGATTCCAGAATATATAGGGATACTAGCCTCGAAATTCCATGTTCTTTAAAGAGCTACAAGAATCTCTAGGTTTCTTTGCAGATATATCTCAAAGCCGTTTTTTGTAATACGAATACGTTCTGGAGCAAATATGAACTTCATACTCCTGAAAATGTGATTCCATAGCACAGATGTGATTCGATTAAGGCGAAGTATGCAGCTGTCCAATAACCCAGTTTATTCGAGATTACTCGTATCGCGTAACAGCCAGATGCTAATTTGTTGCAGAGGTTCTTAATGTGGTAATCAAATTTTAATTTGTTGTCTATATCTAACCCGAGAAATCTGGTTGTTGTTTTATTGATTATCCAGTTGTTAGCCAGAGGTATGTCAGATATATAACAGCGAAATGTTTTAGGTTTGTTTCGTTCAAATTGAGTACCAAGGAATTAGAGTCACACCATTCCTTGATTATTATTACTCTCTTCCTATTTTGTCCTGGAGCTTATGGCCTGTTTTCTCATGCGACAGAATTGTAGTGTCGTCTGTAAAGAGGGTTATCTTTGCTGAGATATTCAACTTGGTAATGTCGTTGATATATAGGAGGAACAGTATTGGTCCCAGAACTGAGCCTTGAGGTACTCCAAATTCAATATTAGATATACTGGAGTGTGAGGTAGTGCGTACAATTGCTTCCGGTTTTTTAAATAACATTTGAACCATTCTAAACACGTATTCCGGAAATCGTAGTGTTGGAGTTTCTTCAGCAGTATTTCGTGATCCACGAGTCGAAAGCTTTGGAAAATTCACAAAATACCGCCACAAGCACACTGGCCTATATTTATTTTCTCGTACGTTTTGGACATAAACGAAGGCATCATTGGTTCCTAAGTTCGGCAGAAATCCGAATTGTTCAGTGCTTATTACGTTATTCGTTAAAAGAAAAAGATGCATTCGTTTCTTGACCAATTTTTCAATTACTTTAGCCAGACTAGGTATAAGGGAGATGGGGCGGTAATTTGAAGGGTTACTTTCGCTACATTCTTTGTGTATAGGAATAACCACGGATGTTTTTGAAAAATGGAGAAAGTTGCCAGTTGTAAAGGAGTGGTTAATGAGTTGTACTGAGGATGCTGTGCTGAGTCAGGAAGGTTTTCGATTATATTTATTGAGATTTCATCGATCCCGGAAGAGTTTTTATTTCTTATTTCTTTTAAGGTCTCTTTGAGTTCGGCAAGATTAGTATCGGTGAGATGAAACTCGTTGATGATTTCGGTTTCGATCATGTAATCTAAGGGAGAATTGGGGTATGTAAGTTTAAGCTTGGAAAGTGATATATTTTCTTAATTATTTATACGTATAGGCTGTTCACCCATTGTACAGAGTAGAACATAAAAAATATGTAGTAGTTGGGTATAGTCCCTAACAACACAAGTACATCCCCTGTACATCCCAGGAACGTCCTTCATTTGCTACTAGGACGTCCCTGGGAGATCCTTTGTCGGGACATAGTACATACTAGGGACGTCCCAGGCATGTACCAAGTCCCGACATCAAAGGGACACCCTAGGAATGTCCCAGGGACATCCCTGGGATATATGGACGTCCTCGAATGTCCTTTTCTTTCATTCATTTTATTTGAAAAATTTCATGGAAAATATGGAAGAAATGAAATCTAAAGATTCTCAACACAAAACAATTTTAATTCAGAAATTAATATGTCATATTGTGTTAAAATATGAAAAAAAAAACGACAAACAAAAACTCATCCTATATATAAATTCATATAACAAATAAACAAAAAAAGACTGGGTGAATCAGTTGAAAATTGTACACATATTAGGGTGTTGCATTTATTGCAGGCATTGCATTATCTTTTTCCTTGGTCCTCCTAAAAAACTTCTGCAAAGCCTCCTCAATCTGTTTTGTATTGCAAATGGCTTCAGAATATCATGTAACAAAGATATTATTGCAGGTGGTATTGAAATGTCAATGAAAAAATTACTAATACAGATATCATGTTATAGCTCTTTTGGGATTTACCATAATAGATAAAAATACTCACCAAGTATTATTGCTGCATGTGTTATGTTGTGTTTCAAGTGCTTTGAATATATGTTATCATTTGAATTTTCAACATTTTCATGGAAGTTCTCAGGATAATTTTGAACTAGGTCTTCTCTTGATGTAGGGCTCAATTCTCCAAGGGAAGAACAAATCAGAAAAATTTTCAGAACTTGATTCAACTTCAGGAATATTCTATCTGAACTTGTAGAAGGAAATGTTATATGAATATCATAATTTACAGCCATTAATCGACTAGTAGAAGGCCCACTACAAGCCTATCAAGATTCTTCATTTTGTCTTCCAAGTTTTCTTGCCCTTTTATAATATTTACTCAGTGTATTTTTTCTCTCACGCAAGAATCGAATAACCATATTATTGGAACAATCAAGTCTTCGATCCAAAAGATTACTTTCAATATTTTGATATTTGTTTTACCAACCTTAAACTCAACTTATTATTTCAATTTTTCGACTACTATAACTGATGAAATACTTCAAATGCTCACAAAAATCATCAAACACAAAAGGATGCAGCTAATTTTTGCACATCGAACAAAGAAAATAAAATTAGAAACTTGCACATTATGCAAAATGCAAAGTGAGGTTATTAACATTGTTGACAGTTGGCAGATCACCAAATAATTCAAACAATGTTGCCAAAGCCAAACAGGACAAAACCACAGAAACCGAAATGTAATTGTGTTTGGGATTTCTGTATAAATTGTATCATTCTTGAGAATTAAAATTAAGGGTATATTATGCATTGATAATTTTTTGCTCGCGAAATGGTCACTTCCCAGAAATTTCTGAGATGTATTTCCATTTTCTTCATAGTTATTTTCCAGAAGAAAAACCAACATTTTCAAAACAAAATATTAACTTTAAATTTTCAATGAACATTTTGATGAGTTTCGACGATTTTTAGACCGTGTGTAACAGGATCATGGTAAACCCCCCGTATCTCCTATAGTTTCAGAGGTAATTGATTGAAATTTGAGATATCCCATGAACATAATAAGCGGCACTTTTTGACCTACAAATGATTTTTTTTTCACTTCCGGTTTCGCCGGAAGTGATACCGACTTTTGATTTTTAAATGGAACACCCTGTATATTATTACATTTCTGAAATCTGCATGATTTTCTAAATCCAATGAAATCACATATGTGATATTTCAAACGTCATAATTTTTGATAATTCAATTTTTTGTTTTTAATTTAAGTGTGCCATGATGGTTCCGATTCATTCCAATTCACCAGTCTAATCCTAGAAAAATCGAAATCCCGTCAAAAATACTAAATTGCGTTTTTTATGAGCAAATAAAGTTCATCGTAATCGATTTTGGGGTAAAACTCATTTTTTTCAAATGGAACCATAATGGATCCATATTGGTACTATTAATAAGGAATTTATTCATACCTGCTAATGAGATGTGCGATAAATACAATCAAAATTACAGCTGAACGAAAACAAGATAATACAATTACTTTGTTCTAATTTAATTCTAAGAAGTTACTAAGGTGGCTTTGAAATACAAAACATGAACACAAAACATTCCAACAATTGTTCGAAATGCTGTCCATTAACGTCAATGCACTTTTAAACTCGCATAGCTTCGAAGGCCTGTTGAAGGTAACCAGTTACTGAGGAGGCTTTGAAAACAATGAAATTATTCAATCAGATTGTCAAATAAATAGGTATTGGTTTATCGGTGTTTTTATTGTGTATTGGAAAAGTCTTTACATTTGTTCTTATTCTTATTCAAAATGCCCCACATTCATACAAGGGATGAAAAAGTCGACATGTTAATTATTTATGGGGAATGTAGAAAAAATGCCGTTGGGCCAGAAACCTTCATGCCAACCGATATCCTGATAGACAATGTCCGGCGAGAAATTATTTTAATCGTCTTGAAAATCAATTCCGAAGAGAACCTAACCATGATCCCGAAGAAAACGTTATCATTGACGAAGGAACGGAAATTAATGTTTTAGCTCGAATAGAAGTTGATAAGACTGTTTCTTTGAGGCAAATTAGGTTTGAATCGGAAATTAGTCACCAAACGGTAAGCCGAATCTTGCACAAACATAATTATAAATCTTTCAAATATCAATTGCACCAGCACCTGTACGAAAATAATTATGAACGTAGGATGGAATATTGCAATTGGATCTTGCAGAATAATGTGCAGCCAAACAATGCTTCTTTGGGAAGGATTTTATTTTCGGACGAGTCTAGGTTTACAAATATTGGATTATTCAACCGACAAAATACAAGGTATTGGTCACAAGAAAATCAAAATTTATTGAGGGAGCGTAACTTTCAAGTGCGGTTCGGTTTCAATGTTTGGCTTGGAATACTCGGTCGTAGAATCATTGGTCCAATAATATTTGAAAGACGCTTGACTGGAGATAGATACTTAGGATTTCTGCAAAATGAAATTGAGGACAGGTTAACTGAATTACCTGTCCATCTACGACAGGGAATGTATTTCCAACAAGATGGAGCTCCTCCCCATAGTTCAAGAATAGTAACTGATTACCATCAACAGGCATTCCAAGAAAACGTAATTTCGACAAATGGTCCTGTGCGATGGCCTCCAAGGTCACCTGATTTGACACCTCTTAATTTCTTTGTTTGGGGCCATTTGAAAAACATTGTCTATGCAACCGTTGTTACAACCCACGAAGACCTGGAGTTGCGAGTAAGACGCGCAATTAATAGTATAACGGCCCAGCAATTAGCGAACGTTCTTCAAGAAACAGCTATGCGAGTTCAGAAGTGCATTGACGTTAATGGACAGCATTTCGAACAATTGTTTTGTGTTCATTTTTTGTATTTCAAAGCCACCTTAGTAACTTCTTAGCATTAAATTAGAACAAAGTAATTGTATTATCTTATTTTCTTTTAGCTGTAATTTTGATTGTATTTATCGCACATTTTATTAGCAGGTATGAATAAATTCCTTATTAATAGTACTAATGAATGGTACCACGGTACCAATATGGTTCCATTTAAAAAAATTGAGTTTTATCCCAAAATCTATTACGATTAACTTTATTTGCTCATAAAAAACGCAATTTAGTATTTTTGACGGGATTTCGATTTTTCTAGCATCAGATGGGTGAATTGGAATAAATCGGAACCATCATGGCACACTTAAATGGAAAACTAAAAATTGAATTATCAAAAATATTGACGTTTGAAATGTCACTTATGTGGTATCATTGGATTTAGAAAATTATGCAGATTTCAGAAATGTAATAATATACAGGGTGTTCTATTTAAAAATCGAAAGTTGGTATCACTTCCGGAGAAACCGGAGAAACCGGAAGTGAAAAAAATCATTTGTAAGTCAAAAAGTGCCGCTCATCATGTATATGGGATATCCCAAATTTCAATCAATTAACTTCAAAACTAAAGGAGATACAGGGGGTGTACCATGATCCTGTTACACACGGTATATATATATATATATATATATATATATATATATATATATATATATATATGTATGAATATTTATTGACTGTGAAATATCAAGGGAAATGATTTTTATATGGGAAGCAGTCAGGTATGTTCGATTCAATGAATGTTCTTATATTTTTCACAAACAAAATTAACTGAATTCAAATAATAGTCTTCTTTAATAATTTTTTTTCCATCTGTATATTTATTTTGACAATTTGTAAAAAGTCAATTGACACTGTCTAAAAATTTTTCCTTCATGAGAGAAACTTCTAATGTCACTCTTTATGACTAATTTTTAATATTTTCATGTTAGTAAGTATAATTGTTAATAATATTATTCTGTTATTAATCACACATATTGTAGAGAAGTCTTGATAGAGATAATAAACATTATCGAAAGCTTGACTGAAAAAACGAAGAAAATTCATTGAATCGAACATACCTGACTGCTTCCCAAATAAAAATCATATTTTTAAATTCGTGTCGTTTTGAAAATTCATTTTTACCTTTACTATAAGTTCTTGCATTTATATACAGCAACCTTATCAAAATTAAAAAACATAATCTGTTTCGTCTCATTCTACTCCTTTCCTAAAAAATCTACTGAGAATTGAAAATTATTAAAACCTGAAAGACACTTGATAATTATATGTTTATTAGTAAGTCGGAGATTATGAATTTTTTGTAAAAATTCATAAATTCAAGATAACAGACGAGTTTTGTGATTATGATCCAATTCGATTCAAAATTGGTATGCGTGGGTTTGCAGGGTCGTAGATTGTGAATTAAAAAAAAATAATTGTAAATTCAAGATGGCGGCCCCAAGATGGAGGACGAGTTTTCTGATTATGATCATATTTTATTCAAAATTGGGATGTGGGGGTTTTCATGTTCGGAGATTATGAATTTTTTGTCAAAATCTATAAATTCAAGATGGCGGACGTGTTTTGTGATTATGGTCAGATTCTATTCAAAATTGGTGTTTGGGAGTTTTTTGGGTCGGAGATCATGATTGCACTCATTTTATACGTTTTAGTACACGGCTCAAATAGAAGCTTGTCTTTAAAAAGGTTTTTTATTAGTTATTTTATTTTTCGTCGGTTAAAAAGTTAAATCTTTTTTATACTGAAGAACTGTTTCTAATCGGAGTTTTCCATCTATGCATACCCGAACGAGGATTTGTGAAAAACACAACCATTTCGGAGAATTATTTTATTCAGGTTGGATTGCCTTTTGTCTTTCGATAATAATGTAAACGTGGTGATATTTGTGCCTCGATTTATTTTCACAAGATTGGTTTGTATTTCGTCTTTTTAATCATAATGTTAACTCGGTGATATTAGTTGGAACTCTTAGATATATAAACTAGTGATACTTTTCATTTTAAAAGACCTGCTACAAATGTTTTCATAAAATATATAATGTAGTCAATAAACTCTACTCTACTAGAATAGTATCTTCAATCTTGATGAATAATATACTATTTTTTATAGACATAGTAGATCAAATCAAATAGATAATGAATGCTGTACAACAATTACTTATTCAAGAGCCGACGAAGGAGTCCCAGAATAACAAATGAAGACGGCGGATATCCCTTCAGTGATTATATTAGAACCGGGTTCTGATGATGTATACGACAGTGTCTGAAAAGGCATGAAATTAGTCTAATAAACAACATCGACGGCATCGAAATGAGCGATGTTGACGCTAAAATATTCATATATTCTCCGAGAGAAGATTTCAGTGTTATGTGCTAGGTTCTTTTGGCGGAATTAACATATTCGTCGCCATAATAATTACGAAATAGAAACCAAGGGAATCCATAATTTTCAAGAACATTTCACGGTTATCTTCGACCGAATAAAACAGTTCCGAGGGTATGGGATTAAACTTGGCAGGGGTGTTGGATTCATGGATTAGAAAAAATTTCAATATTTCATACTCTCACTTCCGGTTCTACCGGAAACGACCACAACTTGGGAATTTCAAGTGGAACACACTGTATATTTTTACTTTTTTGATCTAGGGATGATTCTGAGTACGATCACATAGTTATCAGACGTAAAATTATCGTTATTATTGCCTATAGACAAAATACCCGAATGGAATGACTCTCATTGTTACAAAACGGTTTATATATCCTCTATTACCCCATGCTGGAAAAATCTTTAATCCATCCAGTATAAAATTCAAAGTTTGCTTTGTTTTATTTTTAAATATAATTACACTGTCTCTTCTACGATGATGCAGCTGTGTCGTTTCTTTATTTAGAGTCGATTATGAATAGGTAGTCTATTTTCTTATGAACTCATAGTTTACTGGAGTTCATAATTAGGTACGATTTTCTTTGTACATTTATTTTAAGGAAGGAACCCATGTTTTGAAAATTCCTGGCTTCCCACTTGTAGTATATAATTATATTTTCGTCTCCAGCACAGATATATGGTGTTATTTTTATAATTTTTCGGTTCATTGAGTTCAATACTCTTTTGAATAGAATAACTTTCACGTAATATGAATTTATATATTAATACTGGATTTTTTCCATAGTTTAAATGTGATCTTTCTAAATGAATATATTCTTTCAAGACATTTTCATTTTCCAAGCTCTATATGCAGGTTACAACAAATATTTGATTTCTTTCAAACTTTCAGGTGAATTATTGAATAGATACAGACCCATAATTGTAGGTGAATTGCCAGAGACCTTGTATTTTGTAAAAGGCATGTGGTATTTATTTCTTTGACGTATGTTTACGGAGTGGAAGTCTCCAGTTAAAACAAATTTTTGTCTATTCTTAAAAATAAAGATGGACAATTCATAAATATAAACAGACATGATGAACATAGTGCTCAAATGTTTGAAAAGGTCTCTGCAGGAGTGTGTACTGGGAACTCCAGTTATTATTCTTATTATTCTTTTTTGTATCGAAAAAACATTATTTGCCAAGTGGAGTTATCCCACAAGCATATCCCATACCTAATTCGTGACACCACCTGTGCGTGGTATAGGGCCACTAGCTGAGGTATTTCAAGTATATGTTTGAGATTCCTGAACATGAAGCATATAGAACTCAATCTCTTCATTAAGTTTTTACAATGACCTTTCCAATTTAAATTTTAATCGATAATAAGTCCAAGAAAATTGGTTTCATCTGAACTATCAATGGATACATCGACACTAATCTTAACTCTGAGAGGATCACACTTTCTTTGATAGTTATGGAATCTTAAAATAATTATTCAAGAATGAAAGTAACATGAAAATCTCACAAAAAAATATCAAGACTATTGGAAATTTAAATACGAGGTTAAAAGATCCCACACCAGATTTGAAGGAATCAAATGTTGTCTACAGCATACCATGTAACAACTGTGATTTGAACTATATTGGTACAAGTTCAAGAACTTTAAATAATCGTATTATCTCTCACAGAAGTGACATAAGACTCAATAAGAAGTCATGTGCATTAGCTCAACATGCTATTGAAACAGGCCATAAAATATCATTCGAGAAAGCACAAGTTTTACATTCAGAAAAAATTTCTCTGAAAGATTATTTCTTGAAATGATTGAAATTAATAAATCCAATCAAAATAAGAACAAAAAAACAGATATCGAAAATCTTAGCAAAATCTACAGTTATCTTCTACAAATGGATTAAAACTGATGATTCTCAAAGAATATAATATAAACATTAACACACCCACTACATATTTTATATTTTTCTGACGATTAATCATAGGTTGTCATTTCAAATCCTTCAATGTCACTCGAAGCGTCAAAGATATAACACCATTCCGACATATTTTTAAATATTTTACGTTTTTTCTTTAAAGTTAATGTTCATTTATCATCCACTCAGATTACTGTAAGTACTTCCTTCTTTTAAGTATTTTTTTCACAATAATGTCATTTACATATTTTAGGACCCTGTAGAAGTTTCAAAATTGAAACGACAGCTCGGTCCATCGTATTAAAGAGTTTTTCATAGTTCAACACTTGTGCTGACTGAAGATCCCCGTTATTCCCCACTGTTCATACCAATTTTCAGTCGTTATTTCTAAATTTATATATATATATATATATATATATATATATATATATATATATATATATATATATATATTTATGTATGACCACGCATAACTTTTTACTGAGACGTCCGATTCCGATACTTCTTTCTTCAGTGGATGGGTGTACTTCGAAGTTGGTCCCATTTGAATTTAAAAGATGAAATCCACCCCTAAGGGTAGCAAAATGAAGGATATTGATCACTCACCCTCTGAAATCTGGTCCGTTAACCGATTCTATCAGGCATAACTTTGTACTGGGTTCTTCGATTTGGATGATTCTTTCTTTGTTAGATAGGGTATACCTCATAGTTGATCATATTTGGATTTCGAAAGGAATTATCCACCTCTACGGGTAGAAAAATAGGAGATAATTGATTTTTCAATTGCGAACATTGGCACACATGTGTAGTTGACAATGACAGATCGCTAGTCATTATTTTTGTTCTCCTACATCCGTCACAATCATTATATTCTATGAGAGGATGGAATGATATACGAAGTAATGAGATAAACTAACAAGAACAAAAAAAATTATTTATATTACAACAAATAGTAAAAGTAGATAATCATATTATTTAACTGGTAATGGTTGAAGTAAGGTGGGTAAGTAAGTATTTCGGAAGTAATAAAAAAACAAGTAGGTAGTAATCAGTAGATTTGAGCCACAAAAAATTGAAAAATAAAAACTTTTTAACAAAAAATTAAACCGACGAAATACGGAACTGAAAAGTAAAAAATTAAATAAACCTTCTTAGTCTCAATAACTGAGCTCCTAAACTAATGTAAGTAACTAATTTTGAGTCGGCGCCAAACGAACAATCAACGAAGATCATCAAATTACTTCAAAAAAATTATCAGAATGTCACCGCGCAACTCGATGCCATCATTTTACGCCTTACCTAATTCATTTGCTTGTTTGTTTGGCGCCGACTCAAAATTAGTTACTTGAATTAGTTTAGAAGCTCAGTTATTGAGACTAAGAAGGTTTATTTTATTTTGTACTTTTCAGTTCCGTATTTCGTCGGTTTAATTTTTTGTTAAAAAGTTTTGCTACTGCATCATATCAATCAAATCAATCACGTCACAATTTCGTTAAATCCATGATTTTTTTAGCAGACTTAGCATTCCAAACGAACAGGACTAAAAGTAACAGACTCATTTTGTGCCACGAAAAAAAAACTCCTTTCCCCCAAACTCCAATACAAACCGTCACTGATATCAAATTATACCGAACGACGAGGTATCATTCCATTTCTATGCGTGGAATTGCTTTTGAGGGATTATATACTTTTCAATGAATTTTTGTTAGGTTTCTTCGACTTCAATGCTTTCAAATGAAATATTGCCGAAGGAAAAATGATTTCCATTGACACAGATATATACTCGGAAGATTGATGATAATTGGGAATTCGATTATTTATCGGAGTTTGAGAATCGAGAAAGTTAGCGGCATGAATGGTTTTCAGTATTGCTCATTTCGTATTTTCTTAGATTTTTTATACGCTTTTATTTCAATTCTGTTTGTTTTGACCGCATCAAACTGTTCCCTGAACTACTAGATAATCGAATATTAATTGAAGTTTTAAGTGGATTAAAAAAATGACTTCCGAACATAAATCAATTGATAGGTAACAAAAAACCATTTTCTTTATGCTTACACATGTCACACGGGCTATCGCTGAATTCCGATGATATACGTATAGATATCGGATGATTGTCAATATTTGCGTACTATATTGGAAATACCAACACATTATCGTTTTGAGTTATTGCTTCGATATCGATGAGTATATAGGTCAAGTACTCTGCCTGCCGACCACATGCATCACAGAAAGGAACGGCTTGAACGTATTTACGGATGATCTCTCGATGAATAATAATTTCATATTATTTTATAAACTAGGTATATATGTTTTTTCAAGTATTGCTCGAGCTAACTTCACATTTGTATGTAAATATGTATGTTTAGATCAAATCTTGCAAGTGAATTTTGATCCACTTCTATAGTCTATTTCCTAATGTGAGAGAGTGATAAAATGTAAATTTGCAATGATAGAACTCATTAAACAGGGTGGACAACTTGAAGTGAAATAAACTTGCAATGATACTTTTAAAAAATTCCGTATTTCAGTTATTTAAGACGTACACATCTCGAATCGGTCCTGAATTAGGGTCACCCTAATTTGCATAACAATAGAAAGAGGAGTTTTATGAATTAAATTTATGACAGCGCCGTAACTACAGGTAGTTTATTCGAATAATAAGTATAATAATAATTATACGTGATTATAACACCCAGTATATTATTGCATTTTCGGGCTCTTCGGAAAATTCTAGATTTGTTTCATTCATCATGTCCTATACCTATTTGCACATTCGTATCTTCGTTTTTCATAAGCTATCCAATGATATCAATTTTACATTCAACCTCGTTTTTACAGTTCAATAATGATTTATTTCTCTCTCACATTAGGAAACATAGTATAGTTGTCCGATCAACGTGAAATTTGGCAGGTGTTCAAAATCCCGGTGACTATGCATTATGGAATTTTTTGGTAGAGAAAAAGCAAAATGGCGGCTAGAATATGGCGGGCGAGCTTTGTGATTATGGTTCAATTCCATTAAAAATTGGTATGTGAGGGTTTTCGGGTATACTGGGTGTCCACGGAAGGTAGCTCGCCTCTATAACTTTTTTGTTTTCGGAGATAATGGAATGAAATTTGGAGGATCGTTTAATGCATAAAACTGCATTTTTTGACAAGTAACTCAACTTTATGCAAATTCCGGACTCACCGGAAGTGACATAAACTTCCGATTTTTAAATGGGACACCTGGTATATTTTCAGTTTTTTTGTCTCCATATGACATTTAGAATACAACCATGTATTATTTGTTACTGTTTGTAACCGTTTTTTTATTTTTTTTTTCGAAATGAATTTTTATTCTAGAGGGCTATGGATACGTTCAAATAACCAATTTTAGTCCTAAAATGTTTATAAAAATACAACTTTACTGTTTTCGATCGAAATGTTTCAGCTAGGAATGGATTTTAAAATTTTTATTAATATTTTTTTTCAAATGGCAACATGGTGGCTCGTCGGGTTAGAAAAAAAGAGCATTTTATTACGATTAATTTGATACCGCACTCTATTAGGTTGTAGGAAAACTTTCGATAAAAAACTGAAAATACCATAACATTAGAAATTTTATAAAATGAAGCATCTGTTGAAAATGAAATAATTATATTGAAACTACCTATTTACATATCTTTATGGTTCCAGATGTTCAAAATGACCTCCATCTTGTTGCTGATTGTGACGACTTTTCTTATTGTTGTTATTACAACGTTGCTCAACTGTCTTGGTGTAATTCTAAGAATTGCTGCCCTTACTTTGTCCTCTAACTCATGTCGTGTGGCAGGAGGTACATCATAAACCTCTTTTTTAATAGATCCCCATAAAAAAAATCTAGAGGCGTAAGGTCGGGTGACCTGAAAAGTTTTTTAAAAAGTAATAAATAAAGGTATAAATTGAAAACAACCCTATTTAACCTCGCCGGCCACCTAACTGGACCCATATTTCCAATCCAGTTTTAGTTGTATGTTTCATGCAGATATTCCGTAACTGCCCTCAGGTTGTGTGTTGGAGCACCATCTTGTTGATAAAATGATCCAACTCGATTTATTAATGGAACTTCGTCCAAAAAATGCTCAATTTCCTGCGTGAGGAAACTTAGATATCTAGCCCGTCAGGACACCGTCAAAAATTATAGGGCCTAAAATTCTGTCCCCTAAAATCCCAACCCAACAATTGAAACCAAACCGTTCTTGGGAATTTCCTTCCTCCATCAATTGTAAATTTGCAACGGACCAATATCGCTTATTATTTCTGTTGAAATGTCCCAAATTAGTGAAATGGCTTTCGTCAGTATACAGAATTTTATATGGAAATGTGTCATCCTCCAAATATTTTCCAAAGAACCAATTGCAATACTTAAGTCTCCTTGCATTATCGTTTTGGTACAGGTGCTGGTGTAGTTGATATTTAAATGAATTATATTTTTATTTCTTCAAAATGTTGCAGCTGCAGAAGACTTCGAAATGTCACATTCTCTTGCGATCTCCCTGAGTGATATCAGGATATCTCTGTGCGTAGAGACGTGCAGCATCGGTTGAATTTTGCCTACACTCTCCAAAAACTGATTACATATCAACCTTTTCAGTTCTTGTATAAATTTTGTTATTTTCCATGATTTTCAAACAAAAACTACCTAATTGACTTTGTAGAAGAGATGTAAAATAATATGTCGACACGTCAATTTTTACCGCAACAATTTAATGATTTTGTTTCAGTTGTGTTGGTCACAGGCTACTCGATGATTTTAAATCTTATTTTAATCTCGATAAGATTCTTCATTTAACGAAAGTTCTAACGTTATATTTTCAGTATTTTATCGAAAGTTACAACCTAATAGAGTGCGGTATCAAATTAATCTTCAATTAATCTTTTTTTCTAACCCGACGAGCCACCCTGTTGCCATTTGAAAAAAAATAGTAATACAAATTTTAAAATCAAACGTCACATAGCTGAAACATTTTGATCGAGAGTTATATTTTTACAAACATTTTAGGACTGAAATTAGTTATTTAAACGTATCCATAGCCCTCTAGAATAAAAATTTATTTCGAAAAAAAAAAAATGGTTACAAACAGTAATACATAATACATGGTTGTATTC